>WAAF01014692.1:603105-734134 GCA_013400475.1 Tricholaema leucomelas
GACCTTATTGCTGTCTACAACTACCTGAGGGGTGGTTGTGGCCAGGGGGAGGTTGCTCTCTTCTCTCAGGTGGCCAGCACCAGAACAAGAGGACACAGCCTCAGGCTGCGCCAGGGGAAGTTTAGGCTTGAGGTGAGGAGAAAGTTCTTCACTGAGAGAGTCATTGGACACTGGAATGGGCTGCCCAGGGAGGTGGTGGAGTTGCCGTCCCTGGAGCTGTTCAAGGCAAGGTTGGATGTGGCACTTGGTGCCATGGTCTAGCCTTGAGCTCTGTGGTGAAGGGTTGGACTTGATGATCTGTGAGGACTCTTCCAACCCTGATGATACTATGATACTATGATGATACCTTCCCTCAGGACTTTATCATAAGAAAACAAACACTACATTTGAAATAAGTAGGCTGAAGGCAAGAAGGCAGTGCTGACAGTAGGTTATGAGAGTGGGAGGTGACTTAACCACTGGCAGAGTAGGCAGAGCCCAGGAAGCAGAAAAATCCTGTCTTAAAGTGAGAAGCAAACAGACAGGTGTTCAGATTCTCACAGCAATGAGAGTAGATATGTTTCTATGTCCAGTCTGTGCTGACCCTGCAGCAGTCTCAGCACAGATTACTTTGATCCAGTACGTGGAACTGATTTGCAGTGAGATCTCTGTAAGCTTATGGGGGAATCTGATTGCAAACTTCACTTTGCTCTTGTGTTACTTCTGGATTCATGTTTATGCCTGAATTACATTACGCTCATGATCTAAGGCTTTTATTGTGGTTGTGGTTGGTTGGTTTGTTTGTGTTTTTAATAGGTGAGTATTTTTAAAAGTATTTGAGGAGACCTTATAGTGGCTTTCCAGTATCTGAAAGGAGCCTACAGGAAGGCTGGGGAGGGACTATTTACACGATCTAGTAATGTTAGGACGAGGGAGAATGGGTTTAAGCTGGAAGAGGGGAGATTCCGACTGGATGTTAGGAGGAAGTTCTTTACAGTGAGGGTGGTGAGACACTGGAATGGATTGCCCAGGGAGGTTGTGGATGCTTCCTCCCTGGAGGCGTTTAAAGCCAGGCTGGATGAGGCCTTGAGCAGCCTGCTCTAGTGGGAGGTGTCCCTGCCTATGGCTGGGGGTTGGAGCTGGATGATCCTTGAGGTCCCTTCCAACCTAAACCATTCCATGATTCTATGATTCTATTAAAGTAGGAGAAAACAGAATTAATATATCAGGCTACTTATTGTCAGCAACAAATCAGTTGGCCTGCTCAAGGGAGAAACCCTGATGTGTTGACCAAAGTGTGTAAGACCTTTACTGGAACATAAATAAATGGAAAAGATGGCAGTCTTGTCTTAAAGGACTTCCTGAGGTGAGCATCTTAGCCATGTATGGATAGTGAAACTGAGCTCGTAGAAGTTCTTGGTCTGACTGCAGAGCCCTTAATACAGGACAGTCATTGCTAAGATGTGAAATTATTTGAAAACAAGCCTCAGTGAGCTACTGTGGGGATTACTTGGATGGTTAAGAATCACTATGAGTAAATCTGGCCCACAAAAATTTACTTAGGATCGTATGACAAGTTAACGTGCCAGGAATACAGCCTAAGTTTCTTGGCTTCCAGACTTCTGCTCTGCCAAAAGCAAACAGGGTGATTAATGAAAAAGCATCGATACAGGTTTTTGAAAAAATAGGAAGCCATATGTTTGAGATGACAAATGCCAAAAGGCCCTTAAATTCACCTCTTGAAACCGTTCAACTTAAGGGTACTTCAACAAATCTTAGTTGGACAAGTGAGCAAAGGAGAACAAATCTAGAATTCTTCATTACTTAATTTTGTAATTCATAGAAATTATTCCTGCTCAGTCACAAGAACTTTTACAAATTAGATGGAGGAAGAAAAAAACACTCTTTCTGTTTCTCTTGAGGTCTTGATTAGTTGTAAGAAATTTTATATCCCACTGACTTAAGTAATGATTTGGGTTTTTTGTATATTTTTTTCCTTTTGGTTTGTTGTCATTTCCAGTTTTTTTTTGTCCTGTTTTCAGAGAACATACCTGATTTACTGTGTCCCTTTTAACTTGAGTTGCAAAGTTTTAGAAGTTCAATAATAATTTTTCTTGCTATGAAAAATGAATGTCTCCTTGAAAAAGGCTTTTCTATGGTGATTGATATGTCTACTGTCTTAAAATTACTGGGTTTAATTTTTTTTTTTTGGTAAAGTAGAATAGTGTCAATATTACATTCTATTCAGACAACTCCACTATAGGCACTCAGATGTCAAAATGTTTCAAACCCATATAAAAAAATAAAGAAATGAATAGAAGCTTCCTTGTTCCTTAAATTATTACTGTGTTACCCTGAACTGTAAGTGAACCCTTTTTGCTTATAAAAGAAGCAGCTGTTCATGCGATTGAAACCATGGTTCATTACAAGCTGACCTCAAATTCAGGAGTAGAACTTCCTCTATTTTACTACAACTATTCAGACGTGGACTAGAGATAAACAATAATCAAAATCAGGATGAAACTTGACTGGGAAACCTTCTATACTCTTTGGCAGAATTATAGCAGCTCTTGGATCACCAAGAGTGATATAATGTTAAATGACCCTAAAACATTCCCTTCTCAAATGCAGCAGGTCTGTGCTGCCAACTCTGTAGCAAACAAAGACTGATTGTAATGACTCCTTACCCATAAGTGTATAGAAACGTTAATTATCACAGTTTTTCACATTAAACATTTACAGAGAGTCAAGATGAAAATGAACCTGTTTATGTTGATTTTACACTTCTTTTTGGGTAAATCATGTGATAAAACCGGATTTTCCCGAGTATCATATCTTTGCTAAGTGGTTTTGCTTTTTAGCTAACTTTGGAATTGCAGTGGATGTGAAATTCACAAAAGTAAACTAATGTGCCACTACTCTGTTTTGACTGAAGATGTATGTCTGGAATAATGTCATACCATTAAAAAAATGTAAACTAAATTAATGCTCATTACTAGCCAACTCCTTTATAAATGAAGAAGGGCAGTGACATAGTGCCTTGTATGTATGTTTTTCTCTTTAGGTCTATTGTGTTTGTTATCCCTCCTCTGTAGCTCCCTTGTTTGTTGTTGGCCATTTTGAGACACAGCAATCCTTTCTAACATTATTCATGACCCATATAATGAGACTTAGAGATAAGGAGTACTGAACGGAGTCTCTTAAGATTTCATGATCAAGTACAAAGATGAGATTCTTGACGAGTGTGTGTGTGTTTTCCATGATACATTTAATTACACAAAGGGGCAAAACACTTTGAGTCACAGTGAAATAGAATATATGTATCAAGTAGTAGCAATATTAACAATCCTTGTTCAGTAAACTGTTCCTTCCTCGTAACTGAGTTCAGGCAATATTTTTGATTCTGACCTAACTTTCTTGTGGAGATGTTAAATCTGGAATGTTTAAGTGCTTTATGAAGAAAAGAAAATAAGTTATTCTCCTATGCTTAGAAATCTGATGGCTGGAAATGTGTAATATTGTTTTGAGATAAGCTGATATTAGCTCCCACTGATAAATAGTTTTCCTTGTGCCGTATTCACCTGTTGAAGCACTTGTGGTGTTTGTCTTTCATTACTAACCTGCATGAAATGTGTTGATTTCCTTTATCTGTAGGTTATTTGGGTGTTTTTTGGTGTTTTTACCAAAGATGAGGTTTATTTAATGTATATAGGCTTTGAGTGTTAGGAAAGCAAAAAGCACTTATGCTAAAGTGTCATTTTTGAGAGAAGGTAATTGAAAATGTAAAACATTAGGTTTTTTTCAGAAATCACAGAACTTTAGTGGTTGGAAGGGACCTCCAGATATCAAGTCCAACCTCCCTGCCAAGGCAGGATCACCTAGGGTAGTTCACTCTAGAATTCATCCAGGCAGGTTTTGAAAGTCTCAAAAAGGAGACTCCACAGCCTCTCTGGGCAGCCTGTTCCAGTGCTCTGTCACCCTCACTGTAAAGAAGTTTCTCCACATGTGGAGGTGAAACCTTCTGTGTTCCAATTTGTAGCTGTTGCTCCGTGTCTTATTGCTGCTGACCACCAAAATGAGATTGGCCCCATCTGCTTGACACCCACTCCTCAGACACTTGTATACACTGATAAGATCTCCTTTCAGCCTTCTCTTCTCCAGACTAAACAGCCCCAGGTTTCTCAGTCTCTTCTTTGCTTACAATGTGTGCATTGCATACAGTGCCTCCTGCCTTACTTAGTAGAATTCCATGTCATCTTTCTCCAGGTCTCAATCCTTGCCATTCCTATAAAGAAACCAGGAGACCACCTAACATCCACATCACAGTTGCACTAATTCCATTATTTTGGGTTTGATCCCATTGTCCTGCAACTTCTTTAGATTGATCATGCCTGCTTGCCAAAGGGTCATGAAGCCTTACACATGGAAGATGTCAAAATGCCACTAAACCAGATTGTTTTTATCTCTGTTTCTTAAGCTATTGCCCTACTGGAGGAAACTCAGCCTTGCCTAAGCATAGAAGCAAGAGGGGAGAGTGGGAAGCTGCCTAGCTGTGACTATACTGTATGACATGGAGTCACACAATACAGACCATAGCTGTCTATGGCAAAATGTGACTGCTGCTCTCTCTGTATGGACTTGGAAACAAATCTCTTTCACATGTTGCATGTATCCTTTTTTCAGTTGGTCCTTCTGCTTTCATTTCGCTGCTGGATTTTCACTCCTTACAGTTGTGCTTGCTTTTGTGTGTTATATGTCTTTACAGGCCTTACTTCTCTGCTTTCAGGACAGATGTTCTGGTTTTATTTCCTGTCTGGTCAAAGCACTGCTGATTACTCATTGCATATTTTCTATGAGGCTGATAGTATTTTAGATGTCATCTTATTAGTTATTATTAAATGGCATTAGGGTCATTAGGTAAGTATGCCTACTTGGAGTGTAATGCAAGATCTTGTATATTGTGTTTGATATATTGCAAAGATCCAGCTTTGTTCTTTTCAAAGCATTAGTCTGCAAGTCCACTTACACTCCAAGTGTGAAATGCTATCACTCTTGAGACTGAGCATTGCCTTCACGTGGAAAATGTGTGTTCACACTCTTCTGTCTCTCTTGTGCAATGTAAGAAGAGTATGTCTGCAGCTTCTCAGCTGTTGGGAAAATAAAACATTCTGCTGAAGATCTTTCATGTCAGTAAATCATTTAGATTTTTGGTTCTTGGCCCTGCTATCGTTTGCTGCTATTCTGTCATCAGTCATGTAAATGCCTGCTGAGAAAACAAAACAAAAAACAAACAAACAAAAACCCCAACCAACCAAAAAGGCCAAAGAAGCCTCAACAAGTAAGCTAACAAAACCAACCAAATCATAACCCACAATGTCAGCTCCTCTGGCCACCAATGTGAACTACAAATACTCTCAGCATCCTTCTCCATGCCTGTAGAAATTTGTCCCTTCAATCAACTCCAGCTGCTTAATATTATCCATTTGTCTGTAATCTCAATTTCTGGTGAGGAACTCTTATGGAAGAGAAAGAGGAGAGACAGATGAAGATTTGGTAATCTCTGTCTTCCACTTGAGAAGAAAGCTGGGCTCAGCCATAACCTTTTGGATCTTTCTTCATGGCCCATTAACTGTTAGGGCAGCACTTCCACTTAACAAAGCTTTTACAGTTCAAGGCAATATCTTGTGGTTTATTACATCCTCTTGTCACTTGACTATGAAATGAGTCAGCAAAGTGTATCAGCTTTCCACTAGGAAGAGTTTTTTTAGTAACTGCTCAACTAGAAATGTGGAAGCAATCATACTGTTACGATATGGATCTGAATTGCATCTCTCTTGGTACTGGTGTGACTTGGTAATTATTTAGTGAGCTCGGTGATTATGCTTTCCAAATCTCTAGTTCACTGAATCCAAGGATGACTTGGTAGTGTTGTTTCAGACAAGGCCAGATAACTTCATAATCTTTCTTGTTCTAGACAGAGTAGGTTTTAAGTCTGCAAATCTTGTATTTTTTGTATATGTTACTTTTGCTCCTCTAAGAACAGCTGAAACGTAGCACTTTTTAAAGATAACCTAGGAGAGGTGGATCAGGACAATATTTTTCAATTGGAAGAAATTCCTATATTCATTTGAAATCACTTCATCTGCTTCTAAAATGGAGCCATATCATTTCCAAGAAAGGGAATAAAGGATGTGCACTCTGTGGAGCTGTAAGGAGAGTAGAAGAATTAATATAACTGTTCTGTTATTTACCCTTTATAAGTGCCCTGAAATGTTTAATGATCTAAATGGTAAGGAATATTGTTGTATTCCTGGTATCTGAGTGTAGGGTTCAGAATGCTTTAAATCCAGCTGTGCTGTAAATAGAGCTCTATCTTACTTCCAAGCCGTCTGAGCTAGTCTAGTAAATTTCAATAGTGTGTGTGTGGAAAGCTCCTAACCTACCACAGCCAGAACGCTCACAGGAGAGTGCCTACTGGGAGTAGTGCCATCTGCTTTACCCCTGTTTCCATTGCTTACAGCTCTCTGGATTGTCCCGTGTGTTATTTTGTCTGCCCACGCTGATGGTAAACTGTTTAGGTGACTGTGTGATAGCACAACTTGCAAACAGTCCACCACCTTCTGTCTGTCTTGCTCTTCAATCTTCCAGATTAATTTCACAGAGAAAAGAAACTTTGGTCATTTTAGCCATTTATTTCAGTGGCTTGAGTTAAAGATAAAGCATCAGATGTAACTTAATTTCTTGCCTATTTCATTTTAGGCCAGGTCTTTCATCAGTATGATGCTTTAATGCAACTATTGACATATTACTCTCACTCCAGCATGTTTTAGAAACACACAAAATGCCCACAGTTTAAAAAACAAGTTATGCAAAAGTGAAAAGTACTGGGAGCAGAGTAGACTTCCCCCTTTCCCCTTATTGTTAAAAAAAAAAAACAACAACAAAACCTGGTTACCATAACACAGCCTAGAATGACCTTCTAAAAAAATGACACAATAGCTGTGTCTGGAAGATGCTATTTAGATATGGCTCACAGACAAGAAACAAGTTTAAAACGTGAAGGACAGTATTAATTTAGGAGACTACTTAGTATTTTGACTTTTAAACCTAGCAAATGCAGTAAGTTCTCTACAGCTATTTGTTAATAGTAAAAAAAATGAAAACTGTACCAAAACCTAATATTAGGATAAAGCCTCTACAGAATTTAAATTACTGCTTTCAAAGCTAGCAGTGAAGTATGCTATTTGACCACGGCTTCTCTTGTAGGGACCTCAGCTTTCCCTGAGGTCATACTGGATCGAGGGAGGTCTTCTGTTGCCTGATGCAGAGGCTGCTCACGTAGTAATGTAGGTTGTATTCTTTTTCAAAGAGAGCTGGGACAAAATCACTCCTCCATGACTAAAATCAAGCTATAAGATACCTTAAATGTCTTAGCCTTTCAGTGCCTTCTTTGTTGTGCACTTGAAGTATTTATCTCTGAAATTTTGTACTATAGATGTCAGAAACACATAAGAAGGTAGTACTGTGCCTGATGATCTTACAAGTTAAACAAGTGGGATACAAAGGGAGGAAGAACTTTTTTATTTCTGCTTGTCCTCTTTTATTATTTTGTTTTGGTTATTCTGCTGCTTTATGGAGCTACTCGATTTTCTTGCTGCTTTCTATAGCTACTGGGTATTTTCTTTAATTGCACACAGGTGCCTTGTCTCTTGTGTAACCCTTAATCTACCATGTGACTTTTATGAGTTTTTCCATTTCCTTTTGGCTTTCTTCTGTTTTCACACTTGTACACAAACATTTCTTTCAGCTGTAAAACATAATTAGTTTGTCCTCTGTTTCAGACTGGCTGTCCCAGGCCTTTGGGGAAGCCTCTCTCTAGTACTCAGGCTTCTGTTACAAAATGCTGATCTGTCTGCTAGTGATCTTGCTATGCCAGAGCTACTGGTATATCCTTTCTAGTCATGAAAGAGATGCCTAAAGCAAAGGATGGAAACTGCACTGTCCTTACTCCTTCTGGTCTACTCTGTGCTTGCCTGCCCCAGAATATTCCAGCCTGAAACATCTTTCACTTGATTGCAAGAACAGTGACAGCGTGACCTCTGTGTGTATGTACCCAAACACAAACGGCCAGTTACTCCCACTATCAGTATGCTGTTGTCCCTAAGAAGGAATGTGCAGTGAACTTATATCTCCTCTGTGGCTACAGAGAAGCTACAAAAGAATGCAGACACTAGTTTTTACAGTTCAAACACCTTAACAGACAGATTGCAGAGGAGGAAAACATAAAATAAGTCATGCTGTTGTTCTTATTTTTGCTGCTGTTTGTCTCTATGGCTGATCTAATAATAAAACTCCAAAACATAATGCAGTGTATCAAGAAATACCGATAGCTGAATCTGAAGCTAACAGCCACTGTTCTTCAGTTGCTTCTTCTTGTTTATTTCATAATTTTGCTGAATGGACTCTCAAACAAAATATTTTCTATGTTGTTTTCATTGTTGCTGCTTAATAACAATCATCAAACTTTTAACGAAGTGAACGTTAGTAGTTTCAGGACAACTGCTAAACGATCCAAAGAGGTAGGCTGGGAGAGCTGTATTTCAGCTTTCAATTCAAGATCTGTGAACTGGCTTAAATCCAAAGGCTTTGACATAGTTTTCTGCTACTATATTCATGCTACCTTTTGGTTTTATTTGTTTATATTTTATTTTTATTACTTTTTTTTGTGTATGGAGAAAATAGACTATGTAGTGGAGAGAGCAGTCCGAGTAGAAATTGCCTGCAAGAGGGTCTGGAACTCAAATGTGTCCTTAAAAATTCTTAAGAAAATTTGAAATGAAAGTGATTTATCAGCTATTCTACTTTACCAGCCCTAGCACAGATCTTTTTGTTTTGTTTCACCTGGCACTTCCTAAAAAATATCAGCCTTTGGAAAAAAATTTCATTCCAAACAGGACTGAAAGTTCCCCCACAAGCTCATGTTGGATGCTGGAAATCTGTTGTTTGCATGCATTAATGACAAATAATTACCACTCTTGGCAAATACATACTTAAAAATAGAATGTAAAAAATAAAACAAAGTATTTAGGAAAAAAAATCAAAACCCCAGGATAGCAGCAGCTTTACACAAGATAATTGTTAGAGAAAATTAACAACAGTCCTTGAGGGCTAAAATTCTGTGGTGGATGGGGTAAGCATCAATCTTAATGTCATTCTCTACCCACATCTGGTATATTGTGTCCTGTTCTGGGCTCTCAAGTTCAAGAGGGACAGGGATATTCTAGAAAGTGCTACAAATGGCTACAAATATGATTAAGGGACTGGAGCATCTTTCTTATAGGAAAGGCTGAGAGACCTGGAGCTGTTGAGTCTGGAAAAGAGAAGACTGAGAGGAGGTCTTATGTATATAAATCTCTGAAGGGTGAGTGTCAAGAAGAAGGTGCTAGTGTTTTTTTCTGTGGCGTTCTGTGATAGGACAAGAGGCAGCGAATACAAAGTTGACACAAGAAGGTCCACCTCAACACGAGGAAAAGCTTCTTTACTGTAAGGGTGATGATGAAGCACTGGAACAGGCTGCCCAGAGAGACTGAGGAATCTCCTTGCTGAGAGTCTTAAGGCCCACTTGGATGTACTCCTGTGTGACCTGCTTTAGATAATCCAGCTTTGGAAGGGGGTTTGGACTCAGTGATCTTAAGAGGTCCATTCCAACCCCTACCATTCTGTGATTCAATGATTTGGCTATTGTAATAGAGAGGTTCTGCTTTTTAGAATGCTCTTTTCAGGAAACTGCTGTGTAATCATTACACTGAAATCTCAGAGAAGGTGTTTTTCTATTAGATTCAACCTTGGATCAGAATTTAATAAATCTGGATCACTTGGCTCCTGACCTGTTTGATGATAGTGAGCAAATAATTTTATCACTTTGCACTTGATGCTGACCTAGTTAAGCCTGTTTGTGTGCACTGAAGCTAGATATTTTTATATGCCAGAGCCAAGAGTAAGAGTGTTGTAGTAGAATATGAGATGGCTTAGTCTGATGTGACATTTATCTTCACTCATCACAAGTGCAATCAGTGGGGAGTTACCCAGATCTTTGTTCATGAAGATAAGTGTCAAATGTTATCTATCTACATTCTCATATGGTGTCTATCACTATGGTATCTGAATGCCTTCCAGAGCAATAACATGCACAAATTAGACCCAAACCAGTCAGCAAATGATCATCATAAAGATGTCACCGACAATTTTCTGACAGTGGCTGTTTGGATCAATTCTCTCCTGTTTCCTTTTATTCTGTAACAGACATTGAGAGAGAAGCTTGTTTAATTATTGGGAGGAGAGGGAGGGTGAGATTACAGCCATCAGACTTCAACTGTATGATGGAATACTGAATTCATTATTAATTCTTTCTTTCACCTTCCTTCTAGTTTCCCTTTCTGCCCAGGAGGCTAAAGGCATGTTTTCTCTTCTAAAGTCAGCCTTGGAGTAAGCACTGCCAACAAGGCCAGGTGTAATTTAAAAATATTTATGCATTGTCAGTTCTGGAATTAATCTTTCTTAATTGAATTGACATGAACTCTTGTCTGCAGGTAATGTAAACTGTCAAACACTCTGCCAGTGACAGCATGTTGGTCAGGGTGGTGAAGTTAATGAGAGATGTAAATTATGATGGAATATCTCAGTGTTGGCTTTGGAGCCTGATGTTTATAAATGCATTAGTAACATCACATTAACTACAGGCTACAGACTCTGGAGATCAGAAGGGATAATTATTTCTTTGCAGTTTCCAAAGGACTGGGCATGACATATTTCTACCTCAGAAACATTCTCCTAGTATATTTGCTGCCATGAAATTTCTTTCCCTTGAAATGCATGTAATGTAATTTTGAAGCATAATATATTGCATTTGATAGTGCTTTTATAGCCAAATACTCTGTTTTAAAATACACATATCAAAGTATTTATGGATGCTGTCTAGGACAGTCTCACCCACTTCTACTAACAACTAGATCGACCCTGCAGTTACCCATTAGCAGGGCACTTAGCAGAGTCTAATAATGATGCTTTCCTTTCCTTCTCTGCATGGCAAAAAATGGAATTACTGCTAGGTTTATGAACTCTAGAGAGTGCAGGGAGAATGCTGCCTGTGTAATAGAAATCAAAGCTAATATTTGTGTTGAAGGAACAAAATTTACACCTGAGCCTTTGCTGTTCGTGAGAATTTCTCAGGATCTTCAAAGCTTAGTGAAGCATTGTGGGCTCTATGTGACATGCTCAAGAGTGAAGCTGCAGGTTTTACTGAGGGGAGGTCAGAGTTAATGAATCCACAGTCTGAATGATCTGTTGGTTTGAGACAATGCTTGTTTTTCATGCCATACACCACAGTAAAAGTGGTAGCTAAGAAGACAGACTAATGCCTGTGCAGGCAGATGTACTCTGCAATGAGAAATGCATTGTATGTAAAAGGGAGAAGGGTCCTTCTTTCTGTAACTCTGTCAAAGCATTACATTTGTGAGAGACTTGCTGTGCTGTGATCTTTCTTGTTTAACATTCACAGGTGAGAAATGTAGATTCTTGGAAAAAAAGATTTTTGAAAAGTAGTCCTGTGATCTGCCTGTTGCAGCAGGCCTAGAGGAGGGTCACAAAAATGATCAGGAGGCTGGAACACCTTTTTTACAAGGCAGGGCTGGGAGAATTTGAGGTTGTTTAGCCTAGAGAAGAGAAGGCTCTGGGGAGATCTTATTATGACTTTCCAGTACTTAAAGTGGGCATATAAGAAGAATGGGGATAAACCTTTTAGCAAGATCTGTTGCAACAGGACAAGGAGTAATGATTTTAAACTAAAAGAGCATAGATTTAGATTAGATTAGATTAGATAGAAAGGAAGACATTTTTTACAGTGAAAGTGGGAAACACTGAAATAAATTGCCTGGAGAGGTGGTAGAAACCCCATTGCTAGAAAAATTCAAGAAGAGGTTGAACTGAGCTCTGAAAAAAATGATCTGGTTGATGATGAAGAGGGGTTGAACTAGATGATCTTGGAGGTCTCTTCCAACCTGGTTTATTCTGTGATGACCTTTGAAGGTCTCTTGCAGCCCAAACTATTCTGCGATTTTATGATAGCTATCCACAGAAACAGTCACGCTCAGTGAATAATGTTGCTTTCACCAGATCACTGCTTTCCAGGAGGCTGGCTTTTTTTTCCTTTCCTCCATAACATAAATCATTGCTATTTTTCTTAATATATCTTAATATATCTTATTACTGGTGTTGCAAAGCGTGATGTGGCAGTAAAGACACGTTATTACGAGGCAGTGGCTCATATAGCATAATTCAATATACTGTTAATTTGTGTCTCCTTTTAATTCCTTCCATGTTAGTCATTGTCTTGCTTATTTAGGACAAAGACAAAAGACATTTACAAATACCTCATATGAAAAATGCCAGCCTGATAAGACCACAGCTCACTGAAGTGTCTGGAGCTGGTGTCTTCACGTTAGCACTTGACTTTCACATCATAGTTCACTCTGTGGTGTTTCATTTGCCAGCTGTTTCCAAATAGTTTCTTGCTGTTGTCTTACAACTGGCATAGTCCAGTTCATGATATTTTCTCTAGTGTTTCATCTTATTCTCACAAGGTCTAGCTGATTTTTCTGGTTAAAAATTCAGTAATTTGTTTAATCCTTGTGAGTGCTTGTGTGGGTCAGATCTTCTATACAAATACTAGTCCTGCTTTAATCCTGGACAAACTCATGGACAGTGAATAAACAAACAAATAAATAAATACAGGTGTAGGACTTGAATTGGTAGCTAATTCACTTGGCTGTACCTCTGTGCATTAATGGGAAAAGTTTCTACCTTGTGCAAGGCCTGGAGTAGCTTATTTGGTTGGAACTACCAGTAGAATCATAGAATCATAGAATGGTTTAGGTTGGAAGGGACCTCAAGGATCATCCAGCTCCAACCCCCCACCATAGGCAGGGACACCTCCCACTAGAGCAGGCTGCTCAAGGCCTCATCCAGCCTGGCTTTAAACGCCTCCAGGGAGGAAGCATCCACAACCTCCCTGGGCAACCCGTTCCAGTGTCTTACCACCCTCACTGTAAAGAACTTCCTCCTAACACCCAGTCGGAATCTCCCCTCTTCCAGCTTAAACCCATTCCCCCTCGTCCTAACATTACTAGACCGTGTAAATAGTCCCTCCCCAGCCTTCCTGTAGGCTCCCTTCAGATACTGGAAAGCCACTATAAGGTCTCCTCGAAGCCTTCTCTTCTCCAGGCTGAAGAGCCCCAACTCTCTCAGCCTGTCCTCATAGCAGAGGTGCTCCAGCCCTCTGATCATCTTCGTGGCTCTCCTCTGGACCCGCTCCAGCAGTTCCATATCCTTCCTGTGTTGGGGGCTCCAGAACTGCACACAGTACTCCAGGTGGGGTCTGACGAGAGCAGAGTAAAGGGGGAGAATCCATTTCTGATTTAGAGAAAAATGTAATTAATTTGCTATGCATATGCAAAAGCCATAAGCTGATTGAAATTTCAGCGGTGTTGTAGGTCTGCTCATCTCTTGCAGGTACAAGGATAGAGGCCAGTTACAGCCTGGCCTGTGTTGCTGGGAGTTTTTAACAGTTGCAGGCAGAACAGCAGAGGAGTTGTAGTTTAGATGTAGCTACTGCCAAGACTACCAAGTCTTTCTGCAGATTTTCATTGAAAGTGCTGTTCATGGTAAAATCAACGAGCATGATCCTTTTACAGGTGGGAAATTGATATTTTTTTTTTATTTAGCCCTGTCTAATTGCTTTCATATCAAAATTTCACAGCCTTCTAAGGAAATGTAATTACATTTAGATAAGAAACCAAAACAAAACCAAACACCACCACCCCACCCCCCCCAAAAAAACCCAGAACAACCAAAAACCCAAGCAAACACACAAACCCCAAAATGCCCACAAAAACCACTGAATTCGGTGAAATTTGGTGTTTTCAGATTGGAAACTCAACTTTTAAACCATGTGGTGTGGAGCAGTGGATATGTATAATGTAGGTGAAGCTTTACAAAGCAAGTGGCCACATGCTGAACGATGGCTGTGGGAAGATGTTTCAGAGGTGCATCAGCGTCTGTACTGTGTGAGCTTTATAAAGCAAAGACTGATTTGGAGGTTGGCTGTTTCGAAGACGTTTTCCCATGTGCCCCAAAAGGTACAAAGACCAACTCAGTGATTAGAACTCTGGTGCTAACAGTGGAACTCTCTCATGATTTGGCAGGCTGACCTGGCTTCTGCTGTGCAAGATGGATTTATGGTCCCAACTCATTTTCTTCTCTCCTTATTGCCCTGCATGCACAGGTTTGTTTTCAGCATCTGTTGCTAGCTTGGGAGCAGGAAGGATATGGTTTTCTTTCATTGCTTTGGGGGATTTTCATTCAATTTTCTTTTAATTTGCTCCTCCCTGATAATCGTATAAGAGAAGATTAGAGTGTTATGCGAACAGATAATTCTTGGTCTATGTATAGGAGCAAGAAGAATTCAGATTTGCATAAAAATAGCTATCCTCAGGTTAGACCTTTACATTTGAAAATAAGCTCTTTTCAGGTCTATTTTCCCTCCATTGTTATGTGTTTTATTTAATGTGAATGGTGGATGTTTGGGGAGGGACAGAGGTTTGTTTGACTATTCAGATTCATTGGCAGGGTTTAAGTGGGCACAGCATGGATCAGAGCAAGATGAGAGGAGACATTTCTAATTAAAAACACACCACATATACTCGTGCAGCTGAAGTAAGACAAAGTCCTTTCTTAGAACGAACTACTTCTACCTGTTTGTTGTTTAAATTCACATTACAGTAGCATCATTCTGTTTGGTTTTAGGATTTTTTAGGGCATGAGACAGACCCAAACCAAGCAATTTAGTCCCCTTTGTATGGCCACACTGTATGAAGATCTCAGGAGATGTTCCGGTTCATTTCTTTCTTGCATAAATACTTGTCTGTTAAAAGATGTGTTAACATTCTAACAGTAGCAGTTACACGTCTATAGTGCGTATATGCGGTGCAGGCATGTGCATGAGGGCAGATGGATCATGTGGTCGAAGTGTGTATTTTGGGCTAGACTGATCTGATGCAGGCGGGATTAGTTTTAAAAGTTTAATTAGTTGCCTCCCACTCCAAAACAGGAACTATTTAGCTCTCAAAAACGCCCACTGAAATCGATCTCCTCTGTCAGGCTGGGGAGTGTCAGAGGTCCAGAACAGGAGCAAAATGCTGGAATCCCAGAGGAGCTTGGGTCTTGAGTAGCCTTTGGAGGCCACTGTGTGATTCCTGCACCCAAGAAGTGAGGGCATGTCTGAAGTGAAGGCGCTAATTAACAGTGCTATCAGTTCTCAGCCAGATAGCTATCTGAACAAAACATTTGTTAACTGTGTGAATCAAAACAAAGGTTTCATGTGTCTAGGAGTTAAAGCCAAGCAGATAGAATCATACACAAAATACCTCAGCAAAGTTTCTCCTCTTGAAATCAGGGAAAGGAGTGTTTAAAAAATCTGGAATTTTGGTGCAGAAGCCTAATGCTTTTCTCCTGACTAGATTTTTTTTGCTATTAACTGGAACTTTCAATGTTTTAGCATCTGCTAATATCTGTCTGCCATTTAGACTAAGTGTTGGGCTACTTTAATACTCAACTGTAAAGTTGTAATGTTTGCAGTGTCCATCCTCAATTTTGTTACTAGTGGCCAAGTACTTTTTTGTTACTTTGGTTTATTTTTGTCTTCCCTATTATAATTGGTCCTCCTATGACCCTCTTCTGTAGGTAATTTCTGTACAGTTGATATATTTTTGTCCCCCCAAGTCTGCTTGCAATCCTGAGAGTCTTGGGGCAAAGGAATTTGCTAATGACTCAGCTGAGACTGTTTTGTTTGCTGACAAAACACTGCCCACATTTGAATCTTTATTCATTTACAGTGTGCCTTTTTTGAGGTCTGTAGCAAAATCACATATGAAGTTTGAACATGAGACTATTATGATAGAAACAACACTGTAACACTCTGGTTTATTAATTGTTCAGTGTTTGGTGATGGTTCCAACTTTATTATTAACTTTCCTAATTGCTGTTTCCTATTGAACTTCTCTCAAAGGTGGACCCAGTAGAGGACGTAGCTGTGTAAAGAGGTGCTGATGGTTCAGATGCCTAGATACAAATCTGTAACTTCCATTACTGCCTGACAACAGTTGCAGGTAAGGTTTATCTAAACTCTCTAGTCACTCCTAGCCGTGTGTCTTTTGCTTTCTGGAAGTATGTGTGTCTTCTTAGCGCTGAGCTGCTTGACTCCTAACCTTCCTTGTGACCTGAAGTTTCAGTACCTGCAAAGGCCTGGGCTGGAGGTGATAGTCTGAGAGTACAACCAGATGCAATAGTGAATGCCTGCTCTTTGTGTTAGAAGCTGATGATGCTCAGGTCTTCCGTTGTTTTACTGTAACTGCTTACAGTGACAGCAATTGCACAGGAGACTTGGAGTGCAGGTTCAGTTCACTTCCCTGCCTGAAAAATTTAAACCAAAATCTGCTGCCCGGCTGAGCATGACGTTACTGATGCAGAGTTGGTAGGAACACTTCTGAGCACTATGGCAGAAGAGAATGGCAGGAAGTTGGTTTGCTCTGCAGATTCTGTGTGGATGCAGACACCCTGCTGCAGCCCTGAGCTATTAGGTGTAAGGCACGCACTTAGGCTTGTGTGAGAAGTACTCTAGGCTCATTGTCACCTTCTCTAGGTAGCTGCTCTAAAGGAATTCAGTGAGTGCCTCTTCTGTGCTGGCTATGGTGGATCTGTTTGTGTTAGCTGGTGGCCTTACCGCTGCATTCAGGGTGTCTGTATACCTCCTGCCGTGCTCTAAATACCCCGATGCTTTTGGCTGCTAGTCCTTACATCTTGTAGGTCTGTGAAAAGAACAGAACGGTCTTGGAGTCTTTCATAAGCGTTTAGAGTGCACTCAGAATTTATTGGTGGCTTCAAGAAAGTATGTGTTGTTTTTTTTCTGTACTGTGTGTTCCACATCTTATACTTGTCAACAGATTACTCTTAGCCACAGCAAAGGGTATAAAGGAGACAAAATTCTCAAATGGTAGCTTTGTGGTTGGAGTATGGTCAGACTTGACAGACATAATGCATATTCCCATCTATTTTATGTGTATTAATTTTTAAAGTGCCTTTTTAATTTTCCTTCTTTAGAGAACTGTCTAATTCAAGTCCCTGTCTGTACACATGACACACACAGCCCTGAGCTGTGTGAAAAGCTCTTAATTTCTAGCTGAGCCAGCACGGACGTGGGGTTCAGTGCTGAATGCTACCATAGCACTCTTTGGGTACTGCTTTCAAGTTACTAAATAGATACTTAGGCAGCTAGTGTCACGGAGTGGAAATTCTACTTACATAACAGCATTAATGTCAGTGGAGACCAGACTTGAAGTCACTGTTTGTATGTGGCGAGTCCCCAGGGTGTGCTGTGCTTTCCTAAGACGCTTAGAAGCAATGCACTATGGGACTGTGTTTTCTCTTGGCTATTAAATATATCTTGCAGTTCATCCCCATATGTGAGATGTTATCTAGGGTAGGAATAAACAGAAACACTGGCAGGACTTTGTGAACATATTAGACTTGGGATGTCATCTTGTGGTTGCTCAAAGAAATGCGAGGTGGTGAGTTCACTATTTTATACTGAGCTAGGTTAGGTGTAATTTTTTGTTTCTGAGCTATGTGATGACTCTTTCTTTGCAGTCTGACTAGTTATAAAGCACATGACAGTAGCTCTTAACCTCCATACAGCCCATTCCAGTAGTTGGAATTTGGGGTGACTGCAGCAAGCAACTGACAGGAAGTTACATGCTGCTTGGATATCTATCAAAAAATGAGGCTGCTGTTGTTTGAACCTATGTGATGCCAGAGACAGAAGGACTATAACATGGTGGCAAGTGTCATACTGCTCTTGTGTAGCCATTTTTTTGTCAGAAAGCTCATTCTGTTCAGCACCGGCCTTTCCTTGTTTGTTTTAGCCAGCTTAAATCTCCTGTTTGAATGACATGCAGGTGAACAGATGATAGCCTCATCAAACACCGTCTTCTTCTAGAAGAGAGAAGTCATTTTACACCCAAATCATCCTTTCCTGTGAAGCACAGAGTACATGTACTGGGCACTTAGTGACAGGAGTGCAGCTGACCTGGTCCCGTCAGTTCACAGGCCAAAACACTTGTCAGCTCATTAATTTAGGCAAAGCAAACTCATAGGAGGAGTTCTTCATTTCCTGTTACTAGGAAGAGTGGTAACAGGCACATCTACGTTCTGCCCTTCTTTTGCCTCAGTTGCTAGCAAATGGACCAATACAGAGCTGTCCTGGACAAAGTCAACATCCCAGCAGTCAGTGCAGCACAAGAGCAGTATAAAGGCAGCTGCATAGGGATTGCAGATTTGATTAGCATTGTATGTAAATATTAATGATGACATTTTCTTTCCAGCAAATGTGTTTTCTTTTGTTACTGGAGCAGGCTGGGAGACAGAATGACTTCTCAGACTTTCTATTTATGCTTTTAATAGCATTGCCTAATGGCAGTGAAACTATCAAGCCTATGCATGCTTGACCAAGAAAGCATCTGCAACAGGGTGAACTCAACTGAGAAGGGCAGTACTTGCCGCTCTTCAAATGCCAGGTAAACAGGCTTGCTTGGATCTCTACTCCCTTTCATAATTGTTTTCTGGGGAATGCCCTTTCAAGTTAAATGTTTCCCAATTATAACCCTTACTAGCAACACACTTGCTTGTCTTACAATGAAAATAAGGCTGCTATGATTTTTACTGTCAGATTTATGGCATTGATTGAGACAGATTTTAATAATGGATGATCAAACATTAGCTGATGCAAATTGCCAGTTATTTCTGGAGTGCAATTCCATCATTAGTGACAGGACAATCTATCTGGATAGTGATTAGCGCCAGCTCTGAGCTCTTGTTCATCAGTCAAGATGGTAGAGAGTTTCATAACAACAGAAAAAAAAGGGTGTTGTTGCATTTCTGACAGGATGACTGCTGCTTCGTCCATTCTAGCTAATAGGACTTCACATTCTGGAAATTATTTCTTGTAATACCTTTAGTCTGGCTTGTTCAACAGAATTAAGTCAGTCTAATTTACTTCTTTTACCTGACAACTGCACGTTTATTTTACAGTGCTGTGTTGTGTCCTAAGAAAGTGTTAAGTGTGCCACTAAATACAGAGATTTTTCAGGACAAATTCTTTGCAGTTATTTGTGTCAGTATTTTCAAGATAGACAAAGTGTCAATATTTTAAAGATACATAGCAATGTAGCCTTGTGGCCAAGAAGGCCAATGGCATCCTAGGGTGCATTAAGAGGAGTGTGACCAGCGGATCGAGGGAGGTTCTCCTTCCCCTCTACTCTGCCCTGGTGAGACCTCACATGGAATATTGTGTTCAGTTTTGGGTACCCCAGTTCAAGGGGGACAGGGATTGAAAGAGTCCAACGGAGGGATATGAAGATGATGAATGAACTGGAGCACTGCCTTCTGAGGAGAGGCTTAGGGACCTGAGGCTTTTTGGTCTGGTGAAGAGAAGACTTAGAGGGGATCTCATGAATGTTTATAAATATATGAGGGTTGTGTGTCAAGAGGGAGGGGAGAAACTCTTCTCAGCTATGCCCTGTAATAGGACAAGGGGTAATGAGTATAAACTACAGCACAAGAAGTTCCACCTTAACACGAGGACAAGCTTCTTTACTGTAGGGGTTACAGAGCACTGGAACAAGCTGCCCAGAGAGCTTGTGGAGTCTCCTCTGGAAGCTTTTAAGACTTGTCTGGATGCATTCCTATGTGACCTGCACTAGATTCTATGGTACTGCTCCGGCAGGTGAGTTGGACTCGATGATCTGTGGAGGTCCCTTCTAACCCCTATTACTCTGTGGTCCTGTGAAGTCTTATCCAGTCAAGAGCATAACAATCATACAAAATGCTTATTTCAGGTTCTGCAGATTTCCTACATTTCAAGCACCAGATAACATTCAGAGAGATGCTTTGGCTTTCTATCATCAAGTGAAGTGGAATGCCAGATTATAGCCTGAATTTTAGTGAAGTTGTGTTTTACTGTGCCAGAGAAAGAAGGCTAAGTGAGATAGTTCTCATGTGCAAATCAGATTTCAAACAAGTGTTGAATGTGGGGTTTGTATCCTCTTGTTTTGATTCAAGATCATCTCTTAATGCAAGCAGCACAATGAAACTATGCAACATATTTAAGTTATTAATTTCCTAATTAACAAACACATTCCTTAGAACTTTGTTCAGAAGTCTTCCCTTATTTTTTCACTGTAAAGATAACAATCAAATATCTTAACCTCCGGATTTGTGCCATGACATCCTCTGAGGGACACTATACAACACCTAATACATTATAGTTTTACAATACAGAAAACTGGAAACTTGCATTTCACTTGTGGATAAGTTTATTTAAACATTTGCAAATAAGTAAACTGCATTTATTTCTATGTGCATGCAGTTGTTAAGATATATCTATAGCCTTGTCAAGTCTACAGTGCAGTAACCAAGAATTTTAAGCAGCATGATGCTGAAAACATTTCTAGAAACAATGTCTGACCCTTCTTTGATTGCACTTTGAGGTTTCTTTGGTATACATAATTGGAAGTAGTGCTTGTTTTACATTCAGTTAAAATGCAGAGTTTCAAACTGTGCTCAGTAGAAAGAAATTCTCAAAAGGAAATATCTATTTAAAAAATAGAGATAGCAATAGCAGGCAGCTGAGTAATTTTTATGAAAAATCCAGTTTAAAAGTGAGAAGTTAGAATTTTACCATGTGTAGATACTACTGAAGTAAAAAGAAAAAAAAACAAAACAAAAAAAAAGAAGAAAAAAAATGGGGAAAAAAATACATGAAGTGGAGCTTTTATCCATTGTTTGTTTAAAAACACTTTTCATGGCTGTTTTATAGTTCTGAATAGTAGCAGATAAAAAAGGTGGAGAGTCTTGCTGAATTTGGTCCACAGCCTGAGGTGAAACCTCATTACTATTTAAAAAGATGTGAAAAACCTCTTCTTTAAATTGGTTTCACAATCTTCATTGACAAATAGTTCTGTTGGAGGAGGAGGGAAGAAACAATAGTTATAAAAAGATGGACACAAAATATTTCAGTGCAGTTATTCTGGGTATGGTAATTTTAGTTACAATACAGTAAAAATTAGTAATATATTTCAGCTTAAAGTAGACTGAAATCCAGCCTCTAGACCATCTATTAACTATTTTTGATTGTCCAGGTTATTAATACTTCTAAAGGACTCATTTGCTCTATCTTTAGTTAACAGGTTAAACATAAAATTGAACTGCTAAGAAGTTCAATCCCTATCTCCTTGCTAAAACAGAGCTGATAGAATCTCTTGAGTAAGGAGCTTTGTATCACAGCTGAAGAACCGAAACATTTGAAAACTCTTACCGGCAATGAATAGAGGAGAACTGCTACAAACAATCCTAAAATCAGCAGGATGATAAGGCCTAGAAAGAGCCATTTAAACCTGCGCCACACAATAAATTTCATTGTCTTGCAAGGATTTGTAAACCAAAGGAAGGAAGTATCTGGTCGGCTGCATTTTGAAAGGAAAAAGGAAAAATTACACTTTGAAAACACCCAGTACCTAAGGATGAGAGTGTAACACAATAGAGCTGGACTACAACATAGATAGTGTTGTAGTGTAAGAGAGCAGCTTCAGTAAACATGTGCTATTATTAATGCAAACCACCTTGCCTTTTATTTTAGCGCTTGCAGGATGAAACAAGACTACCTTTTATAAAGTCTTGCAAAGGAGAGCTGATGTCTAATAGATCCTTTACTGCATTCAGATCTTAAGAAGAAGAACTTAATAGTAGCTAAATACTATGTATTTCTCAAGCTAGTGAGAGAAAAATAGCTTACTTTGGTAGATCTAGTTTGGGGTTCATGTTGGGCTCATCTCTTCCTTTACCAGCTGGTCTTTCGTCTGCTTCTTTTTCATTGACAACTTCCAGTGTCATTTCAACTTTACCCTTCAGAAAACATGTGCCATGAGACAAGGATCTTACTGAATCAGCACCAACAGTACTTGTTTGGTAATTATACAGCAGAGTATGGAATCAGTTCTCTGTGTGCTTTCTGATTCCTTCTCAAAATATACTTCTTTCTGCACTATGGCAATGCCACAGTGCAATTTCAGAGAGTCACGAATGCAGAACAATTAATCACAGGACATGAAATGGTTCTGGTCATTAATCTGTAATTCAATTTTAAGGTATACATTGGATTTTTCCAATTTAGCAAAACAAAACCAAACCCAGTTCTTCTTTTAAGAGCAAAACAAAACCAATTCTCTGTTTTCAAGAGCAGCCCAAGGACTACATCTTTTCCGAATGACTAAGCATCTCGGTTTTTGTATTGTTACATCTGATAAATGCTTCTGAATATTTTTCCTCACTTATTAAATTCCAGCAATAAAGTTTTAAGGCAAAAGCATTAGAAAGCAGAAGCAGACACACACAGACCTTATTGCTGTCTACAACTACCTGAGGGGTGGTTGTAGCCAGGAGGAGCTCTCTTCTCTCAGGTGGCCAGCGCCAGAACGAGAGGGCACAGCCTCAGGCTGCGCTGGGGGAAGTTTAGGCTCGAGGTGAGGAGAAAATTCTTCACTGAGAGAGTCATTGGCTACTGGAATGGGCTGCCCAGGGACGTGGTGGAGTCGCCGTCCCTGGGGCTGTTCAAGACAAGGTTGGACGTGGCACTTGGTGCCATGGTCTAGCCTTGAGCTCTGTGGTAAAGGGTTGGACTTGATGATCTGTGAGGTCTCTTCCAACCTTGGTGATACTGTGATACTGTGATACACTTGAAAGGCTTACTATTGTAGCAAGTGACAAATAAGCATTTATATTCTTCACGGAACAAGTTAAAATGTTTTAGGTCTTCTGACTGCCCTCCTGATCATGAAGCTATTCTGGGTTCTCAGTATGTGAGTTATATTTGCTGTGTACAAAAATGCCTTTTTTTTTTTACTTTAGTCTTTCAGGCATTTAGAATATCGTGGGTCTCTCCTAAGCAAAAACACGCTAAATTCATTCACACACTAACTCTGTTGGCTGCTTTGGCAAGATTAATGTGAGTGTGATAAAATCCTGAACTTGTACATGCTGTGTTCTGTTTCCTCTTCCTCTATCTACTCTAAGCTAACAGATAAATGAAGGAGTTTTACTGTCTTTGTAATTTGAAAAGCAAGGTAAGCATGTATTAAGTACTTGAAAAAAGAAGTAATAATCATACCGCTAAAAGACGGGAGCCATCCTTTTCAACATAACATGGCCACCATCCTTTCATGGACTTCTGTTCAAAGAGAGATGTGGTCCTGGGAGCCTTCTGAGAACCATCTGTCTTGTATTCTGGAATCATGTCTATATTGCACTTCTCTGGAACTTTTGCTGGAATGATTGTTTTATGTAAATCAAGTTCCACAAAACCTAGGAAACGGATAAGGACGTAAGTACTGCATAATGCAATCAACCCTACAAAACAGTCAGGTTCAGCCTTTCCTATCATCAACCTTTCCTATCTCTGAACATGTACAGCAAAACCAGTCAACATATACATTACATTCTTCTTTGTGTAAGGATGCTGTGAAGCAGGGGACAAGGACACATCAAAGTGTGTCTAAGCTTGTCTTGCTGGTGTTAAAAGTGTTAGTGTTGGTAAATTGGACTTAAGCAAGGTCTCACCCCCATTTTTTAATGCAAGGTCACTTATTTTTAATAGAGGCTTTTTTTCACTCACCGAGTCAAAGAATTAACCAGGTTAGAAAAGACCTCTAAGATCATCAAGTCCAACCTATCACCTAACCCTTCTAATTAACTAAACCATGGCACTAAGTGCCTCATCCAGGCTCCTCTTAAACACCTCCAGGGATGGTGACTCCACCACATCCCCAGACAGACCACTCCAATGGCCAATCATTCTTTCTATGAGAACTTTTCCCTAACATCCAGCCTAAACCTGCCCTGGTGCAGTTTGAGACTGTGTCCTCTTGTTCTGTCACTGGATGCCTGGATGCCTCCATACACCTAAGCTATCTAATACTAATATAACTTCTTATCATTAAATGAACAATGTAGCTAACTTTAACAATGGTTACAAACCAGTTCAGATTTTCAGCCCTATGTGGTCTGCATACAATCTAAAGACTGGAGCTGTCTCAAAATGGGGCAGACAATCTGTAAAGCAACATCTCTGCAGAAAGTAGAGATTAATAATATTGTGAAGTAAATTGTCAATTCTCTTACTCAGAATTTACATACTCTCCATTTTAAGTAATTTTACTTCAGACACAAAGAAGCAAAGTTAAGTTTTCATGCACATTATCATTTCATGCATTTGTAAGAGGGCTTATCTGAATGCAGTGTATCTTGGTTTACCTGCCAGTAGGCTTTTCCTGAGTGAATACCCTGGACTGTATGGGAAAGCAAAGGTATATTTGCATGCTCAATGGCTTTCCTTGTCAAAACAAACCTTATGCAATAATTTAAAATGGTTAATTTTTTATCTCTTACTTTGAGACAACAATAGTTCTTTTCTTGGAAGTCTTACCCAGGTAGTCATCCAAGGAGAATTTGTCATTATCCCATATCTGAATGATCAGTTTGGGTGGGATTCTGAATTCTGTCTTGTCAAGACTCCAAAAATGTTCCTAAAATTAAAACCAAACCAAAACAAATAAGACATGCACAACTCAAGCATATTTTGAAAATTAATTATGAAAATTCAAAGCTGAGGTCTGTTAGTAGTGCTTGTGAATTCTGAGGCTAGTGGAAGTACTACAGATCTAATCTTGCTCTTGTTAAGAGGAGACTGTTGTTGTTGCCAGTGTGTTGGTCCTGGCTCAAAGGCAAAATTGAATCTGTTCACAATAGCACTTTGAGGAAAGTATGCAGAACTGAGCCAAGCTGTCCCTTTCAATATGTAGATACAAAATTATCAGACTAATTACAATCTGTATTCTAAGTCCTGAACTCTTTAGAAACACGTACCTTTTTGGAAACGACACAGAGCTGCTCTGCTGGGAGATAGTCAAAAGGAAAAATAAATCTCCAGTTAAAGTTTCCTTCACCATCCAATGATCGGTAGTGAACATCAGTTTTCTGCTTGTTTTCTTCATTACCAGGCATCCATCTGAAAATACAGAGAGGTGGCAGGTGTCTGCAGTGGGCCCACACTGGTGCTTCCCAGTCCTGTAACCATGTCACTAACTGGTTGCCAGCCATAAGAGTTGCTCACAAAGGGGCTGGAGAACCTTTCACACCCTTTCTCCATTTGATTCCAGTTTTGCATTGTAAATGGGAACATCTGAACTGAATTTCTGTTCTGCTAAGACCAGTACTGTATTTATGGTGAGTTATTGTTGTGTTTTAATTCCTTTTTAGGAGAAATTAGATTAATAGCCTAGTAATATACTTAGCATAAAACAAAAATCAATAGAAATCAGACAAGGAAATGTAAGAAGTAAGAAACCAGATTATGCAGCACCAGCGCTACCTCCCTCTATCTTTTCAAGTTGTGTCCAATCTCAGAGATGAATTTCTGGGATCTTTCACTGCACATTAACTGTTCATGTTTTATCTCATAACACTTTTGTACTTAGGTTAGCACTATTTCAGAGGCTGCAGTGTGCACTGCCTT
This sequence comes from Tricholaema leucomelas, assembly GCA_013400475.1. Classification (NCBI taxonomy): domain Eukaryota; kingdom Metazoa; phylum Chordata; class Aves; order Piciformes; family Lybiidae; genus Tricholaema lacrymosa; species Tricholaema leucomelas. Next base: position 628,817 of record WAAF01014692.1, read on the forward strand.
GGCTGAACCAAACCATCTTTGGAACCCATGGTCCAAGCATTCCCAGGAGATTCTGACCGTCATTCATCTGTAAGTGTTACATGACGGGATGCTCCTACCCCTTCACATAAATGTCACTCATTTCTTCCCCTGTGATGCTCTTTTCATCCAGAAGGACGTCTTTGGTGTTCCAGATAATCACCCGCAAGATATACCTAAGAAAGAAAATATTTAGAGAAAGAGAATTGAATTGCCTGTCTCAGAGCTGCCAGATGGCATGTAGTATAATACTCACTTCTTGGCTTTTCGAGGAGTGATGTTGAAGGGAGGGCCTGGAGGTCCTAAGCTTTTGGGGAAAACATCAACCCACATCTGGAGCTTTCCCTGTAATAATAAAGAAGAGGTATGAGGGATTGTTTGTGGCATACAGGTTTGTCATGGGAATCCTGTGGAACTGCCCATAGACTTCCTCAGGCAAAGCTCACTCCTGTTACCAATATAAGAACTCCTAAAGACTTCAGACAGAAGCATACCCCGTCTCTGATGTTATAGAAGCTTCTTTAAATTAGCAATGTCAAGAATTTAGAAGATTAGGGTTGTTAATTCTTAGTGAATTTGGTGCAAATGAGGTGCCTAAATAGCCCTCATTCTGTAGGTCCACCTTTCTGTTCTCTCAGAGGTGATAGTAAGTATAATGTCATATGTGTGGCTGATAGTTTGCAGCTAGTGGCCTACCCAGTGTAGCTATCAGTCCCTTTAAGTAGATTCTGAGGTAAGGCAACCACTGGAGACCTTATACTCTCTTTCAGATGCAAGCTCCTTTATTTCTGCAAGTCAGTTTTCTGGTTGCTGCAGAAACTTCCTTAAAAATCCGTCGGTGGTGAGTTAGGAAATGCTAGAAAACAAATGTTAGCTTTTGTTCCTCTCAACAGAGAGGTGCAATAGAGGACTTTGTGTTTAGACTAACACCTTGACCTTGCAGAGAAATGGCAAGTTTTCTTTTGTTGAATGTAGCTTAGAAGCCTTTAAGCCAGTTGTCTCCTTTATTGTTGGTGAAGTGTTGGAAACATATTCCCGTTTATTTCAGTAGCAAAATAATAAAGAAGTCTTCCCCAATTTCCAATGTTTAAGGTGGCATTTAGGGGTCTCAGTGGCAAAACGTAACTGCGTTTTCTTGTTTCTAGGTTAAGCCACTTTAGTTTCTCTGTCAAGTAAAATTAATTTAGCACTCTTCTCCCGGAATGACACTGCTCTATTGACAACATGATCTAAATGCAGGAATGCTCCATTTCTGTATTCAAGAAATCAGAAGTGAATTGGTTCATAGTACCTGGGAAATGTTGGGCTGGAAGGTGCTGTACAAAGTCCTTGTCTCCACATGTTCAGGTACCAAACCCTGGGTTCTGAGAATATGAAGGGCTAACCGTTCTTCATCTGGACCAAGATGCTGATGCAAAATTTTATTAGCTTCTGAAATAAAAGGAGTTGAAAAATAAGAGGGGCTCATGAACCAGAATTTTCATTTGGACTTTTAAAAACACTTTAAAATCAAATATCTAAAACTGAGCAGAAAACTGCTCTCAACATTAAAAAAGTGGGCAAGCTCACCAGCTTCCTCCAAAGTATAGTCTCGTCCCCCGTAGTTAATCTTTCTGCCATTCTCTGAGAGGATGGGTGGAGCATAGCCTTTAAATCTGGCTACATTTTGCAGTAACTGGGTTGGTTTTAGTTGATCACGCCAGGTGTTCACACCTGAACTTTTAGGAAAGCAACAAAAACACATCCTAAAATTACTCACCATTTAGGGTATTCACACTTCATGTAAAATGTATTTATTAAACTAATTCAGAAAGGGCAACACTGTAGCGGCCTAGATTGCAACCACTTGCGTTTGATCACAGTCATGTAGTTTCGTAGCAGCTCCATTACCTTCCAAGAGAGAGTGCTTTTTCTTTACATATAAAAATAATTTATACTTAACAAATCCTTTCTCTTAAGTGTGTGTTCTCTGGACATGTATTGCATAAAAGGAGTACTAAAACATTTGATGTCATGCTTTTCAGCCAAGGCTCTTTTGAAGACTTTGCAGCTTAACTTGGAATTGAGATAATAGAGTGAGGACAACAAACACACATGAGAAGCCATAGCATTGAGTTTTAACCACATAAATAAGGTGAAGCAAACCTCGGTATTTTACAGAGACTGGGTACTAGATCTAAAAGATACAAATTTTGAGTAGCTGAAATGACTTACATGCAGTACTGCTGTGGGATGCCACAGTGAGATCCATAACGAGAAAGGAATCTGTTCTCAAGATCAATTATGGTTTCACCCACTTTTTCATCACGAGTCAAAGTGTCATAGTCATAAACTGAAATTTTCAGATCCTTTTCTTGAGGCAAGAAGCAGCTGAGTTCATACATCCTAAACATAAAAATGTCCAGTTGATGCGAATTCTCTTTTCAGCAATACTTTTTAAACTTAACCCCTTAACTCCTTCCACTTTTTATTTTTGAGCAATAGCATTCACAAGATACTCAAGGGATGCTTCTATTGCTGATAAACCTAGCAGGGGTTACTAATCATACTGCAATTTCTATTTGTACTTAGTAATAATTCTGTTTGTGCACCTATGGATGTTGCTCCTTCATTTCTGTACAGTGTATTATTTAGATGGGGTTTTTTTTTGTGCAGCAGATTGAACTGGGACTGAGAAAGAAAGTAACATGGTTCTGCCAGCCACTCTAAAAAGGGACGGTTGTTCAATCCATAGCTTTTGTATTATTAGATCTTTTTTAAACCACAATACAAACACAATTGAAGCCTAAAAAGATACAGTTCAAATGTTTATCTTCTATAACTAGAAGGGATTATTCTGTCATTGAGCTGTCCTACACAAAATAGACTGTAAAGTAGTCCATGGTTAATTATTTTCTGCAACTTTGTTTTGTTTATTTCTAGCCTATCCTTTTAACTTTGACTTCCAGAGTAATTCTGGGAAAACTTGGAATTTTGAAGGGACTTTATACCTGCCTCTTTGCTGCTACTTTGCATAATCTGAATAATTGAGATCTTGTGGCATGTCCTTGCAAATTATGCTTTCTAAACTCTTTAATGCTTCTAAACCTCCTCTCCTAACTTTCTAATTTATCAAAATCCTCCTTTAAGTCTGGGCCGTAAACCAGACCTGGAAATTCATTATAAAGATTATGTAAAATCTCCTAATAGTAATTAGTATTTTTCTAGTCATACATTTCAAAGATACTGCTAGCCTTTGAAGAAGAGACTAGTGTACTAGGAATACATATTAAGATGATTACTCATTATGACACCCAAGTAGTTCTCAGAATTAAAGCTTCTTTCCATATTCTATGAGCATATTTTGTCATTCCTCTATGCATAACACAGGTTGATCTTAAGATGTATGCTTTGGTTGACTCTGTAATTTACCCATACGATACAGGAAATCTTCAGACTAGCAAAACTCTTGTGTTGTCCAATGATTTCAAAGAGAAATGCTTTATGCAACTCTACTCACAACTCACTGTCAATATAACCATAAATTGTCTATTTCAAATAATGGTTTATCTTTAAAAACAGGAAATAATTCTAAAATACAACAAATTTGAAATACAAAAACTCAGTTACCTGCCAAAAATTGGGTTGAGAGTATTAGGCACATAATTATCCCTGTCTTCAATTACTTTTTTGCTTAGGGATATTTTTATGTAAGGATCACACTGTTTAAAATAAGAAAAAAATATTGTTAAGAAAGACTTATCAAGACTGACTTTATTTAGAAAATACTACAGCAGTTAGCTCACAGACATTCCAAACCCCCAAAGTCTCACCAGCCCATTATTATCCTGAGGTTGAAGCTGCAAAGCTCGAACAATATAAATTCGCACAATACACTCCTGAGGCCCACTGTCAGGTAGCTCACGGAACTGGCGAGGAGGAGCTGGAATAGTGGGATCATCTGGCAGTGCATAGATTTTAAAGGATCCCTGGAAAAAAATAACACAAAGACTCAGCAAGATAAATGTATGTATGTTTTTTTCTTACGCACAAACACATTGTTCTGCAGAGGAGTAGCCACATTGTAGCCTGATCCACAGTCACTTAGAAGTGTTTTGGTTTACTTTAGTGGGTTTTGGACAAGTTTTACTACAAAGGCAAGGTTATATCCTTAGCCAGTTTAAATCAATACAGCTCTTCTGATTTCAAGACAGTCGGTTTAAGCCAGCTGACAATATGTAACACATATTTCACATTTGTTTCTCTCTTCAAAAGCATTTTGGGTTTTTTTTGTTTCTTGCTTGTGGATGTTTTGGATTTTTGTGGGTTTGTGTTTTGTATGTGTGTGGTTTTGTTTGTTTTATTTTTTAACATACAATGGTAACATTATTTTAATCTTTAAAAGTCATAGAGAGAGTCACAAAACCAATACAAAATAACTTTTTCAAATGCAAAAAATACTTTTGAACCAGATTCGTTCTGCAAATACTTCACTTGGAACATCCCCAGATGAAACATTCACCCTGTCCAAGAAGTTAACTGGGAAGGTTCTGTTCCACAAGTACCAGGGAAGATCACATTAGTAGGAATTATAGTTCTTTTACATTAACATGTATCACATTTAGTGTAAGCAAGGTGTAGATGTACATTCCTTGAAAAAGAAGTGCCTGTACCTCATAGTGATGAGCATCTTTTGCCCCTGTTAACGCATGCATGCATCCATATGTAAGATGAAAAATGCTTGCATGTAGACTTGCTTCAGTGATAACCACTTCAATACTAATGCATCTATCTTGTGCTTGCTTGCTGCCAGTTACTTGAAATTTACCTTGAATTCCCCAACCACTGATGGATCGTCACCCTCCTCAGATTTGCCTCTGTACAGTTTGAATGTATCACAGAAGTCTGTTAAGTTATTAAATTCAGGCACTTTCTCCAGTTCACAGTCATACACCTAAAAAAGGAAACAAAATAGGAAAACTAAAAAGTGCAGTTTAGAAATTATTACACATCTTACCTCCAACATTGTGGCATTGTAAAGCGTATGGTATGCTTGACAGAATATCTTAAAGAACCAATGCATTTGGAACTCTTTTTATGTTTACACTGAAGCAAAGCAAATGTGAAATTATGGACAATTATGAAGCTTCATTTAGGCCTTGTTAAAACCAGAGAAAATAGCACTTAACAAGCTTGTCTTTACTGTCTTTGTTAGGTGCATTAGAGGAGAAATGGAAGTGGTCTGGCTTCAACTTACAACCAACAGACAGGAAAAACATTAATCCTCTGTGTTCATACTTTCTCAAAGTGCATATTTATTTAGGAATTGTCTGGCACCCAAGGAAGTCAAGAGGAAAATTTATTTGACTGAAAGTTAGATTAAATTCTTAATACATCTCTTAATAAGCATAGTTAAGTAGAAAAGAAGCAAAGATAGCTTCTTAAAACCTTCATTTCACCACATGCATTAGTAATGGACCTTTACAGGAAATCTTGCACAGTTAATTTTGAGCAGCACTTAAAAAAAAAAAGGGCGGCACAGCTCTGATCAGGTTTTGAGCTTATAAACAGTTAAGCTATGTGAATTAATTTTATCCTCAGCAATACCTTTAAAGTGTCATATCCTTTTTTAATATACTGTCCACATTTTTCATGTTCTCCTACTGAAGCGTAAAATTTGCTCCACCAATCAACAATTTCTTCCTCCTTAAAGAAAACAACAACAAAAAAAGTGTTTATTTGAGAGATAAAGCCTCTTTTATATCGTGCTGTGCAGCATAAACAACAAGCAATAAGCATACTAAAACATAGCATATTCTAAAACTTATCAGTTAAGTAATATTGAAGGGTCATCTGAAAGAGAATTAGAGTGTAAACATTAGGGCTAAAAAGACGGAATTTCTTTTATGCAGGTTCTGGTATCTATATAATCCAGCTGTGTTGGTAGTCAGCAACCATTTGTCTCCATTAATTACCGGTGTCTAGGTACCTAGTTCAAAGGACTGATACCTGGAAGTATGTCCTAGCCTAGGTTACTTAAGTTAGAGGAAATGAATGTACACTTAGTCATTGTTTCAGCTGTAAAGGAAAAGAGCCGTCATACCTGGCATTTGTTACAAGAACTGCATGACTGTCAAAACTAACCTGAACATGTTGAGAACTTTTTCCTGAGGGATAAAGGTGTTATCTGCTTTCAGCATTCCCATTTATTATTACTAAAATTAATCGTATATTACCAATATTTCATTATTCCCATTTATGCTGCCATATAATAACACTGGGACGGACATGTAACTGCTCTAACCGTACATCATTCCATTAAAACCAGTGGAGATTGTCTGTACTGTGACAGAATTTTGCAGCTGGAGGTATACCTTAACATCTACTGAGTACAGATGAGGAGCAGTGAGTCTTGCCCTCTTAGAAATAATCTTTCAACGAGCCTCATGAAATCCTAGGTGCTAGCAACCTATACATTCAATTAAGACAGTACTGCTGTATGTTCTTTTATTTAAGTCAGATAATAATCTTGTTCATCAGAGTGCTATTTTCTGTATTTGTCCATAGGGATTGCATAATACAGTTTTCCCCTGAAAACATACTTTAATTGCTAATGAATAGTATTCATTTACTGAGAATGAATAGTTAATTTCTTCACTATGGAAACCTGAACAAATCTTTTAAGATTGCTTGTGTTTAAAGACAGTCTTAAAGTATTAATAAGATTATTAAATGTGAGGTAGTAGGGGTTTAAATTTCTTTCAATCTTTATTTGTCTTTTCAAGTCTATTATTTTATTATTATAGGCTTGCATATTTTCCCCTACGTTTACAAATGTACAAGATGACTGTATGTTTTATGTCAAATATTTCCAGAGATTACTGTTCTCATTCACATGCCTCACAGGCTAATTTAGGAAGCAGTATCGATATATTGATATGCAACTGAAGATACATCTCACACGAAAGCGGTGTGGAGATTTGTAGAAGTATGATACGTTACCTTTTCTGTGAGCTGCCCGTGAGGATCAGTTCATAAAAGAAGAGCAAAATAAAGACAGTGGTAAGGATATGGTTTGCAGAATTCGATACAGTTAAATAGGCTTTAAAATGAAAAGCTTAGGCTTTTTTATATAGTATGCATGGAAAGTTAGTTACTAACAGCAATAATTTACAAATACTGTAGAAGAGTATTCAGACACTGTGTGTTTAACCACCACCTTTTTTTTTTCCCCTGCTGTCAGTATGTCCTAGAGATTAAACTGTAGTATACTAAAACAATTCCAAAACCCAAGTTTTCAGGATTGTAGGACATTATCACCCTGTGCTTTTTTCCCTTTGCAACAAAGTAAAACTGAGAGAAACTTGTTTTTCTTATTCTATCATTGCAGCATTACACTCTGGATTCTATTTATTTCCACAGTAGCATCATTTCCTGCTTTCGTATGCAGTTGCAGAGAGCCCTGGATTTGATTTGTTTCAGATGAAAAATGTTTTTAAGAGCATTTACAAAACTGAATCTGTCCCACAGATTATTTTCAAAATAAATTTCACATACATAAAATTCAAGTTATTTTTTTTCCCTTTTTGAATATGTACTTCACAAAATAATCAGCTAATGCTCAACAGCCTTTTCCCCTTTTCCTATTGCTTTTCAGTTGTTTACAGGCTGTGGAATTTCAGAAGTCTGGAAAAAAAAATGAAGGATTACAAAGTGCAGAAACACCCAGTATGTGTGTCTATAGCTTTATCCATGTAAGTGCAGTAAGTCTGCACAATCCAAAAGGCTTCACCTGTTAAATCACAGATAACATAATTACAACCAAAGGATCCATTAAGAGCAAGCATCATGCACCCCTTTTGGAAGCCAAGATGAGCAAGTGCTACTGTTTCTATATCATACCTTGTGATGTAATTCAAAGGCATGACCCACAAAATTTTTGGCGCAAAGCAGAAGAAATATGCAAAGGATTTTATGAATGCAAGCACACAAGCCAAGTGCATCAGTAGCTCAGGACATCACTCTGGTATATCACATTAATTTACTCCCATTTCTGTCCTCTATGTAATTATCTTGCTGGGATGGTCAGGTCTACTGTAGTAGTATTTTCTAACTTCCAAAGAGAAATAGAACTTTTTTTTTCCCCCAGATTTTCTGATTTACTCTCAGAAATCATATCACTAAAGATCTGCAAACCTTACAGGCAGAAATCCTGAGGTAACTTTGAATGCATTGCCATAATCAAGTTTGACTTTGTTTAAACACTGGTTTGTAATACTGACAACAGTGAAAGGTAGCTTGCATAATTATGCAGTACAAATTTAGACTCTCAACTTACAGCTTTTCCACAAAATACATTCTTTAAGACTCTGAAACTTTCATCAAAGCATAATGCTGTAAGAGTTTAGAGTTTGTGGGTTTGGACTTTTTTTTTTTTCCCTTGATGCACCTTCAAGTATCTCTTAAATAATGCACTTGGTAGCTTTGGAAAGTACAAGTTAAGAAAAAAACAAATCAAAACCTTAAGAGCTTTAGAAGTTCCCAAAGCAAATAGTCTTCAGTATTTGGATATTATTGTTACTAAAGCTTTTAAGGAGGACATGCTCACAGAATTCCAAAACACAGAATAAAATGCCATATGATAAATTTGAGATTTTGGAGTGAAATATTCACATGGTAAAGATCCTCTAACAGTTACTGCCCCACTGATTTCCACTGTAGATTATTATGTTAAGTTTTCAAGATGCTAACAATGAACTATTAGATGTCTAAAAAGTTGGAGTTAAAATTTCATTCCCTGTAGATTTAATCTCCAAAGTTTGAATATTAATAGCATGGTTTAATAATGGTTGCTGATTTTGGTGCTGTTCTATATAAATTTCAAATAAACTGAGTTTTTAGTAGTCATACATATTACAGTACACACATAGTAAGACCTTCAGAAGGAAGACACTTTAATATTTTTAACTAAACATACCAGATTTATGATCATCATCTCTCCTCCAAAATCTCTGGATGGAATAATTGCCAAGAGAAGTTACAAGCAGATGACCACATTGCATTAATATTCTTCCCCCATCCAATCCCATTATGGTCATCTCCATGCATTAGTTTGGTACATACATACATGCACTGTTGTTGGGGAAGCCATTTTGCTGAGTGCTGTTGACATACTGCTTAAACACTAGAAATTGGAATGTAATTAATGAATTTTGCCATTGTGTGTCCTTAGAGTGTTGTCTACATTTCACTTAAGAGTTTCTGTGTTCTGTCTTTGATTCTTGACCCACCAAAGCATACACCTGCTTTTAACTGCTTTATTCAGAACCACTGAAGAAGCACAGAAGCACAAGATCAGGCTGCTCTACCCATCACCACTGAATGACTGTGTAATGTTCTATTACATGCTTTCAGTAGCTATTGAACATGTGAGTTCACTCTTGAGCTACTGGGTGACTTTTACCATGCACAAAAAGCTACAGTTTGATATTTACTATATGAAAAGATAAGTTAAAATGCATAACATACTTCTTTTGCTTTCCTGTCAAAGTACCTTTTTTTCCATCTGGCTTTTCAGAAGGTTCTGTGTGTTTCTGGCAATTTTGCTGTCTAGTTTCTCAGAAATCACAGATCTGATGAAAGTCAAGCATCAAATTTCAAAGATTACCTGAGCTGTGAGAAGTGGTTGTGCATCTTCCATTTCAATTACTGTATCCTGGCGAGGTGCAGCAGAGAGGAGACTAACTATAAGCCAAAGATTTTATTAAGGCAAAATAGTGTTGGAAAAATACCTTAACAAAACATTTTCACAAGATTTCAAATCCAACTGGTTTCAGAAGACAAAATAATGCCTTGGCTGTTTTGTAGAGTATGTGAACATTGCTCAAGCATAGAGAAGTTTAAAAAGAGTCAAAGATGTCAGTATTATATTTAGAGCAGTCTTGCTGGAATACTGGATCATTAATTTGGGGTAGGGATAACATCCTGAATTAGATTTATTTTCTTTCAGAACATTATCTCCAAACAGTACACAGCATGAGATGGCTCTTTATCAGTACAGCACATAGAGTAAACATTGAAGATTGCCCCTTCCCTAGAGGTGTCCAAGGCCAGGTTGGATGAGCAGCATGGTCTAACGGAAGACATCCCTGCTCATGACATGGGGGTTACAACTGGATGATCTTTAAGGTCCCTTCCAACCCAAAGCATTCCATGAATAGGTTATTCGAGCATCTTGCAAGAAAGTAAAACTTGTTTTTTTACATCTGCCTACCTTTGAGTTGTGGTGCAATGTCTTCTCTAGCAGCATAGGGGTCACAGCGAAAACTTTCCAGTAGATCAATAGTACACTGTCCCACGATGGGCTTCCGTCCAAATGGCCTGTGGTCTATTACTTTAATAACAAGAGATGGGCTGTACATCTCCTCTTTTGGCAAAAGCTAAAAATGAAAGGTTAAGAGTTTGTTTATAATGTGAACAGAAGGAAAATGGAGAATAAAGATTTTCTCCCTAAATTAGGGCCGTTACTTTATTTAATATTGAACTGCTATGTCCTCTGACTGTGTGGTAAATTTCTAACCTTCTATTAATGACTCAGTAGAAGTCAGCAAGAATAATAATTTTAATTGCCTCAAATCTTGAATATCCCTGACTCTTGCACACCTCTCATCCTACCAGTAGGAAAGTAGTCACATATCTCTAGGTAAATTGATGCCTTTTCAAAGAAATATATAATGCACTGGATTATGCAGATAAAATTGTGTCATTTATCTGTGACCATACAGACATGTTTACATGATCTTTAATAGCATTTTCAGGTTCAGCAATTTCCTTTTGTTAAGTCAAAAAAGGATGTGTGAGTTTTTCTGTTCACTGCTGCATAATAAATCCTTGACCTTTTAAAAAAAGTCTGGTGTAACCAGTTTTGCTCTAGCTAGCTGGTAAATAGTGTTTACAACGTACAACTTTCATGAAGAGAACAGAAGATGGAAAATTTGGTGTCTTTTTGAGGTTTTTAATCACCACAGATTCCACCATTTCACCCCCACATTCCACAATGAGACTTGGAGACATAACAGGTGCCAGTTGGTAGTTTTTCATATTCCTCAAACCCCAAGCCAGAATCTGTAAAACAAAAGCCAGTAAGCAAAAAGGGGAGAGATATCAATATGCTTAATATGGTCTTCAAAAGGCAGGAAAGATGAAGTTAAGTTTTTATAATAATAAAATGTGATTTACGAAATATTTCAAGATGGCAGTTCTATGAAAGTTAATGGTAAAAGATCTCAGCATGAAGTATTTATTTTCTTGAATCAAATACACAACTAGATTTAGAGGATGAGATGTCTGTACTTGCATTCAGTTAGTTTAAGAATAAACCATACCTCAACAGCAGTGAGTTGAACTACCGGTCTGATTCCTTGAGGTACCATGTAAAGCTTTGGTGCTCTTTGTGAAGGAAGAATTGGAAGGTTAGCACCACCCTATTAAAACACAAACACGAATATTAGTTTCTCTTCTCTTTCTTACTTGAAATACCTTGCAAGTATTAAGACAATTCTTCACATTATGACTCACTGTGTAAGGATATAGATCATATTATATCACAGTATCACCAAGGTTGGAAGAGACCTCACAGATCATCAAGTCCAACCCTTTACCACAGAGCTCAAGGCTAGACCATGGCACCAAGTGCCACATCCAACCCTGTCTTGAACAGCCCCAGGGACGGCGACTCCACCACCTCCCTGGGCAGCCCATTCCAGTAGCCAATGACTCTCTCACTGAAGAATTTTCTCCTCACCTCGAGCCTAAACTTCCCCCGGTGCAGCCTAAGGCTGTGCCCTCTCGTTCTGGCACTGGCCACCTGAGAGAAGAGAGCAACCTCCTCCTGGCTACAACCACCCCTCAGGTAGTTGTAGACAGCAATAAGGTCACCCCTGAGCCTCCTCTTCTCCAGGCTAAACAATCCCAACTCCCTTAGCCTTTCCTAGTAGGGCTTGTGCTCGAGGCCTCTCACCAGCCTCGTCGCCCTTCTCTGGATACGCTCAAGCATCTCAATGTCCCTTCTAAACTGGGGGGCCCAGAACTGAACACAGTACTCGAGGTGTGGTCTAACCAGTGCAGAGTACAAGGGCAGAATGACCTCCCTGCTCCTGCTGGCCACACCATTCCTGATGCAGGCCAGGATGCCATTGGCTCTCTTGGCCACCTGGGCACACTGCTGGCTCATGTTCAGGCGGATATATCCACATCCACAAAAAATGTAAATACCTTGTCCTTCAAAATAAGTTCTGCAGCAAAAAGAATGTCTCCACTGGCTTTGCCATTATTGGTTACAGGGTACCAGAGCAGTTTTGGTGTGATGTCCTCTTCTGGGATTAACTTGACCATGGGGGAACAAATACTTCTTCCAAGGAATTCATCTTTACCCTGCCACCAAAAAAGCAACCATAGTTATTAATGTTAGTCTCCATTAATACGAATAAATTTAAAAAGCATTCAGAGTAAAAAAGCATTCACCTACCACTTGGTCACTGTCAAAAAGTTCAATTACAACATTAGGAGGGTTTTGAGCTACTGTCTGGGGGTCCCCATAGATCTCAATTTCATTAAATATGAGAGTTTGATCCCATGTAGGATTTAGAGTTGAATGAATGATCTCAGTTGTTTTGCTTTGATGGAGGAAGGAAATGTGAGCATAGGGATCTGAAATAACATACAAAGATTAAAAGCATAGCATTACAAACAAACTCACATCAAGCCAGAAGGACAAAAGTACAATTTTTAATCAAACATAGAACATTATATTTCTTCTGTCATTACCAGTTTATAAGCTATTCTACATAATTTATCTTTAATAAAGGAAATTAATTTTGATTACTAAATAGCTTCCTTCTATACAAGTCTCAGTTAACATGATAGCAAATGGAAATGCCAAAACATCTTGCAAATCAGACAGGGAATGTAAAAACTGCAACGAAACACTGGCTATAGTAATCTCTTCTTGAAGCTTTTTTTTGTTGTCTCCATTGATATGCAACTGTACAGCCTGATAATAACACAAAAAAAGGTAATTCTAGTTGTGACTATTTGGCAAACAAAAATTCTCGCAGGCTATATCGCTTAGATCAAGCTTTGGTTTCAAACCTGCTTTTTTATAGCAACCTTTTTTTTGTGAAACAGCTGAATGATTAAAGTAGTCTAGGCACAGTGTTTGTCGTATCTTTAAATCATCAGGAGCCCTGTAGAAGGTATCTGATGATGGTCATTGACATTTCCTGTACAAATTGCAATTACTAAGGGCTAGAGGCAGCTTTAGAAGTTGTTTTTACATCAGTTTCACCAGCTTCTGGCTAAAGCCATAATCAGTTTTACAAAATTTTGTTACCTCTTCAAACTAGTTTTAGAGGCCAATAAAATGCAGATGTGCTAGTTTATATCACTGCATTTGAGGTACTTATCTTGAATTCTATATATACAAATTAGAGACATTTATTATTGTTTCCTAGTACCTCTTTTTAAGTTCTGCATATTGAAGTAAGACCAAATACACATAGGCAGCTGTACAAACCTCATTTCAGAAGACAGCAGAAAAATATGTATAGCTCTGTGTCTTCTGTAACAAATTTACAAATGCATTACACTTTATTTTTAATTAAAACAGGGAGGGGGGAAAAGAAAAGCATGTAACTGGAAGTTGATGAGGAAAGAAAATTCTAAGCTGCTCTATTTTATCTTTATCTTTGATTGAACTTAAAGAAGTGCAAAGTCACATTCTTACAGAATCTAATTTCTGTTTGCTCTGAATTCTCAGTAGGATATTTTAATGCTAATTAGGAAAAATTAAATACTTGACTATCTGAGTATTGGTCTGACTACAAGGATGCCAAATAAGTACAACACTGCTGGAATACCTAAGAGCTGGAAATAAAAGGGCAACAGTTACACTTAATGAACACATAAAAGCCATGCTTATTAGTAAGGTACACTGTAGTTTCCTATAATGTAAAATTCAGAGCACTGAGAGGCAAATGCCTCTCAACGTGCCTCTGAATAACAACCATCCAAGCTTTCTTCATATTTGCTTTTGTGCAAGCTTCCTGCTAGGCAGCTTAGGAACTGTGTGTAGGCTTTAGTTAGAAGGACAAGCTAAGATATAAAGAAGGGACTGGTCATGGGAAATTTGGACCTTACCCTTTCCATTCCCTCACTGAGAATTCGTTGGCAGCACATTTAAAGCACTTGCTTTTTGGTAGGTTCCGGTACAGTACTAACCAAATCTGGACCGTATGTAATGCAGCTGAGACTTCTTTTATAGTATAGTTTCAGTAGCTGGGACCTACACACAGACCTCAAGGATTTGAGATATTCTATAGCTAAATCAAGTTACTAGTTCATTGCAAAAGTGGGCTTTCTGCATCACTAGCAAGATTTTTCCATACCTGAAAAACTGTCTTTGTCTAAAGCCATGAGATTTCTTGCCTGGTAGACGTAACAGCGAAGGTGGTAAGTATATGCTCCTGTATTGAATAAAAAGATTTCAACTGCATTATCCAGGCTTCTTTTTTGTAATGGATACATTCTGAGTGTGTAAAAATGCCTTACACATTTTAACAAAAGCATAAGCACTGTAATAATAGTTCTGCTTTTCTCTTCTACTGACATGTGTATTAAAACCAGCAAGATAGCACCTGAGAACATTTGTTCCAACTTAATGCAGAAGTGAAAACAAAACCAAATACAAACAAGCAAAAACCACAAAGAGAAACCCTACTAATGCTATTTGGGCTTTTTTCCCACTGTATGGTCATCCATAAAAATCCTTCTATTAAAAAAATTCCTCTTGAAATGGTGTGATAATATAGCTCCTCTGAAGAGAATCAAGAATTGGGCATTCCTGTAACCAGATTTTAGTACAACACTTGCAGGGATCTCAGAGTTTCACATTTTTATCATAGAATCATAGAATCATAGAATGGTTTAGGTTGGAAGGGACCTCAAGGATCATCCAGCTCCAACCCCCCACCATAGGCAGGGACACCTCCCACTAGAGCAGGCTGCTCAAGGCCTCATCCAGCCTGGCTTTAAACGCCTCCAGGGAGGAAGCATCCACAACCTCCCTGGGCAACCTGTGCCAGTGTCTTACCACCCTCACTGTAAAGAACTTCCTCCTAACATCCAGTCGGAATCTCCCCTCTTCCAGCTTAAACCCATTCCCCCTCGTCCTAACATTACTAGACCGTGTAAATAGTCCCTCCCCAGCTTTCCTGTAGGCTCTCTTCAGATACTGGAAAGCCACTATTTCTAGAGCTATTAGCTCTAGAAAATTATTCCAATTGCAACTCTGTTTCTTTGGCTAAAAGATTAATCACAAATAAAAATCACTGCAGGCAAGGTGGAATGGCTTAAAAGGAAGATATGTGGACAGCATGTGGCTTAGTTGCTGCAGCTTTTCTTTAGAAGGTGTCAGCTGTGACCGTTTCAGTCACTGGGAAAATCTGAGCCGCTTATGGCCTCAATGAGCTGAACTCTGTCAATTCCAGCAGGAAATGGTGCAATTTTCCACCTATTGCAGTCATCATTTGAAAGAAACTACAATCATCTTCCTCTTGCTTCTGAAAAACAAGATCTAACATTTAGGTACCCATTCCCTGCAAGAAGACCATGTTCTATAGAGACTACATAAAATGTTCTAGTCAGAGATCATCAAAAAGAATTTTGACTCTTAGGAGTGGATGGCATTCTCTGTTCCTCTGCTTCTATTATCTAACACTGGTGGATCCCATCTCAGTATTTCTTCTCTTGTGAGTGCCACTGCAGCCATTCCAAGGCATTCACAGCCAATCCACATTGGTAAAGTTACAGTTTTGTTCAGTTTGCCAAGTCGACTACATGGCTGTCAAATACTGCTTCCTCTGGGTCAGGCATTTGTTTGACCTTGCATTGAGCTGGTTAAGTAAGCTGAACCAACAAAAAATTAACTGTACATACATCATCTCGCCTGGCTTAGTTCTCTGCATTGTTAGGGAGGGACCATAATGCTACCTTTTGAATTCCTGTTCTCATACAGATTGTAAAATAACTATAGGACAGTGAACTCAAATAGCAAAATGATGAATTGCTTGCCTTTTTTTTTTTTTTTTTTGAAGTAGCCTGAATAGAGTCCAATCAAGGATCAGACAGTGATCATAACAGAAGGTATAAAAACCTAGATGCAAACCACAAGCAACTACATATTAGGAAGAAGTTCTTTACAGATTGCTCAGAAAGGTTGTGGATGTCCCTCCATGGAGGTGTTCAAGGCCAGGCTGGATAAGGTGTTATGCAACCTGGTGCAGTGGAAGGTGCCCCTGCCCATGGCAGGGTGGTTGGAACTAGACGATCTATAAGGTCCCTTCTGACCTAAACCATTCTACAAATCTATGAACTACAATTTTATTTGAGACCAGGGAGAAGTAGGCATGATTTGCAAAAAAGGAATTGTTGAAACAACCTACTGTCAAAGTAGCAGGAAACAAGTGGTGTATTGGCACCGAACACCTTTGTAGCTGACTCCTTAGTTTTGTCTGAAGTCTTCCCTTCTCCATCATCGACACTATTGTCTGCTCCCTGAAGTTAGAGGAAAAAAACAGTTACTGTTATTTACAAACACAGAAAGAATCTGCTGAAAGTGGACTGTGTGTGGATATATACATGTTTCAGTCTTTGCTTCAAGGAGAAGTTTACTTTCCCAAGTAAATGTTTGAAAGATGTTTATCCATGTCCAAATGCAATTTCTTGTTGCTGTTGAAGCAGTGCAGAAATCAGATCCAGTCATTTCGCCTTATTCTCCAGAGTGCCTTATATCTGGGGATATAAGATACATTAGCTAGATACACTAGCTCCCTGACAGCTTTTACCAGTGAAAAGCTGCCAGGACTTCTGCACTGAGCAGTGGTAAAGAACTGCTCTAAGGCTTTATTCTAGCAATAGTCCTGGAAGTACAGTCAGAAGGGAAACTGAAAGAGGAGTTTTTAAACTCTCTGGAACCAAATTATGTGGAGAAAGAAAATGCTGTCAGTGAATCATGGGTCAACGTTCAGCACACATAAAGAGAAAGAGACCAAGGAAAAAATCTATGAATTTGTTAATGCAACACAGACTCAGAATCATTATTCTAGAAAAAGTACCCTTCTCACATTATTTGCTCTGATCTGTATTTTGGTAAATACAGCTTATATATGAAGCTGTGTTAATCTCAAAACCTGAGTAATCACATTCTGCTCATCTGTGGCACATGACATTCTGGCTTCTTCAATACTTAGTCGTCATTTCTTGTG
Organism: Tricholaema leucomelas; assembly: GCA_013400475.1. Classification (NCBI taxonomy): domain Eukaryota; kingdom Metazoa; phylum Chordata; class Aves; order Piciformes; family Lybiidae; genus Tricholaema lacrymosa; species Tricholaema leucomelas. The sequence continues at coordinate 646,135 of WAAF01014692.1, forward strand.
TTTGGTTGTTTATATATGCAAATACTAATCTGTGTTTGTTGTTTCTTGTGCTGATGTTAATGCTTCTAAATGATGTGCATGAATAGCTTGGAGGATCTTATTGCTGTCTACAACTACCTGAGGGATGGTTGTAGCCAGGAGGAGGGTGCTCTCTTCTCTCAGGCAGCCAGCACCAGAACAAGAGGACACAGCCTCAAGCTGCGCCATGGGAAATTTAGGCTTGAGGTGAGGAGAAAGTTCTTCACTGAGAGAGTCATTGGCTACTGGAATGGGCTGCCCAGGGAGGTGGTGGAGTCGCCATCCCTGGAGCTGTTCAAGGCAGGATTGGACGTGGCACTTGGTGCCATGTCTAGCCTTGAGCTCTGTGGTAACGGGTTGGACTTGATGATCTATGAGGTCTCTTCCAACCTTGGTGATACTGTGATACTGTGATCTTTTAGCTTTAATTACAGAAGGCTCATCTAGTAATGTAGCCTTTTGCTATAAATCTCACATAATGTAATAATAAAAATGATTTGAAAAATAAAGTAATAAGCATGTTATGCAAGAGTCTCTAGTCCTACTTCGGTGGTACCTTTCAGACTTCACACAATGTAAATGACATTGTTTCCTCAGTTATATATCAGTCTAACAATTCCGGGACTGAAACAGCTGATATTTATATACTGCAAATGAATAGATCAAACTTCTAAAGACTGTTTTGATATTTTGTCTCTTACCAAAGCACCTTCAAGTTTAAAGATTGCTGCTGCACCGTGTGTCTCTGAGGGAGCCATTTTTCTTCTCCATCGTCTTCGACGGAAAGTATCAGAACTACGTTGTTTCCAGTGAAATTTCCAGCCGATCAAGGAAGCATATTCCCATCCTTCTTGGTCTTCATATGATGATGTTCCCTGGAAGACACAAATCCCTGTTACCCACAGTGTTGTATAAATGTAATGAAAAATATGATGACTTGCTCAGGCAGGCATAAATAATCTTCTAATAAATCAAAGCTGGAGACGACAGATTACCAAAAAACCCCAAATGATACAAAGCAAAGGACTATAGCGAAAGCATTAAAAACACCCCAGCAACTAGAACAACCTTGTATTACATTTTCTCTTTATTCAAGAAATGAGTCATCTCATGTGGACTTTTGAAAAAAGAGACACTCAAACTGCTGCAGTGTGCAAGTCTGACTTCATCTCTCTTCTGCTTACCCTTCCTGCTGTTACTGCTTGAGATGGATCCCTCTTACGTTTCCGCACCAGCCTTCGTCGTCGATGTGTGTGGTACATTTTCTCGGCAGCAACCCATGACTTTGGCTTAGTGTCTGGAGGAATAGTAATTCCGTATTCCCATCCTGAAACAGAACTGATTAGTTGGTATATTTCAGAAACACAAGCAAGATACAAAGAAGAAAAGCATGGGAAATAAAGTTACTGTACCTACAGAGGATGAAGCTTTTGTCACACAAGACTGTTTGACATTGCAAACCCTAAATGCCCAATAGCTAGAGGGTAACTGATGACATTTTATGATGATAATATATCATGACAACAAAATCTCAACATTAACTTTCTCAGCAAGTTTGCTGATGACACCAAGCTGGGAGGCTTGACTGATACAGCTGAAGGCTGTGTGGCCATGCAGAGAGACCTGGACAGACTGGAGAGCTGGGCACAGAGGAACCAGATGAAGTTCAACAAGGCTGTGTGCAGAGTCCTGCATCTGGGGAGGTATAACAAACTCCACCAGTACAGGCTGGGAGGTGATCTGTTGGTAAGCAGTCCTGTGGAGAGGGACCTGGGGGTCCTGGTGGATAACAAGTTAGCCATGGCACAGCAATGTGCCCTTGTGGACAAGAAGGCCAATGGGATCCTGGGGTGTATTAGGAGGAGTGTGTCCAGCAGTTCAAGGGAGGTTCTCCCCCTCTACTCTACCCTGGTGAGACCTCATCTTGAATACTGCATTCAGTTTTGAGCTCCCCAGTTTAAGAGGGACAAGGATCTGCTGGAGAGGGTCCAGCAGAGGACTATGAGGATGATTAGGGGACAGGAAGGCATGGCTTATGAGGAGAGGCTGAAGGACCTGGGGCTTTTTAATCTGGAGAAAAGAAGAGTTAGAGGGGATTTGATAAATGTTTGTAAGTATCTGAAGGCTGGCNAACACATATACAGTACATTTAAAGTTGTTTTCTTTGCATTCTAGTGTTTTTTCATGCTAGATACCACATTTTCATACTTTACCACTGGGAAAACTCAACTGTAAGTAAGAGGGGAATGTCTCGTGTAGTCATGGAACTGCAGCAGCTTGACTTTTAAAGGAAGACCAACTATTTGAACTCTGATCATAGAAGTTCAAGAATTGTTAAACCTCTATACTGTATTTTGGCTTTACATCTTATATTCCAGTTTTCAGGTATCTAGGGCTCAGACTTTTATTTAGATTCATCTCTTATTAAAAAGTTACTGCAGATGCCTGGAACCTTCTGCCAGAGATTCCAGTAAAGACAGGCAGCAGTACACTTTAATGTAAAAGTCTTTTTTCCTACTCAAATAGCTGTTTTATTCACTTACACTTAAGAGCCATAACTATTTGAGAGTTTTCAACTCTTTTAGAACAAATTAAAATTCCTGATAGTTTTGGCACATTCTGGGCTTTCCAGAATCTTCCATGACCTTCCCTTCTGCTTTTGTTATTAATTTTTGTTTTGAACCATCAAGTCAATGTTCTGTAAATACTTTGCTATAGAAGACTGACTCAGTTTTCCTGTTGCTGTAGAAATTATGGTCTTACAAAGTTGTTTATGTCACACCTTGCCAAACTGACAGCAGTTTTAATTGAGTGTAAGTTACACACATCTAAAAGCCAAAGCAACTCCAGGAAAAATGGTGGCTCTATATGCTTTAGTAGTCTAGTAGTATCAGATTCTTCACAGAAAGGCTCTGAAGTCTTTTTCATTTCATAATTCCCTAGTGATCAGTTGCATACTGTTAAGATTTTATCCTGATCAGTTTCCATGGCTTCTTTCCTACACAAATCTGCCAGTTACTCTGCTCTCAACAATAAAGGAAACCTTCATACACTTGTGTGGTGTGTGACCTTTGGTCTCAGACCTGATTCACCTCTTAGCATTGCTTTGGTGACTCTTGCTGTGGCTGAAGACTCCCAGTTAAATTGTTAGATAGATCCAAACCTGGTTTTGCTATATGCTTTTGGTGGAATTACAGATGCTTCATACCTCAAGCTCCTGATTTCTCTTTAAAAAAAATCCCTATTACTGGTACTGGACTTGGTGAAAATGTTTTGGAAACCTAGAATCCATCCTTGTTTAATGTATTTCTAAAAATGCTGCTTAAGTATACATAGACTTTTGCCAGCTGGAACCTCTTGTTAGTAGACTCTTGTTTGCATTAGACATAATTTGTTTTTAATTTGTGAAACTTTAGGCTCAAAATTTGCTGCTACTGCAGTTAACATCACTATACAGTTTCTTAGATTATGTGATACCCTTTCTAGTAGACACTTAGAAATACATTTATTACATATACTGCTCAAAATAGTAGTACTTTTTGATCCAAAAGAACAGGTTAGCTTGATACAATAGTAATTAAAAAGAAAACAGAATCACAGAATCATAGAATAGTTAGTGTTTGAAAGGGTCATCTAGTTCCAACCACCCTGCCACAGGCGGGAATATCTTTCTCTAGGTCAGGCTGGTCAAAGTTCCATTCAGCATGGGCAAGCATACTTCCAGGGAGCAGGGAATCCACTCCTTCCCTGAGCAGCCCATTTCAGTGCCTCACATAAATGACAAGAACAGATGCAGACAGTAAACATTTTCTTAACACCATTTTATCTGATTCTTTAAGCAACTGTTTCCTTGACATTTTTTCACAGGTCAACAAGTCTCTTGCTCAGGACACTGCTACAGCCTTGACATGCTCTCTCCTTCAGTATAGACTATGAGATTGTCCTAAATAATCTGCAGATAAGCAGAAAATCTTACCATGCTCATCCACCGCTCGATTTAAATCGGTTTTCCAAGCATCATCTTCCCATATCCACCCCAGAGGACATGTGAATTCACGTGGTGGTGGTGCTTTTTCTCCATTCTTTTATGTAGGGGAAACATAACAGTTCTGTGCATTAATAGATGAAATACACTGTGTAGCAAATTCTAGAACTCTTTTCTCTTAAACCTTTTCTTATCCAGTGAAAAACATATCTCACCACATCTGTGTAGCTCTCTTCAGCTGCTTTCCATTCCCCTCCAGGATAGCGACTCTCATTTTCATATACCTCATCAGTAAACTCAGTATGACCAGCATCAGCTTCAGTCAACAAACTGCAAGTGCAAAATAAATATAATACCAAACCAGATGCATTTTTGTTAGCTACAGAGAATAAATAGAAACAATGTTCAAAACATGCACATGTGCTGGAATTCTAGATCATTCATCTTTGTGAGGTGTCTATTTTATTACTACAGTGTAGACACCATCTGTATGATGCCTGCTTATTTCCTCAGAATGTCTTCCCAACGCTGAAGCAAATCCACTAGTATAGGTAATAGAAGGAACATTATCTAGAAGTCTGAGAGACAAGCAGGAGTGTTTTAACTGCCTTTACCAGGATCTGCTTTCAGTAAATAGATGTTATTTTTTCTTTTTCCAAGAGGAATTTAGTGCAGAAAACCCCAGGCTGCACAGAATGATTACACACATCTCTAATTTTTATATAGCTAGTTATGCACTAAAATTTGCCACTTAATTTTGTTCCCCTTTATGCTGCTGACAGGGCAAGCAAGATGTTGGCTAATATTTTTCTAAGCTGGAAGCAAAAGAAATGAGAACATTAAAATCAGACAAAATAGCCTTGATTTCCACTTGGGGATTCCCTGTGATTCCGAAAGGACTAAAGTATGTTCTAAAATGCCATCTGCTGGGCAAGTAAAGTCAAGCAGGTGGTTTTCCAGTATAAGCAGGCACAAGGCACAAATGCGTTTATGCTTTTTAACAGCAGGTGGTTTCCATTAGCTGAGAAAATATTTCCATGCCTGTTATTGCCTTTCTTCATTTCAGATTATTTGCTGAACTAAAACCTACTAATTGAGCATGACAATAAATCCATCCACTCATACTATAGCAGCATGTATTTTTCCTGCACTGTTTTTCTGCAGTAACAATCCTGTATTTCTTTACCACCAGAATACAGGGATTTTAAAAAAAGGCTGCACCTATTCTTTAATGGAAAAAAAAAAAAAAAAAAACAAAAAGAAGAAAATAATCTCTTCCTCAGGCTGTTTTTGAAACAAGTAATTTAGCCAGGCTGGTTTAAGGAGTGGCAACACAAACATCTGAACTGGCACAACTCAGGAGTTGAAAACTACTGACAGAACCAGACTGAATCTGCTAAAGCTGGGGGAGTATTGACACCTCATGAATTTGCTCTGCCAGAGGAGGATTTGTTACACAGAACCACAGTCTTAGGCTCTGAAACAACCCCTGCCTTGAGTCAGTTTGGTTGGTTAACAAGGACAATGGAACTTCTTGACGTTTAGTGAAATAAACACAAACCCTCACCCACTGTAGGTGAATGACCATGCACCAGTTGCAATGGCATTGACAGAACATGAACTACAACTTTATACTGGATGGCAACTTGTCAATTTGTGGAAAATCTCACTACCTAAGGGTCCAGTCTGAAAGTATCACAGCAGCATCTGAAAACCTCTCGCAGATCCAAATGATTCTAACAGTAGCTGTCAAGGACTTTTTTACCTCTATTTTAAAGATGAGGTATTGAGAGACAGAGAATATATGCAATATGCCCATCACTGTGCCGCAGCTTCTAAACAGTAAGTTGGTTCCTAGGTGTGCTAGTTTGAGCCTAGCTAGCATGTTTTGGTGAGAAGAACTAGATGATAGGCTGAGAAATGAAAACAATGGTGAGGTCTACTTCCCTCACAGTCTTGCTAGGATGTGTAAAGAAGAAAGACAAAACAAAGATTAGGGCACTTGCTTCTTCTCTTCGCTGGGGAGCTTTGCCTGCTGGGGAGAAGCTGAGGCTGCTGGCTGGACTCCATCTTGCTTTCTAACCTCACCCTCCCTTTGCTTGGCTGCTTCACCTTGCTTTTTAACCCTTTTGGCCGAACCTCCATTCTTCNATGGTTTTATTCCTTCAGTTGTATGTTTGTTACTTTTTTAAAAAGGTAATGCTAATTGTAGTCTCATTAACAACATTTTTGCTGTCGTACAAAGTTCAGCTTTATATCTTGTTCTCAGATAAGAAAACAGGAGCTTTTAATCTACACTTTGAGGTTAAACTCTTTTATTCCTACATGCATAAAATAAATAAAAATCTAACCTTCTTTCAGGATCAACCATCCATTCACCTTCCCACTCCCAGCCCTTAGGGGGTAGAAAGTACTCTCTTTTCAGTTTGATTTTTCCTGTGACATCAGAAAACTTGTAGCGACCCACAAGTCCTGAAGTACCCCATTTTCCAAAAAGAAGAGCTTGATTTTCATACTGTTTGAGAAGAAAGAAAGAAAAAAACAATTCTTTAGGAGTAATAAAGCTTGGAGGAGGAGGAAAAAAAAAAATAACACCACCAGAACAAACAAACACACACCAACCCAACAACAACAAAACCCAAAGCAAACCAACCAGCCAAACAAAAAAATAGATTTATCTCTTACAACTGAAACATTCTCCTGTACTTTGTCTTTCTCTGAAATTAGGTAGTCCCTTCCCACAGTATTCTGCTATGTCATAATTAATTTCTTTAATTTTCTTCTATGCTGTCAGGTACAAAATGCTTCCACTGCTAAACTACAGTAGCTTCTCAATTTAATGCCCACCTCCAGCTACACTCACGCTGCTTCCAAATTAAATCTTTCTTAAATTCCATTACATTATTCAAACAACTTTCTTCTGTTCCCTAAATGTATGATCCTCTCATTCTTTTTTCATCTCAAGTTTCCTTCCACTTACCACTTCCATTTTTTGTAGCATGTAAAACTGAATTACAGTCTTATGATGGAAGCTACTAGGGGCATGATTGTGATGTTAGCCCAGTTTATACACTAATGGGAATATTCATAGTTTATGATGGTCTTGAGTTTTGTGCTCTTTTTACTGTAAAATTGATTGCAATATGAAGAGAAAAAAATTATTCAGTAGCCTCTTAAACTCAATACTTAAGTAACGTCTCTAAACATCCATTGACTGCTTTAAGTGACTTACTACAGCACTAATAAATATTTAAGCATATGGCAACACAAACCTCTGTAAAAATGTCATTTCATTAGTTATACTGATATTGGAGGCATATGAAAGACATCTGTCACTTACTATTTTCATTCAAAATCTCTACTGTATACTGTGGGACTATTTCAAGCACTTTTACTCCAGATTTGTTAACTCTTACCACTGAAATGTTATCACATTATAAACTTTTGTCAGCAAAATCTACTGGTTTTGACCAGTTTTTCCTGTAACAGTAAATTTTCTACTTCTACAAAAGAATGATTATTAAGCAAAATCACTTCTATCCAACCATTATTTGTGGAAGTGAAGAAGCAAGTAAAATAAAAGGGTTATTCACATGCCAAAACATAATGGTCCAGATCCCAATCTTAATTACATAGATAAAAATAAAAAATAAATGACTTAGAAATCACTGGAGTTAACCAGATTTTTACCTGATTAACCAGTACAGAATCTGATCTGCTTAAGTTCACCTGGTAGGGACAATGGACTTGAATAAGGTCTACTTATTTCAGTATAACAAATACTACTTTCTGCCTGGCATTAAAAAAAAAAAAAACACCACCAAAAACAAAGGAGCTCATATTTTATTTAATTCCACAGTTTCATTTAAGCTGACAGTAAGAAAGGAACGGTGGACATACCATTTCTGCAAAAACACTGAACGTTCCCTCTGCGAAGCTGTTAAACTTCTTTTCAACTGCACTGAGCCCAAGCCAAATGTTAACTCGCAGCTCCGCAGGCATTTTGACATCTTTCATCTTATCCTGGGGGTACTGGCACAAAAACAACAAAAGAAAAACATTCCTATTCAAGAGTAAGACTCCATGGAAAGACATACTAGGAAACTTCTGGGTGTTGACACGCAGTATATGATTTGCTGAAAACTAGCCAAAACTTTAAATAGCTTTTTGGAACTTCTCTTGCTTACACTGTTTTTTCCCTCTGATGGTCTCCATTCACACCCAACCCCAAAACACCAACCTCAGAAACACTTTAAAAGTCCTATTACAATTTTAAACTCTTTCAGAAAAGCCTCACAGTTAGTGCCTGATGCTGGTTCTGACAAGCATGCATGAACTTCACAATTTATGTGATATTTTGAATTAGCTATATATAGTTGGCTTTTCATCTGAATTTTGACATTTCATTGTTTATAATTTATGTGAATGTTTCATGCTCATAGAATCCTAGAATGGGTTGGAAGGAACAAGGAACCTCCAAAGTCATCTAGTCCAATCTGCCCTTTCAGTCAGCAGGGGCATCCTCAACTAGACCAGGTTGATCAGAGCCCCATCAAGCCTCACTTTAAATATCTCCAGGCATGGGGTCCCAACCACCTCCATGGGCAACCTGTTCCAGTGTTCCACCACCCTCATAGTAAAGAACCTGTTCCTAACATGCAATCTAAATCTGCTCTTCTCTAGTTTGAAGCCTTTGCCCCTCATCCAATCACTACAGGCCTTTGTAAACAGTCTCTCTCCATCCTTCTTGCAGCCTCCCGTCAGGTACTGGAAGGCTGCTATTAGGTCTCCCTGGGGCCTACTCTTCTCCAGGCTGAACAACCCGAGATCCCTGGGCTTGTCCTTGTAGCAGAGGTGCTCCAACCCCCTGATCATTTTCATGGCCCTCCTCTGGACCTGCTCCATCAGGTCCATATCCTTCCTATATAGAGGGCTCCAGACCTGAACACAGTACTCATGTTAGAAGGCATTACAGTTTAGAGAGTTAATTCATTTTTAAGGGGAAAAAATCCAGTACCTTTAAGAATATAGTTTGTGTCTTTCCACAGTATTTACCAGATGATTCAGGGCTTGTTGTGGAATACAGCACTTGGTGTGCTGGAACACGAGCATAAGCCAGTCTTTTCTCCCCTCGGATCATCCATATGATTACATCAGGCATACTGTTCTGTGGCTGTGGATTGTTTGTGGGGAAAAGAAAGTTAAGAATGGTAATTAATAGAATGTTAAAGTAATCTAATGTTTAGACAATAGACACATAGCTTGAGACTTATGTCAACTTAGAATCAATAATCAACATGAATTTATGATAAACAAAGGAAATTGTTTTACTTTGCACATAATGCAGTATATAGTTCTGACAAAAAAAACCACTCAAAATACCACTGAGATTGTTGAAAAGCAAGGAAGTTTCATCTAAAAAAATTAATTCCTATATATTTTGAAAGTTTTTCCAGAGACATTTGGTATCTAAATTTCTTTATGGTGACTGTAGTGACTGATTCTAAATGCTAATGCTTTGGATTGACTTGCTACATACTGAAGTGTTTGTAATACTTCCATGTTAAAGGTAGAGCATCATAAGACTTTTAGCAGAAGACAGTGAAAGCTATCTGTTTGCAGCTTTGTGTGCACCTTTGTCTGCTAGCTGCAAGTCTGCCAAAATGGCTGTTACTTTTTAAAATAAATCAGTGACATGATAATGAAAAAAAGTAAATGTTTTGAGAATGAATTACAAGAACTCAGATGAAAAGTTAGCAAGATGCTGCAAATTTAAAGCAACCACAGAAACAAAGAGATTTAAGTTATCCACTTTTAGAAGTGGATAACCATGGCCAACAAGCTGCAGAAGTGTAACATACATCCAGCAGTTCCTGAACTTGCAAAGTGACCTGCAGTTCTGGATGAAAGGAAAGAACAAAATACTGTCATTTTAGACAGTAGAGAGTCTGTTCTATAAATTACAGAGTGGTTATTTCCCAACATATGTTCTCAGCAGAGACAGCTAACACACTACAATGTTACAGTAAAGTAAATCCTAATTAAGTAAGTGAACATTGTTACTTAGGATCTAAAACTACTGTTCTAAGGAGAGCAGATATTGCTTGATCATCAGTGAACATTACATCATTTTGTGCTAGGTAGACAGTTACTTCTAAACTAACTGAATCACTGATGCTATGTGGTACTAACCTCTTCACTCAGTTGCAGTAATCTATCCAACCAGTCCTCAATTTCCAAGATAGTGGCTTTCACATCAGTAGCTTCATTTCTCATCCTTGCTGCTGCTTCTCTAATCTGTCTGAGTGACTTCAAGCGCATTTTTTCTATCTGAGTGTCAAGGACTGTAATATTAGATTTGCCTTCTATGAGAGGAAATGGTTTACTGAAAAGACAATGTTTAAGATGATTAGTAATCTGCATGGATTTTATTTAGCTACATTAAATATAGACAAGTATACAGTGGCAGCAGATTGAGTGCTCCTGTGACTGAAACCCACCAGAACAATGTTACAGCATCTATTTGTGCAGAAATTTCCACCTGACAAAGTGTTTATAGTAAGCAAGTGAAATTGCTTACATAGCAAGCACCAATGTAGAATAGCTTGAGATCTGTGTTTTAATGTAATCACTGCTAACCAAACCCAAGTAAAATCCATTTCTCTATGTATTCAAATTAGGAAATGATTGCCTTAGACTATATATTTCAAGTATTAAATGACTGCCTTTAGACCAAGAACTTCGTTCACTGGAAACTGTAAATCCCAGAAACTCAATATACAAATATAGCCTGTGGCTAAGACTAGAGTTGTCTAACCCTCTGGCATAAAGTCACCAAACTCTAAAAGATATTCGTGATACAACTTCTGAGTCACCAGGGGGCAGAATAACCATTCAGTGAAACCAAGAAATCCTATAGCATCACAGAAGAGCCCAGGAAAATTGATCTTTTAAGCAATAGTGGAGGATGGATGGGAGCTAATTTGATTGATATTTCCCAGGGGTTAATGATTCCTAATCGTTGAGTGATATTTTATAAAATAATGGACTGAATTAGTAACTGTGCAGATGTGTGTCAGGAGGATGAACTGACATAACCAATAAAATCTGAAGTTCCTACACTCACTAGATGGCTCCATGTGACAACAGTTTGCCCTTCACATTTAAAGTATGTTAGTTCTTTCTCTCTGCTTTCTTCCAGGTCACAGCATGTAGTTTATGAAGCTACTAGTTGATAGGTAATTCTTTGCTAGTATATATTGATCTCCACTGTTTGCTTTTTCTTCTATTCACTCTTATACTGGCTCTACAGCTTGATGAATGTCATGTCATGTTCTGTTATTTCCTCACTTTCCCTTTCCTTTTCCTGTGCAGTTTCATTACTGACTTATCTAATGTTTTTCGAGGGTCTCTACCCACCTACTAATCTCTTTCTCACATGATTCTTTCTATTTGGAATTTATTCTCCTTCAAAACCTCAAAGTGCTGTCTCCTGTTGCTCCCTTATATATAGACACGTTGACTAAAGGTTATTCAAAATACCATCTTTATGCTCCTTGAACCCTAAATAGTTTGTGGGTTGTTTTTTTTTTCAACTGGGGCCTTACAAGTAAATTACAGAATTTCTTCCCTCCTCAGTTTCAGAAAGAATATTGAAACATGGGTAAACAAAGGTACATAAAGAATTCTAAAGAAGGTAAGATGGTAAAAAAAGCAGATCCAGAATTTCTTTTTCAGAACAGTCCTACCTTAGATTTTTTTTTTTCAAGAGATGCTGCTATATTACTAACAGTAAATAAGATAAAGGAGAATTACAAAAGTAGGTAGATGACTTCATCAGCAGTATTCAAGCCATTTTATTACTTTCAGAGACTTTTGGAATTCCAGTTCATAAGGGTAATCAGTTTTATAGTTCTTAGAATTTGCTTTCTGACTTAGTAAAGCAATTGCAAAGATTCAAAGTGGGCCTAGAAAGATAACATAAAAGATAAAAAGGGTACTTTTACCTTATATCTTCTGTAAGTTCATCCATCAGTTTCAACCATAGCTCAGCTAATTGGTTTTCAGGTATTTTAGACTGCATTCCTGATTTTAAGTTGGCCAAGTTGGATTGCTGAAGAATTTAAATGAAAAGGAATTGCACATATAAACTTCCATAGTAGTTTATAGTCAATATAAGTTTCAAGGCTTTAATCTTGTTTATTTATATGTATAAAGTCCAAATAAAATAAAAGACTCAAATGTTCAAACCTGAGCCATTATTTAACAGGACTATTCATATATTATTCTTCATTGTATTTAACGATGCTTGATATTGCACCTAACTTCCACAGCAAATAACAGTTCTACAGACATGCCCCTAACCAACACTGAGGACTCTTCCTTCTTTCTCTGGAGACTTTGAAAACCCACCTGGATCTGTTCCTGTGTGGCCTGCCCTAGGTGTTCTTGCTTTGGTAAGGTGGTTGGACTCAATCTCTATCGGTCCCTTCCAACCCCTAACATTCAGTGATTCTGTTTCCTGTAGGAACTGCCTGAAAATTCAAGCAAGAATGTGCAGGGCCTTGCCAGAATACAGATCTATGGCTAGCAGTGCTATTTGTTACACTGAGCTACATTTAATTTGGAATAGCAGAAAAGGAGGGGAAGGTGTCAGAAAACTGTTTCCTCGTTTGCCAAAAATGTCACTTTTTGATTACAGCTTTAAATTAAAAAAAGACCAAAACCAAACCACAGAACTAAAAACACCACCAACAAAACCAACCAAACAAAATCATGCTAAAAAATGGAAAGCATCTAAGCGAAAGAAAGATCTTACCAGTCTCTCAGCCATGTTTAGGATTACATTCACAGGGTCTAATCTATGACTTATGTCCTCCCAAAAGGAAGTCAGCGTTACAACTGGTTTTGTGTTTGCCCATGGCAAGTAGTAATAATAATTACCTAGTGTGAAATATTTGTATGTTGGAGTTAGAATTCATGGCAGGAATACATAGTGTACATTGCACAAGCTGCAACAGTTCCTTCATTTATGTAGTACAATTCCTTAAGAAAACACAAACCAGTCCAAACTTATCAAAGGGTTTCTATTTTTGAGCCATTACAGCATCTACTGGATGGTAAACTTTGACTTCAAGTTATTTCAAACTTTAATGGATTCTTTTTCAGTAAGTTATCTGTTAATGAAGGTCATTGTTACTTCCCAAAATTTAGCAGTGTAGATAGTACATTAATATAAGTGTATCTCTGAAATATTAATTATTTTCCAGAATAAACCTGATTACTTCATTTAAAACACACAAAAATATAATTCCTAATGTTTGCAGTTAATAAAAGAGTTACAGCCAAAATATATTTTCCTGTACATCACCTAGGTTGATTTCTTCCAAGGTATCAGACTCCTGGTTTAAAACAAGTTTTTATTTTATTTTAAATCAGAATATCCAAAATGTATTTTCTCCATTTAATACCTTAAAATAGTGTGATTTTCTTTTCTGTTAATTTTTCAGATGTACTATATGGCTAAAAGATTTCACTGAATTCTGCTATTTCTTTAGTAACCCCAGTGAGCTTTGCAGCCTAACCACTGCAAACATAACTTAAATCTCAAAATGTGTGAGGAGCCACACTTTCTTTTCTGCCATGTTTTCAATGTTTTTAATGCAGTTAGGGATGTCATTCCAAAGCTATAAAATAGCAGGGGGTTACATCATTTTATACCCACACTAGCAACATCCTTACCATCAAAAACAGCACGACTGTACTGAGTTGTTGATGCCAACGGTTTACAGGTAGTATCAAACTTGTTGCCATAGTTACCAATGCTAACTTCAAACTGGATAGGTTCACCAGTGTCTTGCAGCATGGTAGCAGAATGAAACACAGCAGCCAAGGAGAATTTCCGTCTGCGCTGATATTTCTACAAAAAAAAAAGAACCTTTTAATTTGCATTTCAGTATTTGTAAAACAGGATCCACAATTATAGGAGACTACAGACATTTCTTCATAGAAATAATGACTTTTTTTTTTCTGTCTTTCTGAGAAGCAAGCAAAAATAAGTGTTTATAAGAAATTCTTGTATTTGAGATTATAAAACAATGTTTCAAATTAACATTTCACGCTACAAGTGTATGTTATTTTTGTAGCCACCTCTCTTAATTCTGAGATTCAACTCAGTTGTTTCAATTTCAGTAAGAAATAACCAGCCACAGAACATCTCCATTACCAACATTGACAATAAAACAAGAATTTACCTCTACAACCAATAAGTCATCACTAGAAATTGTCTCTAACTTCTTATTAACAGGTTTGCTTTCAAATACTGTAGACAGTTCAACCAGAATTCTCCCTCTGTAAGCAACTCCTTCTCCCTGTAACATAATTGCACATTGAATTCAATTTGATATATTTCTTCTAAAGTAGTAAAGTTTCCAGATTCACTGAAGTGTTCTGAAAACTTCTGCAGAGACATGGACAAATGAAATTAAGCAGTTGGATTTAATTAATGCTAGAAGTGAAAACACACATTATTTATGAAAACAAAGAAATAAGAAACCAATGCATACAGAGGTAGAGATAGTGGAAATCACCAAAATCACTGCTGCTCCTTCAAAACCACCTTTATAACCAAAACAGATAACAATGGAGAATACTGTCATACTTATTAAGCATAAGTATAAAGCATTATTCAGAAAGAACCACTAGAAGGAGTGCATCATGAAACCAAAACCACATTAAAATTATTCATTCAGTGATCAATCCAGGATAATTCTTTTGTTAAAAACAATAAAGAAACTGACCTTTCCGAAGTTTAATTCATCATATGGGTCTGGAAATCCAGTGTATTCCCTTGGGCTTCCATAGAAGTTTAGGTAGCAAGGTCCAAAAGTTGGTAAAAAGCCAACATCAGTTTCTCCAGTGCTTGCTAAAAAACCCCAACAGTACCATTGTATCTTTTTAAATTATAATTCAGAGCCAGGAAAATGATTAACATTTCTATAAACCCAAGTAGAACAAATGTTAGATATTAGTTGGGCGTTAGTTATTAGTGAAGTCAGAACACTTTAGTCTCTGAGTATGCTATAGAACTTTAGTGTACCAGTGATGAGCTGTACTTGTTCCTAATCTCCTCCTTCATTGTATAATACTTACAAGGTACTGCTTCATGCAGTAAAAACACCACAGAATACACAGAACTTCTGCCCCACTCCAAGTATCAGGTTTTCATTTATGTGAAAGAATAATACATTTGTGTTAACAGAAAACATGTTTTCTAGAAATAAATGGGACTGAGCAAAATAACATGTGCAGTCACTTAAATGCTTAAGTCACTTCTGTAGCTTCTGTAGCTAAACAGCTACAAAAACTACAGTGAAAAATCCCCCTACTGTGTAGCACAGTTAATCCTACTGTCTTCGTTTTTAGTTCAACTTTTCTGTAGCTAAACTTCAGGGTAAAACACAGACTACTGCAAACTCTAATCATAACTGGTGTATTGTTTCTCTCAACCTCTCACAACCTTCCTTCAGGACTGAAAGTCTACAGACTCCATTAATTCTCATTAAATTTTGATGACAATACATTCTAATTTACATACTATTCTTATTCCATGGCAAAACAGTGAGAAATTTTAATCTGCTAAATATAACTTTAAAAAAAACCCAAACTGTAAATTTTAATAGCTAAGATAGGAAACTGTGTACCAAATCTATTGCTTATTTTCAGGTATTTAAGATATCTAAGAACTTGAAAAGATATTTCCATTGCTAATGCTTCCTGTCATAACTCTGTATTTTTGAAGAGTGTTCCAGATTTTAGCAGAAAAAAATATACAGGGAAGTCAGTTCTATCTCTAGTGTTATCTTTGGGGGTTGCAGTCATTTCTTTCAAATTTATAAGATGAATGAGTTTCTAAGAAACATTTTTCATAAGCACATTAAAATCTACACTTCAGCAAGTAGCAAGCACATGCCAAGGCTACTGAGTGATAAATTTGATGAGTAGTGCAAAGGGATTAGAACAAGGTAAGCAAAGCATGTGCAGAAAAATAGACACAGTTTTGTGCAATCAGAAAAGATTCCATACTCTTCTCCTTCTTGTATCCTAGCTTTTGCCTTTGAACAAATGATTATTGGGTTTTTTTACTACCAAAAACAGGAGAATTGGGTTCTAAGCCTTGCAAAAGTTATCACTGCAGCACAAAGACAGATCTGTGTATCACAGCAAAGGATAGCTGAGATAAAAAGTGACAATAAAGGGTTATGCCTTCTATGACTGTGCCACTGTGACTACTGAGTAATACAACTGAAAGGAAAACAGCCTCAACAGTCACACAAAATCAGCAATATACAGAATTAAGTTTTGCACTTCTCTGTTTCTATTTGGATACTTGCACATCCTTAGCTAGAACCAGACACAGATCAAAATTTTAATTAATTCAGAGTCTATCCAATTTAAAACAAAACAATTCTACCACTAAGGTGCTCACATCACTTCTCAGTAGGACTAGGTTTAAGGTATAGATCTGTGATGAATTAATACATTCACTGTCTACTAATACTAATAAAGAGAAGATACATTTAAAAATACAACATAACTCCACCTACCCTCCAAACTTGGAACAGGAAGAATATTCTTTTGTATTTGTTGTTGACATTTAGAAGGCTGATCATGTATTACAGAAAACAATTCCAAACTGTTGTCAGCCTTTAACTTAATATTACTTTATTGAGACAAAAAGGTAATAAATTAAATATGTGTGGATGCTGCCTTCCAACTGCACTCCAATTGTATTTATTTCTAACTGCATAAACATTTAGCACAGTCTTTCAAAACTGGATGTCACTGTAGACAATTATGTAAAAAGTCCTCTTTCCAGGTTTTAAAAAGAATCAGATTTTATTGTCCAGACTTTACTTATACGACTAGATAAGCATAAGCAAAACAGCCACTAATTATTTTAGGCAGTTATTTACTTCTGCAGAGCTGTGCAGCTGCAATTATAGTAGCAATCTCATAGCCAAGTTAAAAACTGAAAGCCATTGTTAGATAAGCACTTGATAATTGAAGCAACAGCATGCTCAACTCAAACACAGCTTAAAGCACCAGCCAAAGAGAAATATCTTCAAACCAGTTCCAGTGCCAAAACTGTTTTATACACTTAGTTACACTGATACTCTTTAATCATAATGTTGAAGTCTTTTGGACAAGTAATGTTTGGGTTGTTTGGGTTTTTTTTTTTGAGATGATGTTTTTTTCTTAGGCAGTACTTCTCAGTTTGGGCAATGGAAAGCAAAATCAGTAACAGTCAAAGACATAAACCTTCATATGACGAAGCCCCTGTTCCCGAAGATGAAAATTCTATATTATGAAAAGAGAAGAAGTTACACAACAAGTGACAACAGCATTTTAAAAACAAATACATCACAAAGAAATCTGATTTAGAAATAAAGTTGAAGGACTGAGAGAAAAAAAAGAAGTTCACATGGGCTAGAATTTTGCTACCTTATTAAAATATGAAGGTATTACTCTTCCTGTTCAAATTTCAATGGAGAGAAGAAAAGGGGGAAAAAAAAGAAAAAAGAACACAACTGACAAAATAGATTGTTTTGGTGTTTCAGCTTCGTATAGTTCTCCAGACCACAAAATTAACTATTATTTTAGAAGAGCATTAAGAATATCTAAGAAAGCCACTACATTTCAGGGCCCATTTGCATATCTTAATGTCCTGAAGACTAGTTCAATTTCCCCAATCCCTCAGAAGTGGCTTCAGGCACAGCTCTGACCTCAAGGTAATATAACATAAACTGTGATTTTACATGGAAATGTTTATTTCAGTGTCAGCACCTGAGTAGAGAGGGAATACAAGATAAAATTTTCACAGTACTAACTACGAGGAAAGGCTGAGGGAGCTGGGATTGTTTAGCCTGGAGAAGAGGAGGCTCAGGGGTGACCTTATTGCTGTCTACAACTACCTGAAGGGTGGTTGTGGCCAGGGGGAGGTTGCTCTCTTCTCTCAGGTGGCCAGCGCCAGAACGAGAGGACACAGCCTCAGGCTGCGCCGGGGGAAGTTTAGGCTTGAGGTGAGGAGAAAGTTCTTCACTGAATCATTGGCCACTGGAATGGGCTGCCCAGGGAGGTGGTGGAGTCGCCGTCCCTGGGGCTGTTCAAGGCAAGGTTGGACGTGGCACTTGGTGCCATGGTCTAGCCTTGAGCTCTGTGGTGAAGGGTTGGACTTGATGATCTGTGAGGTCTCTTCCAACCTTGGTGATACTGTGATACTGTGTGACTTTCAAACCCAAGTATCAGAGAGCTTTGGACTCAGCAGCACTTCAAGTTACCCACTTCCATGTGTAGTACAGCTGTCTCTCCAGAGCTGAATTTTCCCTAGCAGCCCAACTCTTCTGTCTTTGATTTCCCATCACTTTTTTTCTGTAACCTTTACTTTTGCTTCTGGTTTTGTGTGGGATATACTAAAAGAACATTGGCACAAAGTCTTACTTCAACAATAGTACTTCTAAGAGGCCAGAGTTATAATCTGGAAGTTATATGACCGAAAATACAGCTCTATCCATCAAGATAAATACTTAAGAACAAACTGGTCTGTCTTCAATAAGTATAGATCACAGATTTCATAAACACAACAGAAAAAAATAGGAATTTAGATTCTCATTGTGACAATGCTGGAAATGGTTTTGAGCCAGTGTCCTTCAGATAAAAAAAAGTTAATCCTGTTTAGCCATGAACTTTACAATTCTGTATGGACAACTAATATGCCATAGTATGTTCTTCTAAAAGATAAAATGTTTATTCTGGCAATGTGCTAGTTTGAGCCTAGCTAAAATGTTTTGGTGAGAAGAATTAGATTACAGGCTGTGAAAGGATAACAAGGCTGATGTCTACCTTGCTCATAATTTGCTTGTTGTATAAAAACAAAAATCCAAACATAGATAAGGCACTGGCTTCTGCTGCTGGGGAACTGGCTGAGCTGCATCTCTAACCTCACCCCTCTCTGATGTTACTCTGACTAATCCACTTTGCTTCCTAACCCCCCTGGCCGAACCTCCATTCTTCCTTGGGACTGGGGTAAGGTTGAGAGGGGTAGGGGCAAGGTGAAGGGGCAGTTGGGAGCCCCTCCTGGGGACTCAGGTTTCTGGGAGGGCTGTTGTGTTTCTGTATTACTTTTTATCTCGTGTATTTGTGTATATAAATGTATATACTGTAAATATCTGCTTGTATATTGTGCTAAGCTGTAAATAATAAGAGACATTCAATTTCCAGAGCTGGCTGACTCTAGTCTGGGTGATTTCTAAAGTGTGAGAGGGTGGGGAACACCCAAACCATCACAGGCAAATTAGCAGCAAATCCTTGACATGGATCTGGCTCAGTTGTATTAAAGATCTTGGTATAAAAAGAAGAGATTATACATGTTCTGAATAAATAATCAATACATGTTCTGAATAAATAATCAATAATCACAATATTTACTAGAACATAAATATAACAGGAGGGCTTTAAATATTTCCCAGTATCTTGGTACAAAAAAAGCTTTTTATGATATTGTGAAGAGGAGTTTTATTACAAAAGTATCTTCCAATGGGGATCATGTTAGGAACTTAATAGCCTCCTAACTAAATTTGTTTTCTTGCAGTTAATCAGCTTTGGTTTTAAGCTTTTAAGCAATTATATATCTGGCATCCATACTGATCAAAACAAATTAATTGCCTGCCATTATATTGCAATTCAACTCTTCATTCAGTGAAGCTACTAAAATAAGGGTTACTAAGTACTAATTTGGAGCACTTATTCAATGAGATGCAGTGCTCATTTCTGGTAGGCTACTGATCAGTGCAGAGACTGATCAAAGTTTCCCTAACATCAGAAAATGTCCTAGTAGTATATAAGACATGAGCTCGTTCTAGACAGTTCCTGTCGGCTAAATACTCAAGAACATTCCTCAGCTTTTAGATTCTCTGCCCAGAAAAACAACAGACAATGCTTATAAGGTGGGAAATGAAGCCTTGTCTACTAGTGCCCAGTGAAGTAGTGATTCTGAAGCAGTGACTTCGGACAGGTTTGAAATTAAATATCTTACTAAGTGTTTTAGTAAATTTTCACATCTTACTCATGACAGATTGTTATATAAAGAGATTTCTGATTTTGGGAAAGTACTCACAAATTTGATTAATTCCTTAACTATGCATAAAAGAACGCTGAATTTTTAATTAATTACTGCTATTTCCATGATGATGTGGTTTAAACAGGGGTTTTTTTTAGGAGCATTGTTTTGAAAACTCCAGGAACAGCTGAGGAAGTACACAAAAAATGCACTTTTCTTAAAGCACTGATCCTTACTATTCCTTATAACACAAGAGAAGACACTAAATGACATACTGCTCAATTACCTTCCACCTCTCCTCCAGAAGAAGCAATTTTTGAAAGACTTAAATATGTTGTTCCTACTACATCATTTTTTGTAAGACGATCCCTACAAAAGAGAAAACCAGAAAGATTATATTTAAATATATATCCTACAGACAAACAATCTACCAGTGACTTAAATGGACTCAAAGATCATCTACACACATTTTATATCTGCTGGAATGCTGTAGTATTATTAACACAGATAGTAATGGCTAGTCACAGAAGTGAGCTGTATCATGAAGCCACCTGGTTTTTTATTCTGTTACCTAAATAGTGATAGTGCTTAGTGCTTACTGCACAAAATTCACAATACTCCATGTTACATTCATCAAGTTTTTTGTAAGGAAACCATAAAGGAAGATACTTAAAACACTTGCTTAAATTCTCTCCCAGGCTGTAAAAATACCTGAAGATGATCAGAGGGCTGGAGCACCTCTGCTATGAGGACAGGCTGAGAGAGTCGGGGCTCTTCAGGCTGGAGAGGAGAAGGCTTCTAGGAGACCTTATAGTGGCTTTCCAGTATTTGAAGGGAGCCTACAGGAAAGCTGGGGAGGGACTCTTTACACAGTCTAGTAATGTTAGGACGAGGGGGAATGGGTTTAAGCTGGAAGAGGGGAGATTCCGACTGGATGTTAGGAGGAAGTTCTTTACAGTGAGGGTGGTAAGGCACTGGAACGGGTTGCCCAGGGAGGTTGTGGATGCTTCCTCCCTGGAGGCGTTTAAGGCCAGGCTGGATGAGGCCTTGAGCAACCTGCTGTAGTGGGAGGTGTCCCTGCCTATGGCAGGGGGTTGGAGCTGGATGATCCTTGAGGTCCCTTCCAACCTAAACCATTCTATGATTCTATGATTCTATTTGTAGAACTAGACATTTCTTCAAGTAATAGATTTTACCTTGTCTAGTACTTTTAATCAAAGTACAAACTCACCAGTCAACAACCGCAAGTTTTATTTTCTCACACATTGAGGGAAACTGAAAAATAAAATAACTCATTACATATTTCACCTCTGTAATGTTAGAGCCCTAAGTTGCAAAAAGATGTCTGTTTTCTACAGAATCAAGAAAAAAATTAAGCTGACCTTGATTTGAAGATAAATAATTTGATTCCACTCCGGATTAGCATTTTTCTCAATTATATTTGTGCAAACCTGCAAAAAGTGAAATACAGCATATCTGAGATGAAACAAAGAAGTATACATGAGCTACAATATAGGGCATATCACATTCAGTTTGTTAAAATGAGGGGGAGTAGTTAATGATGACTCCTCAGTGGTTTATGCAGCAATAAACCCTTAGTCTTCAATTGGTAAAGACTGCTAAACCAATCTGCATTGGTTTAAGACTGGAGTTACCCCACAGGAAAAAAGCTTGTTACTTCCACTAGATACACTTCAACATGCTTGCACCCCACACTCAACACTTTTATCATAGCTGATAAATGAGACTTGGGAGTAACTTGATTCCAGCTTGTTTTATGCAGAATTTAGAGTAGATGAAGAATATATTCCATGATAGAGCCAATATTATTTGCTAATCATGTCTACTGAAGATCCTCTACATTACTGAGTGCGGTGACCTGGCTAACATAATAGAGGATTGCCATCTTTATTCTCAAGAAAAAGACTGGCTAACAATAAATATAGGCTGTGCAATGGTACTTCAGCTTATTTGCTATTCTAAGGAAAATGTATTCACAGATTTATAGAATGGTTTGTGTTGGAAGGGATCTTAAAGATCATCTACTCCCAACGCTCCCTGCCATGGGCAGGGACATCTTCTACTAGACCAGGTTGCTCAAGGCCCTTTCCAGCCTGGCCTTGAACACCTCCAGAGAGGGGGCATCCATGACCTCCCTGGCCAACCTGTTCCAATGTCTCACCATCCTTACTAGAAGGACACTGTAAGGTCTCCTAGGAGCCTTCTCTTCTCCAGGCTGAATAACCCTAGCTCTCTCTCACACTGTCCCCATATCAGACATGCTACAGTCCCCTGATCATCTTCGTGGGCCTCCTTTGGACTGCTTCAGCAGTTCGATATCCTTCTTAGGGTGGGGGCAACAGAATAAATGATAAATGTACAAAGTACATAGTAAGGTACAAAAAAACCCCTCAACAATTGGCAACAACCAGTAGGCAAGCAGTTTGGCACCCATCAGTTCCTAGCATTTAGTCATGTACTCCATTTACTAGTAGTCATCAGCTTTACACTCATTCTATTGTACCTTGTAGTTTGCTCTTGTTTCATGAAGTAAACTTTAGAGTTAATGCTTTTTTATTTACATTGTTTCAGTAAATTTAAGTATTTATATTGGTACATAAATTTTGTTCCCAGGAATATTATAAGAATGGAAAGATTCAAATATTTACTAAATTACCTTTTTCCCAGCAAAAGAAACTTCTACAAATGGATCTACCAGGTTTTTCTTGTCTGCTTCTCCTCCAAATATCTCCTTCACAGTCTGTGCAAAAGCATCATCCACTGGAAAAGTGTCAAAGATGAAATTAAGGTTTATGCTTATTTAGTTATTCAGTCTAAATAATAAATTGCCCATAGCAGTTCCACCAGAATCAACCAGCTTACAGATAACTAGGTAGGTTAAAGTCTAATTTGATAAACAAATTCTGAATAGTGTTGCTGGTAAAAATTGAGGATTTAGGCTTAGAAGCAATTTCAAGAACATAACATTTTTTTGAAACATCATTAAGATCATCAACATAGTTGTATTTGAAAAACATTATGTATGTACCTATACATATTGTCATTTGTTGTCATAGGTGAGAAATTAAGCTAAGAAGGGATAAAAAGCCACCTGTATTCTATAGGAAAACACATATGGCATATGATGAGAGAAATGGCCTTCTCAGCAATATAGGGTTGAGCAATAAAACCTCACTAAGCAAACTAAGGTCAAACTTCTTACAAAGTCTCAGGTCCTCCAAGGCTGTTTATTTAAGCTTATGGTGCTCAACTTAAAACCCACAAACTCCAAGCAGCTTTCTGAGATACAACCAGTTCTTAGTTACTTATTTCCTCTGGCCACACAGGAGCATGTTACTGGCAATATGGCCTGCCTTGGCTATCACAACAGCAGCTGATTTCAGCAGTCCTGTGGCCTTTTCACCCCTGCAAAACAGCACCTATAAAGAATTAATGAATTTCTGGGAAGAGGAAGGTGCAGGAGGCCATCAGAACTGCTATTTTTCTACTAGGATCTAAGCAGCCTTAGAAAAGAGGGCAGCAGGCAACTAGCTGTCTGGTAAGCTCTCAAAATTTGGTAGGAATTGGGATCCAAGAAGACACTGACACATGCACAGTATACTTGAGCTGGACATGAAGAGAACATCCAGATTTTCTGCAGATCAACTGTACTTGAACGTGAGTTATATGCATGTAATTTTTGCAGCTGCAGCTGGAGAAGGGCTAATGAAGGTGACCCTTTCCCACTACTAGAAGCCATGTGGCCTCCTCAGCAAGAGATGAACATGACTAATTGAATGCATTAAACTACTCTTTACAAGAATCAAGTAGACTTATAGAATATTACAAAGGGACCTGAAATGGGCTACTTAAGCAATCACAGAATTATTGGCTAAAATAAAACTGTAGAACACTCAAGATGCTTTATGTTCAAGGAATGTTTTTGGAGAGTTAAGTATTTCTAATGGTAGTCAAATACAAGGGGTTAGAAGCTATGTACTTTGCGGAATGTCCTCAGCTCTGTAGATTTTGAGAAGGAAAGTGACCCATCGAAGTGCAGTTCCAGCAGGTAATAACAGATTGCTCTCCACATCATCACTTTCATTATCTCTTTCTCTTTTTTCAACCTGTTGGGAGATACAATGGTACATAGTATCTGGTAGATAAAAAAGTATAATGCACAGAATAAAGGTGGTTTGTTAAATCGGTACCACAATACTCTTCAGACAGAAGACTGTTGTCAGTTTCATGACAAAGAATGAGGTTCTTTATAATCCACAATTCTTCACAAAAATTAATTCTACCTAAACTATTTTGCTTCCATTATCATCTCTAAAGTACTCAATTGCAGGAGCCCATTATAATCAAACTTTTAAAATCATTTTGGCATTTGTACAACACCAACTTTATGCAATTTTCATACTCATTTCAAGATCAATATTGTGGTAAGGCATCTTACCTCAAATAGAAAAGGTAAACAACTCTCACCCAAACCATTCTACGAATCTATGAATCAATACACTCAGGGCTGGTCCAGAGGTTGCTTAATTGGTCAGAATAACAACATAAGCTTTGAGTTTGGCACTTAGTAGTAACGAATGCTCTTGAAACTACTTGTAAATATTGTTTTGCTTTGAAATACTGCTCACAGAGTGAACTACAAATGCATTTAAAGAATGTTGGGAGAACTTGGAGAGGAGAGGGGAAGAAAAACATTTAAGAGAAACTTACTGGGGGTTCATCTCCAGTTCCCAGGACAAACATGCTGACTTTGATATAGCCTTTAGCTCCTGAATTTGTATCTTCAGGATTACTCAGCAAAAGCCATTTTCTCATGACTGCGTGACCTAAAATAAAACAAAGACCACACACCCAGTAATACCCATTACAAAATGGCAGAAATCAAACAAAACTAACTCCAAAACCAACCCCAAACCTAGTGGCATTAAAATGTTGTGACACACTAATTCAGGGACATAATTACCAAATGCTTTTACATTATATTTCACATTTTAAGCTTTTCATACCAGAATTGATATCCAAGTCTTAGATGCTTGTACTTTATCTCAAAACCAATGAAAGGAGTTAGATACTGCTGGATTCTTTTTTAAGTTAGTACTTAAAGCAGCAATCTCAAATAATTTTCCATTAACTTTCTTTCATGAAATGTTTCAACTCAAGTTTCAGCCTAGAATGAAGCTTACTTACCAGGCTCATCATAAACATAGCCAATGTCAATCTGAAATAAAGAACAAAGACATTACTTTTGAAGACATACCAAACCAGAAAAAAGCTAGGGCAATCCCTCTCCAGTTTTTCAGTACTACTACTACTACTACAGTGTTCTCTTGTCACAAATAAAAGATAGTTTACATAGCGTATTCTTGAGGGGAGAAATAGAAAATACCTTACATTGAAAAATTATGGATTTTGAATAGATACAGCAGCCAAGAAAAAAATGCAAGAAAAGAATGGAGAGCTGTAGTTAGTTACTTCTTTCATCAAACCCCAGACTTTTTTAGTTACCAGAGAAAGAAGATACGGCTAGTTTACTGCTTCTTGAGTTCCCTGTGCTCCCCCATTATTTTATGTTCAAACAAGCTTTTCAGAACTCTTTTGTTTCTATTTCCTGCTCAATATCTCATCCTTCAGCTCCAGAAATGAAGCTTGGTTTTTAATGAATAACTTCCTTTTCCTTTTATGATGATGATGATGGGTAATTTTCCCATTTACAGTGTCAAATCTGGACATGATTGCACACGTAGCACAACTGTATTAGTCGCATCAGATTTCAAAGGGGTTCTGGAAGGTAAGTATGTTTGTCTATGGTAATTAGGGCCAGTACTCCTTTCAGGTAAAGTGAGAGGGTGATTTTCTAAAGAGAATTACCCTTGGGGTTTTCTCCTGGAATGTGTGCCTGCAGGAACAGAAAACAGCCGAAATGACATGCTGTCACATGTTTAGCTGTCACATGCTTAGTGAATGATCAATCCTCCACAGAGCAATATATCACTCACTGTCTGAATCAGTAGAAATGACATAGATAATAAGTGGAGAGAAGCAAAGCCAACCAGCTTTGTAACAGAAGCAGCATAATTTAGAAAAGTGCACTCTTCCATGCCTGCAAAATTTTTGTGAAAACCTAGTCTAGAGACTTGCTGAACTTAAGCAGCACAAAATAAGCAAAGAGCAAACACAGCCAACATTGATATTGGAAATGTTTTTATAGGGAATCCCAGAAGCTGTCATATGGTTTCTTCATACTGCTTTAGGAACAACTTCCATAGCCACATGTTTACTCCCAATATTTATTTTAACAAATGCAAATACAAACAATCTCACTAATATCACCAGAAGCACAGAGATTGCTTTAAGTAAGAGAATTTTCCACCATTTTTTTAACTTAAACTTCTGACCAAGGGCATGCCTTTCCACACCACTTGAGACCGTGTATCTTTATGCCACCATACATTCTGCCTGTTAGCTACCTAATAAATTTACCTCTTCAAACCCTATCCCCATCAAAATACATTTCAAGGCAAAAAAAATAACTATTTTAAATATGCAATATTCTTTAGCAACAATTTTCTACTCAAATAAGAAAACCATGCTAGTGTTTTGAGCAAATGCCCTCTAGCATGATAAAGCAAGCCATTATTGGGCAATTCTATTTCCATGCTAAAGCAGTATAAAGGTAAACATTTTAAACAAGTACTTAAGTTTTTTACTTGATTTTATTCAGTCAAGAAATAAAAGTTGTTTCATACACACCTTAAATTCTCCCATCAGACAGTCTGCTCGTAGAGAGTAAGAGTCATATACCTGAAAAGAGAGACAAGCATGAAGCAGAAGTATTCCAAAACATCACAGTGAAACGGCCATAATATGCTACATGCATCTGGCAACCTTTTGAACATGCACTATTTTTTCTTACCCGAATGCTAACTGTTTCATCAAGCAATTCTGAAGGAGTCATGTGGACATTGTAGAAAAATATCTGTTAAGGGAAAAAACAAACGTCAAACTATCTTAAAATGACAAACACATAATTCTCCAAATAGAAAATGCAAGAGCACTCTTTTAAGAGGTTTCTGAAGCATACCTGCTACAGTACTTTTACCCTACCCCTCGCTGCACGCGTTATATGGTAATTTAGTGCAGCATAAAAAACTACATTTAGTAAATAAACATAGTACAAAATAAACAAAAGACAGTCACAGCTTCCATTTGAATGCTGTGCAGTAGACTTTCAGCACTGCCCTTGCTCTGCATTTCACATTTGCCTCAGAGGAAATACTTTGTTCATGTTCCAAGACATTCAATCATCATCTAGCTATCTCTGGTTTAGATATCAAAAATGTCTTATTAGGCCTAGTGGCTATAGTGCTTGTAATGACAGAATGCTTTGGGTTGGCAGGGTTCTTAAAGATCACACAATCACAGAAGTTTAGGGGCTAGAAAGGACCGCGAAAGATCATCCAGTCCAACCCCCCTGCAGAGCAGGATCACCTATACCAGATCACACAGGAACGCATCCAGGCGGTTTTGAATATCTCCAGAGAGGGAGACTCCACAAACTCCCTGGGAAACCTGTTCCAATGTTCTGTCACTCCCACAGTGAAAAAACTTCCTATGCCTCAAATTCCACCCATTGTCCCTTGTCCTGTCATTGGGTATCACCAAGAAGAGCCTGATCATTTAGTTCCAATCCCCCAGCCATGGGCAAGCACACCTCCTACTAAGCCATGTTGCCCAAGGCCCCACCCAACGTGGCCTTGAACAATTTCTCTGAGCAATCTGTTCCAGTGCCTTGCCATGGTGAAAGATTTCTTCCTAATGTTTCATCTAAGTCTAGCTTGAATCCTTAGCTTTCCTTAGTTTTGGCTACCTGTGTCAGACATGCTTGCCACCAAATTCCAAAGCCTTTGAATTTTCCACGTGTTCAGATAACAAGTGTTATCTCTCAGCATTATCTCTATCAAGCTTAATGTTTGCAACAATAGTCTTCCAGACACGGGATCATGTGTCCTACCTTTACATGGCTTTGGATTCTCTTCTGTATTTTAGTTTGTTTAATCTACAGATCCCTGTCTGAGCAAAGCAATCTAGTTGTGCTTCTGCAAATCATGAGTAGCAAGGTAATGACATTCCCAGATTCTATGTGGCAATTTTATTGATTCGAAGCACTGCACTGAAAGCTCATCCACACACACTGCAGATGCCTACAGTGATTCATAATTTTTTTCTGTGAATTTATAACCTGCACTCAACTATTCAAATTCATTATTATGTAACATGGCCCACCGTATCAAAGAACATGATCCCTAGATCTCATCTGAAGTCTGACTTCCCTTCAGATAGCTTTATCTTCTAAGACTGACAGCAATAGAGTTGTGTTTAGTGATGTGAATACATGAAAAAAGGGACTTGGAACTGCAAAACACTCCTGTAAAATACATCACATTAGTTATAATTACCCCTAAGTATTAGCAAATTCTTAAATTCTTATTAATTAATCATAACAAAAGCTGTAGTAACTACTTTTCTACATTTGATAACATCAGTGTTTCTGCTATACTGATACTACACCACTTACTTCATCAAAATACGGGTTGTTTCCTCTTTTGATTCTCGTTCGGTGTGTCTGACCACAAACATGCACTTTCACTACTGGTTTTATGTTATTTCCAGGCAACTGGCGACCTTCAATGACCCTAACACGAACCTAAAAAAGAAAAAAGAGACTTAAAAACAAACAAACAAACAAACAAACAAAAAAAAAAAAAAAAAAAAAAAAAAAAAAAAAANAAAAAAAAAAAAAAAAAAAAAAAAAACAAGTATTTGTAGTAATTAATTTAATATATTAGCCATCATCCTGATGACAATTTCTTCCTATGCCACCAAGAATCTCAGATGACATCTGAAGTAGCTGGCAGAGCAGCAGTGGATAGACTTTTCAAACTTAATTATGACAGCAAGTATCATTTCATGTGAATTTTACATGACAAGTTGGGCATGAAGATTTCAGTCTTTTTTTTTTTTTTTTACTTGCTTTTATTACTTATTTTTAAAGCTGCTATTGTAGTTTGAAATCTAGAAAACTATACAAATAAGGTTCATCTAAATTTCAGCCAGAAAATGTAAAAGTGGATGTCTCCATTATAGGCAAAGCTGAAGAATACTTTTGAAATACAGGCTTTCAGTGAAGAGGCTAATTGTCTCTACAGTGCATTATAGAATCACAGAATGTCAGGGCCTGGAAGTGATCATCTAGTCCAACCCCCCTGCCAGTGTGCAGTTCTGGAGCTCCCAACACAAGAAGGACATGGAACTGCTGGAGCGAGTCCAGAGGAGAGCAACGAAGATGACCAGAGGGCTGCAGCACCTCTGCTATGAGGACAGGCTGAGAGAGTTGGGGCTCTTCAGCCTGGAGAAGAGAAGACTTTGAGGAGACCTTGTAGTGGCTTTCCAGTATCTGAAGGGAGCCTACAGGAAGGCTGGGGAGGGACTATTTACAAGGTCTAGTAATGTCAGGATGAGGGGAAATGGGTTTAAACTGGAAGAGGGGAGATTTAGACTGGATGTTAGGAGGAAGTTCTTTACAGTGAGAGTGGTAAGACACTGGAATGGGTTGCCCAGGGAGGTTGTGGAGGTGTGTAAGGCCAGGCTGGATGAGGCCTTGAGCAACCTGCTCTAGTGGGAGGTGTCCCTGCCTGTGGCAGGGGGCTGGAGCTGGATGATCCTTGAGGTCCCTTCCAACCTAAACCATTCTACGATTCTATGATTCTATCTCCTGTACTGGATCACATAGGAACATATCCAGGGGGGTTTTGGATAAGTCCAGAGAGAGAGACTCCACAGCCCCCCATGGAAGCCTGTTCCAGTGTTCTGTCACCCTCACAGTGAAAAAATTCATCCTCATGTTTACATGAAACTTCCTATGTCTCAACTTCCACCCATTGCCCCTTGTCCTGTCATTGGGCATCACCGAGCAGAGCCTGACTCCTTCCTCCTAGCACTCATCCTTTACATATTTATAAACACTGATGAGGTCACCCCTCAGTCTCCTCTAGGCTAAAGAGCCCCAGCTCCCTCAGTCTATCCGTGTAAGAGAGATGTTCCATTCCCTTAATCATCTTTGTGTCTTTGTGCTGGACTCACTCAACCAGTTCTATGTCCCTCATGAAATGAGGGGCCCAGAACTGGACATGGTACTCCAGATGCAGCCTTACTAGGACAGCATAGAGGGGCAGGAAAACCACTCTCAACACACTAGCCACATCGCTTTTATTATGCCCCAGAATGACACTGGCCCTCCTGGCCACAAGAGCACACTGCTGGCTCATGATCAACCCATCCCCAGAACCTTTTCCCCTTCTCTGCCTTCCAACAAGTCAGTCCCCAACCTATACTGATACCAGAGGTTGTTCTTGCCCAGGTGAAAGACTCTACACTTGCCTTTCTTGAATTTCATTAAATTTCTTCCTGCCTGTCCAAGTCCTGCTGAATTGCAGCACAACCTTCAGCTGTGTCAGCTACTCCACCCAGTGTGGTGTCATCAGCAAACCTGCTGACAGTGCACTCTGGGCCCTCTTCCAGGTCACTGAACAGAACTGGTCCCAGTACTGACCCCTGTGGGACTTCATTTGTTACGGGCCTCCAACTAGGCTCAGGCTTTGTGAAAGGTGCAATGCCATACCAGGCAGAAAAAAGAACATGCATCATTTAATAAATCTGCTACCTGGAAGTCTTGTGGTTTGTTAGAAAGGATCCTCCGTGTTTTCTTCCCTTTGGTGATACGTTTAGCTAGCTGAGCTTCCTTCGTGCCACTTGGAACTGCTGGTGTGATACCAGCAACTGGACCATCCAAGCCATCCTCATAACCTCCATCATCTTCTCCATCTCGTATAGTAAGAAAACAGTGCAGTTAATATGCAAATATCCAAGGCATCCATTGAAATTATACTATTACCTCATTTCAACACTTTTTTTTTTGCTAACCACATTCTTCCAACTCCTTTTGAAAGCTAGCAATTTTAGCCTGCCCAATAAATACATATCCCAGTTGAATTAACTGTAGGTCTGTCCCTCTTCAGCATGCACAGTATCTAACACAATTTCCATACACTCTTTGGAACCAGCTAATTGATGTTTTAGGAAAGTAAAATTCAGCTGCTATCATCACCAGCCTAATTCACAGCACACCAGGTGTGACTGCAAAACAGGATCCATAAATACTCAGACCACAGAAGTGTGTCACTCCCTTGTGACTCTAGCTTCTCTCCTTAACTGAAGGACAGTGACTATGTCAAAATCTAATGGAAGAACAAGCTGTGTCTCTGATGGTTAGCATTAACAAAACGTTTGCTAACTTTCTGAATTAGTTTGCCAACACAGGATGAGGACTGCTTTGCACAATGAAGCCTGCAATGACCCTTGTAAGAGACAAAACCCCAGAGATTCACATACTGTGTATTTCTTAAGCAAAGCAGAACACCCCACCTCCCTAATAGCTTTCAAAATCCATCTGCCTGGATGGACCCAGGCAACTGGTTGATTACACACACTGACTGAGCTGTAGCAATCTCAGATGGGGAGGTGATTTCATTTCATGGGAAATAGTTATTCACAATAACTAACTAAGGTGTGTTTGATTACTTGCACTAAAAAAATTCTCATGCAATTGCTGGATACTAGCTAAAAACCTGTCATTTTTATTTTACCTGTATTATGCTATAGGTCAAGTACATTTTTTAAAAAGCTATCAAAATAATTTAATTGAAGACAGTTTACTTTTAAAGCCTTCAAGTCCACATTTCTATTAAACTGTTTCACAGTGCAGTAACTAAACACAAAGCTTTTTGCATTTGCACTATCCTTCTAAACACAAAGCTTTTGCATTTGCACTATCTATCCTTCCACCTTCCAATCAAACCTCTCAGTGAAATAAAAATCAGTGGAATCATAATTTACCTCCAGAATACTCCTCATTCCAACTTTTTCTTTCTTACATTATCAGCATATAATGGTCAAACTGATTTATTTCTCCTCAAAAATACAACTTTTACTACATTTACCTTTTTTTCTGCACAAACACAGCCTGGATATTAGGGTACTTATTTGTCTGTCAAATGCAAAAACTTGTTACTTCACAGTTTTTATAGCAGTCTGGAAAACCAGAGGATTTAAAAAACACTCTCAGCAAAAGTCTGATTAATATGACACATAAGGACCACATAATATTCCCTACTGATTACCATACCTCAACAGGCTAGTCAGACATCAAGCCTAATATATGATATAACCACATCTTTCAAAAATTACTTATTCTATAGTTTAATGGTTTAAGAAAATCTTCTTTTCACAAAGCTCCTTGATATTGGAACTAATGGAATATGCTTTTCAAAAAACTGTATTTCCCTGCTTTTGGGTTAGCCTTAGCACTGCAGTAAAGCTGTTACTTCTTTGATCATTTGAGCACCTTTATTTTCTAAACAACAGCCATTTCTAAAAGCTTTTAAGCACCATCATTCTTTTCTAACATGATTCCACAAGAGAAAATGATGCTAAAAAACATTTTACATCAGGAAATGCCATTTTTTTAATCTCACTGTGCTTCTCAATCATCACTATCTGGCAGGCTTAACATGCTTGCTTCTGGTTACATTATTTTCTGATGAACAATGTTGTTGAATCATTTTCTCGCTCTACCTTAAATATTTCCACAACCTTTCAAAATAATGTTCTGATGAGAAAAGACTGGAATACCTTCCTGGATACTGGTCCCTCCTGGATCATTTGGATTTGCAGGTCCAGCTGGTGGCTCATATCCTACTACCAAATCAATTGTTGCCTACAGAGATATGCATGTTTTTATGTAGCACACAATACTGCTGACAGTTGGTTTAAAGCAGTAAGTTGTTATAGCAGTGTACATGAACAGTTGACTATAGTCACAGCACAGTTTATAATAAAATTCCAGCTATTGGTAAATTAATAAACTGTTATTAAGCTATACATAAAAACAAAGATTACACAACTTGTAGCTAATGATATAGGCTCTAAAATAATATCTAATAAAAGAAATAACTGTACTTGTATTTAGGAAAATCTGTCATAAGAGAAGCATATAAGATCTTCTACAAATTTAAATTTACTTCCACAATACTCATGGCAGGCTAGGTAGCATTCTAATTTGCAGATGGAAAAACAAAGGCAGTGATAAATAACACTATCTGATCAACGACACAGCCAGTCTTAACCACAAGTAATATATCCTATCTGTCTCTTCTAGTTGCTTTTTCATGCCACCATTCTGGAAGAAAAACATGATGTCATTTTCCATTCCAATTATAGAATTATGTTGCTTGAGCTTGACTGTGGTTTTGGATTATTAAACAAACCAGTTTTATTCCTAGTTCCCATGGTAACAGGAGGAGTCATCAAAAAAAGCCCAACCCTGTGACCAACTAACCACAACATTAAACTACAGCTGATGAGATGCTGAAATTACCCCTAAAATTCTTATTAACTATACTGTTGAGGCACTTTATATTGCCTTACAGGTAGACTGTACAAATACTGAAAAGTCTCAGTTCCTGAAACTACTTAATTAATAACCAAGTTAACAACCGGTTAATAAGTGTTAAATTTAAGCATATGCTAAACCAAGTGAAGCAAAATCTTGTTCAGCTTTCTGAACTGAGCTGGCAGTGAGCATGTACACTACTATGTGCTTTCCAGAATCAGTGTTATGACACATGTGGATACTAGGAAGAATACAGAAAAAAAAAATGCATATGGGAACCCCATCTGGTGCCTAGGAAAATGCTCTTTTTCAACATAAGGCTGATTTCCATGCATACCCAGAGCCCATAATATTTATAACACATATATACAAATACATAATATATACACAGAAAACAATTGATGAAACTTTAAAAGCTATTAAA
Organism: Tricholaema leucomelas; assembly: GCA_013400475.1. NCBI lineage: Eukaryota > Metazoa > Chordata > Aves > Piciformes > Lybiidae > Tricholaema lacrymosa > Tricholaema leucomelas. The sequence continues at coordinate 680,207 of WAAF01014692.1, forward strand.
CAAACTCAGATGGTATAGATACAGTCAGATCTTCTTACAAACCTCCTCTATCTGGAGTTTTTGCCATGAATCTCAAGCATTTTATTTATAAAGTTAAAGTAACTTGAAAATATTTTTGTTTCACTATTAGCCCTGTTGTTAAAACATTTTGGTGAAGAATACAGTTAAATAAGGAAATGTAAGCCACTCACTCCGGTTTCTTGTCCTCTTTCATTTAGCAGAGGTATTAATTTGAAGGGAAAGGACCTGCTTTGGTTACCTACAAGATCCTTAAGTGCTATGGAGGCACTGCCAATTAATCTGAAAGAAAGTAAAAATTATTATCAGAGGGTAAGTATACATCAAACAGAAGTTGCCTTCTGCTCCTGTCTGTTAGTCAAACAAGTAACTGCAGCCATGACTTGAAAACCTAAGAGAAAAAAAGATCACTGTAAATGTTATCTAATGATTGTGTACTGATAATTTATATTTTCTGTTTCGCTTCACTTATATGTGCTGGTGTCCTCTATTTAAGACACAATTTTAACCTAAAAAAGGTTAACACTCTAATAAAATTTATGTCTATTTTTGAAAATAATCTTCTATATCACTTTCAACAATCACTTTACTTGTTTCAGGAATGGACTTACAACTGAGAGAATATAGAATAGAATAGAATAGAATAGAATAGAATAGAATAGAATAGAATAGAATAGAATAGAATAGAATACAATACAATACAATACAATACAATACAATACAATACAATNGGTCTGTCCTGAGCTTCCTCTTCTCCAGGCTAAGCAACCCCAGCTCCCTCAGCCTCTCCTCGTAGGGCTTGTGCTCGAGGCCTCTCACCAGCCTCGTTGCCCTTCTCTGGACACGTTCAAGCATCTCAATGTCCCTCTTAAACTGGTGGGCCCAGAACTGGATGCAGTACTCAAGGTGCGGTCTAACCAGTGCAGAGTACACGTTCCAGCACCTCAACATCTCTCCTGAATTGAGGAGCCCAGAACTGGACACAGTACTCAAGGTGTGGCCTGACCAGTGTTGAGAACATATATATCAAATAAAACATGCTATTTCCTTACATAGCTCTGCAAGCACTCAGATGAGAAACGTGGTATAAAAACTACATACCACAGCTGTTCTACTACACAGAGACAAAAAGACATACACACATCTCTGTAATGAATATAATGAAACAGAACAAATGCAGTCAATGAGTTTACTAGAAGTTTCACAAAATTAATCTTCTTGCCTATACTGTACATTTTGGAATAGGCTACATCTTTGCCTCTAAATTTTCACAATGTTTTAATATGGCTCTAGAGAAGCCTAACAAAGGAAGCTTCCCAGCAGATCAGACATTATGCATTAGACCCTCCTGAGCTACTTCTTTCAGGCTGCATTTGTCAGCCCTAACCTCTTCCAAAAAAGTGAAAACTACATGCACTTTTAAGATGAGAAACTTCTTTTAGGCAAAGTTTCCAATGGTCTTATGATACCTGGCACTGTATTTTATTCCCATAGTATGTAGTAACAGTTTACTCCCATAATGAAGTGGATTATTGGAATAACTGAGATTTTTTTTCCTTGAAAAAAAAAAAAAACAAAAAAAGCCCCACAAGATAATTTGACCCTGTAAATATTACAAAGAACAAATCTGACAAACAAAATGTCAGTTTTGCTGCCAAAGCAGAAAAAAGATCTGTATGCAGAGAACTTAACTGAGGTCCCTTCAAATGGATTACAGTGTTTTTTTAAGGAGAAGCTAAAGATGCACAGGCATTTTTTTACATGGAGCAAGAACACTATTACAGCTATCCTCAGGTACTATGTCACTAGAGTATAATTTACTTTAGCAAAGTACCTTAGGATAGGTGAGTAGAAAACATTATTTTCCTGTAAATACACATTCTAGGTATTACACATTAAAACTTGTTTTGTCAACTGAGCACAAAAACTAACTACACTTTCTTTTTGAACGACCTATTAGAATTACTTTGGTGTTCTCACTTCCTCGGCCACCTCTGCTCTCCCAGTTCATCTCACTCCTCCAAATTCCAGTCATCTTTTTGACAATTCTGACTTACTACCCAACCCTTTCACCTCTGGTCTGATGCCATTTCTAACACCTGCCTTTCTTCACTGAACAAACACCTGGATTCTGTATTGTAGTCTTGGCCCTGTCTCCTTTAAAAAAGGATGGATATACATCTAGTTATTTCAGCCAGCATTAGATTAGGCACATTTAAATCGTTTACAAATTGTTACACAGAACCTGACATCAGCTGACACACTGAATCAATACATTTCTCAACTTTAGGGAACCTAAGCAGCATTTTCCCCTGTTACGGAATCACAATTGCATTTAACTCAAAAGACAAACCTAGATTTAGAACATCAGATACACAAGCTGTGGTCTTATTTATCCTTACAACTGTAATATTGTTTGACATTGCTTGTAATTAGATGTGGCAAATCTGGTCACTAAACAGTCATGTCTCCTTAGGAAACATCAACAGTTGTACCCTCAAACAGAAAGAAGCTTTATTTTTTCCCTTACGGCTCTAATGTTCCAAGAAGTGTTACACAGAAATCAGGCAAGTCTGACAATACAACACTAAAGAGAATGTCTCCCTTGATATTTGATGAAACTTTTCTATGTAAAGAGGAGGTGTCATGCAGACAGACACTGATACTACTCCACAGTCAAAGAAAAGCAGAAAGGATTAATTCCATAATGACTGCAAATTTCAAAGTAGTCAAGGGAGAAAAATACTGGGTAGCTTAATGCATTTTTCTCTTTATTACACAGGCTTGTACCATGGTAATAGCTCTGAAAGCAAGTATAACATAAGCAAACAGGAAACCATTCCTACATCTGGAAGGAAAAAATGCTTGAATTCCATTTACACAAATATATACTGAAAGAAATCAAATCCTCTTCGCTCTTTTTCCTTTAATCTAAAGTTAATCAATAAAACCTTTCAATTCCAAATATTCTTATTTTCCCCAAATCCTTCAGTTGTGACTAAACCTCATTTGAGAATAACAGGAGATAAACATAGACAGTTTGAGGTTAAGAAGAAACACAAAAAGACTGCCCACAACCAGCTACTCTGTACCTATGCATATTTAGTGAAAAAAACATTATAGACTTGTGATTTTGATCTGATATGAGCTGGAGTGCTTTACATTAACTTCAAAAATATCTTCAATTCAGAAGTCACCCAGTCTCAAATCATCCATATGACTGTTTGAGCAACCACACCCTATCAGGTGACATTACCCAAGATAAGCTGTTCAACAGTAGTGCTTTTGAAATTTTCCAGTGTAGATTTCTATTTCTACATCCTCATCTGTCTGTGCAAATAAACAGGCAGACATTTGAATATATAGCAATTGTTTTTAAAATTCTGATCACCTTCAGAAGACTGAAGAGGGAGTCAGTTACATAGACTACTTGCTACTAATTGCCTCTGAAGTCCTTTGTTCCCTCCTCCTTCAACACTTTGGGCCACTTGAGTCTTCAGTCCTTCTCCACTTTAGCAAGAGTGAGGCATTTAATATTCAGCCTATATACTATCTTAGTCTACTTCCAAGCTTTAGTCAAATTATATGCTCTAGGTAGTCTTTTGCCTTCCCCCAAAATGGTTCTGTTCACTAGATTTGGCCTATTTTATCCCTCTCTACCATAAAACTGATGTGGTAGGAAGGGACCCCTCAAGATCACTCAGTCCAACCCTTCTGCTCAAGTAGAGTCAGCTACAACAGGTTGCCCAGGACCGTGTCAGTCTCATCTCTGTGCCTTGCAAGATCATGGAGCAGATCCTCCTGAGGGCTCTGCTAAGGCAAATGGAAAACAAAGAGGAGGTGATTGGTGGTAACCAGCAGGGCTTCACCAAGGACAAATCATGCCTGACGAATTTAGTGGCTTTTTATGATGAAGTCACAGCAACAGTGGACAAGGGAAGGGCAACTGACATCATCTACCTGGACCTGAGTAAGGAAATTGGTTCTGCCCCACATGACATCCTGGTCACCAAACTGGAAAAACACAGACTTGGTAGGTGGACCACTTGCTGGATAAGGAATTGGCTGGATCACACACAGAGAGTCGTGATCAATGGCACAATGTCCACCTGGAGACCAGTGTGACAAGTGGCCTCCCTCAGGGGCCAGTGCTGGCATCAGTGCTCTTTAACATCTTTGTCAGCATCAGGGACAGAGGAATCGAGTGCACTCTCAGCAAGTTTGCAGATGACACCAAACTGTGTGGCACAGTCGACTTGGTAGAGGGATGCCATCCAGAGGGACCTGGATGAGGTGGGCCCAGGCCAACCTCAAGAAATTCAACAAGGCCGAATGTAAGGTCCTGCACCTGGGTTGGCGCAATCCTAAGCACAAATACAGGCCAGGCAGTGAATGGCTGAGAGCAGCCCTGAGGAAGAGGATCTGGGGGTCTGGGCTGATGAAAAGCTCAACATGAGCCGGCAGTGTGCATGTGCAGCCCAGACAACTACCCGTGTCCTGAGCTGCATCAAGAGAAGTGTGGCCATCAGGGCAAGGGAGGTGATTCTCCCCCTTTGCTCTCGTCAGGCCCCACTGGGAGTACTGTGTACAGTTCTGGACCCCCCCAACACAAGAAGGACATCGAACTGTTGGAGAGAGTCCAGAGGAGGGGCACGAAGGTGATCAGAGGGCTGGAGCACCTCTCCTACGAGGACAGGCTACAAGAGCTGGGGCTCTTCAGCCTGGAGAAGAGAAGGCTTTGAAGAGACCTTGTAGTAGCCTTCCAGTATCTGAAGGCAGCTTACAGGAAGGCTAGAGAAGGACTATTTACAAGGTCTTGTAATGACAGGATGAGGAGTAATGGGTTTAAACTGGCAGAGGGGAGATTTAAACTAGATGTTAGGAAGTTCTTTACAGCGAGGGTGGTGAAACACAGGAACAGGTTGCCTAGCAAGGCTGTGGATGCTCCCTCCATGGAGGTGTTCAAGGCTAGGTTAGATGAAGCCTTTAGATGATCTTTGATGTCCCTTCCAGCCTAAACCATTCTATGATTCTATGTCCAGTATGGTTTTGACCACACAATTATGTCCAAAGTAAAATTTTTAAAACTAACAAGGAATGTCTCAAGGACATTACTAGGTCTCATCTTTGTCACTTGTACAAAGGTTTTTTTCCAGAGATGATTCTTTCAAGTCTCTAATCTTCAGAACTAAGTTGGGTAAGATCAGATAGTAGCAGCTGTTGTTGTAACACCGCAGCCATTAACTGCTCATTGCTGTTTAACCTCTGCTGCAAGGTCTGCTACTGTACTCACTTCTGACCTGTAACTATAGCCCCAGTATTCTGTATGACTACTGGGAAGTTGCAGTGCTCTTTTTTTTTCTCTCCAGGCAAGACTGTATGCTATCTCCTGCAAAAGTTGTGACTTTCAATGGGACAAGGAGTCCTTTCCCTCCAGCACTGGTGAAAAGACTGCCTGTCATCTATTCATCATCAAAGTACATTTCTCTTTGCTAATGAAAAGACTTGATATCAGCTACTCATCATCAAAGTGCATTGCTCTTTGTTAGAGCTATTTCAGCTTGCTTTCTCTTGCCTCATCAGACAGTATTTGCACATTTAATTCATGCTAATTCTGGCTTCTTGATATCATCCAGTATGATATTTTCAGCTTTCAAAATAGCTCAATACACCCTGGTCTTTCGTTCATCAGCTCTTTTGGCAGTAGAGAGCAAATGAGTATTGCTGATCATCCTTAAGACTTGTGTATGTACAGTGCCCAGTCAGTCAGGGGTTTTAAAACTCTGCAGAAATAAAGCAGAAAACCTGCCATAAGCAGTTTAAACATTCTGATCTACCACTGAATAAGGCACCAAAGATAAATGCAAAATCCACACATTTAGAAGCAGATTTTAAACCTCTTCAAATGTATCTTATCAGTACTAGGCCTGTGATACTTTCCCCTCCATTAATCAAAAGGAAGTGCTTGGTTTACCAGTGTGAAATCAGTGAACTACTGGTGACCAACTACTAAACACAGTCTTGCATTTGTGCCAAGGCTAATTAATCCGTTACTGGTGTGGTTAGCACTTCCTGTTAGCCACTCAAATAACCAAGTGAAACTTCACACCCATGCCAGCATCAGGAAATGCTAACTCACACTACCAACCATTTTATTGCTACTCCCCTGTTTGAAGGTATCTATTTATAATGAATTCTTTAGCATATCACATCCTTCAGCTGCTTGCCTACTACTTCTGCTGAAAGGCTTGTGGTTTTTAACCCAGTGAGAGTTAAAGATTTAAATTCTTATTATTTTCAAAGGTTAATTTTGGCAGAGGTTTATTCTCATCAGCAGACTGCAATTACAGATACTGCACTCAACCTCTCTTAGCGTATAGACTCTATTATATATTCCCTGCTACAAGACAAAACACCCACCTTCATGCTGGCTTAAAATTTCTACTAAGACCAAACCAACTATTTTTATCTTCTTTATTTGGTAATACTCTTTGCAAGAATAAACTTTAAAAATGAAACAAAGCAGAGACACTATTTTATACATGGCAAGAAACTCTTAAAACTGAACTGTGGCCAAACTGAACCTTACATACAATGCATGCAAGGAAGACCTGCAACTGTGCTTAGGCCCACTGACATTGAAAAGAATCCATAAAAAAAGGTCAGGTGTAAGAGGATTCAGACTATCTAGAATCATTTAGCTATGGAAAATTCATAAGCATTCTTAAATAATTCGATGCACTGTTCATCTGTGGCCACATTTTTCTGCTTGAGAAAAGGGTGTGCCCAATCTGTTTTTCCTCTGTGTTGCTAGGCTACTAACTATGCAGGGAACGTGAGGAAACATAACTCCAAATCTCTTTTTAAAAGAATGAAAATCACTTCATTCAAATATGACTGTACTTTCCTGTTACCATTTTTTTCCCCCTTAACTTCACAGGGACTAAGCTTTTTTTTCCTTCAAACTGCATAAAAATATTTGTGTTCTGCAAATTTGAACTCATTCTCTTCACAATATTAGAAATAATAGAAAACAGATGCGTTGTCTCTTTAAGCATCCTCATGCTGGAAATTCTAACTAAGCATGAACCATACGAGTCCTCTTTGGCTTATTCCTGTGGTGATCTGTTTGTGTATGTGTCAGTGTGGTTTGCTTTACTTATCATTCCCAATGATTGTCTTTTTACCATGACGAGAACTCAATTTATCTGGAAAAGTTTAGCAATCCTGTAATTGAGGTAGTAAATTCTATGTCGAGGGAAAAATAAATGGAAAAATACTCAAACATTCTTTGAGGTCTGATTTACAGAAGCATGCCAAAGCAATGAGTGAAGTGTAAAAAGAGGATAACATCCATTGTGCTCCTTCTCCTGCATCAGTGTAAGAAAGGACTGGATGAAAAGCATGTAACAAATCATGGGTTACAATACAACCTTCTGCTATGTTGTTTTAAAGGGGAATATCTGTTCTGTAGCCATCTCTTATGTGGCTACAGAAACAGGCCAGGTTCCCAGAATTAGTCAACTGTTCCAGAACAATACATGGAATAGCAGAGCATGTACTCGCTTGGAGCTTGTGAGCAGTCAGAGCGAGTTGGGGCTGAGAAACACATTGTTCTGCACACTGTATCAAAGAACTGTGGCAGAATGTTTGAGCAAGAGTTGTTTCCACCTTGAAAATAGCAATCACAATCCCCACTGCTTGTTTTCCTGCAAAAGAAAGAAAATAAAGCCAAAGACATGGCATAGTTTCATCTCAGTGCTCTCTCAGGTGACACACTCCCCTAGATGTACACTCTACATTCCAAACCTAAACAAATTCCAATTCAATCCAGTCTTTAAAGATGTAAACCCATGACTCTCTAAAGGAAAGATTATTGGTTAGACTCAAATTCCACTTAATTTAAACACCACTTACACCTCTCAAGTCAATGGGTCTACTCATTAGAATCATAAAATCATAGAATATCAAGAACTGGAAGGGACCTCAAAAGATCATCTAGTCCAGCCCCCTGCCAGAGCAGGATCCCCTATACCAGATCACACTGGAATGCATTCAGATGGTTCTTGAATATCTCCAGAGAGGAAGATTCCACAACCTCCCCGGACAGCCTGTTCCAGTGCTCTGTCACCTTCACAGTGAAAAAATTCTTCATCAGGTTCACATGGAACCTCCTATGCCTCAACATCCACTCATTGCCCCTGGTCCTGTCACTGGACATCACTGAGAAGAGGCTGGCTCCATCCTCCTGGCACTCACCCTGCACATATTTATAAACATTAATCATGTCACCCTTCAGTCTACTGATGCCAAAAGCACACTGCTAACGCTGGGTTTCTGAAATGATGGGCCCTTACCGCTGCAAGACTTCCGATCAGTTAATTGCATCAAATTGACATGTAAAAATTAATACTTTGCTCCCCCTCTTCTTTTAAACTGCTACAATAGCTCTCAGAAGTAATAGCAGCTCCATACATAGAAGTCACTCTTCCAAAGAATTATACTGGTTTATCTTTGAAATTGTACAAAGTACAAGTAAGTAGTGGACAATTTCCAGTGCATAGACCCAAGCAAAACAAACAAGCCTTTGCACAAGCTGGGAGTTAAGTGCTACAAATACGAGTCCAGATGATATTTATAAATACAATTTGAAAAAAAATACCCAAAACATCTGCCTTACACAGAGAAGCATTTTAGGGGCTTTAGATAAGTACCTTTTTTGTGATATAAAATCCCCTACAACATTCTGATAACTGGCAAGCTTTCCTGTATCAAGTTCTGCAATTTCTCTGGAGTCAGAGGCATGCATTATATGCTTGATTTATTGAGCCACAGGAATCTGAAGAATGAGAGATCTGAGGGTATTGGCTTGACTCACAGTAATTTTACAATAGAGCTGTTGGGAATATTGTAAACATGTAAATTCACATACTGGGAGAAGGCACAAAGTAGTAAAGAAAAGCTAGTAATAGAAGTGGACTAGTAACAATAAATGTGAATGTAGACATAGTTCAGTGTCATAAAATATCCAAATTTGCCAGGAAAAAAAAAAAAGAAGAAGAAGAAAGAATATGGTGGGATATCTTACTCCCCCCCTCAAAATAGCAACAATACTTGGCATCAGAGTGCAGCAGAGAAACGGATCCTTGTTGAAAATCTAGGACTTTATAGACTGAAGCAGTGAACTGGCACCTCAGTTTGGATAAGATTTTTTTTTTTCAGAGATTAAAAAAAATAATCTCTATGAGTGATGCTTGTCCAAAGGTATGTATTTACCTTCTTAGACAAAAAATCCTATGATTTAAGTGAGTATAGGCAAAAGATCTTAACTGCTATGGATTAACTGAAGATTAAACACACTGAGGGAGCTTTATCTTGTTATGCCTGTTAAGAAGGAATTCCAAGACTCTGACAGAACCTTTAGTACAAACATGTTTCAAGACAAAATAATACACACTATCCTTGATGTAGATTAACTGAAAGAAAGCTTTCTGATTAGCCTGACACCACCCAAGACCTTACCCTTTCCTGCAATTGACTTTAGGGACCAGGTTTATTTGTGTGTGACAAGTGATACGATGAATACCATGCAAAACATAAGAGGTTGCTAAGAATTTCAGCTGTCAATTTACATCTTCTTCATTAAAATGATCAGCATGCATGGCTTTAAGGTGTCCTGCACACCTCCAGTTCTGATATTAAATTAAAGCTCAAATGCTGTTTTTTGTTGTGTTTGTTTGTTTTTTTAATCTCTATAGTTTTATGTTCATGACCACATAAAACTTGTGAAGAATCTCCATTATATAGTTGTTCCATCACAAATACAGCAGGAACCACAAAGTTCAGGTCAGAAAGACAAAAAGTACCCTCCAATTTTACTCAAGTTTATATATAATGCCTTTTAATAGAATATGAGTACATTGAATTATGGTGTTCCCATATATACCATTTTAATTTTTCACAGCAATAACTTTTTACAATGGCTATCACCAAAAGATCCAAACAATTCATTTCACAGGATCAAATCTAGTCTTATTAAAAAAAAAGGTTGAAAAATACAAAGATTTATCTCGGAAGTTTGTCAAGTAAGACACCTAAATTACTTGTATGTTTTAGTTATTGTATGTTCCCATTCTGTAAGAGTATAAACCTACAAAAAATATTTAAATGCCAACACAGACATGGACAGCATTTCAGTACTCTGAAATACTTCATAATCTCGTCTCCCTTCACATACAGAGTGAAGCCTCAGTTCAGGGTGGCTCCTTTCTCAGCATCTGAAGCCACAGGATTTAAAACAGTTTAAAAAAATCACTTCCAGAAAAATCACATTCTGCATTCTTTTCTGCTGCAATTACTTCATGTGTACAAAAAACAGATATACATATTTTGGTTAAAAGAAATCTCTTTTTGTTTTGTGTCTTCCAGGCACATACAGATATAGATATTATTTAACTTCAGGTCTCTAAAACTGATAATATTTTTGTCAAAATTAGATGTTTTTTCCAGAGCACTGAGAACTCAACAAACAATTGCACAAACAAAACCTTCCTTTATCCTCTCTTTCACAAATGAAAACACACACAAAAGATCTGCAGCCTTAGATCCCATGATATTTGATTTTTAAATGTTTGTAAAACACAGAACCCAATTCTAGGTACGTAGAGGCTGTACATAATACAGAGAGTAGACTCTGGTAGAGTTTAGACTTCTAGCATACATTTCAAGGCTATTGACATGCACTGAAAGCACTAACCAAAACAGATATGATGCAGGAAGGAAAAAAAGACTTAAATTCCTTCACTTTAGAGACATAGTGAAAATGGGTATTTCTGTCTGCTTAAGACCTAAATTCTAAATCCTTTACTCATAGCAGAAGTCTCTGCCATTCCTTTCCAAGAAATGAATGTCAGAAAAGGAAATTCTCAGTGGCCTCACATTCCATGGTTATGTCTAGAGTACTCTCATTAGGAACAGGAAGCTAGATATAAATATTCTCCTTATTCTGAGGTTATTCAACGTACCTTAATATTGAACTACACATGTTTTTAACAAAACAAAACAAAACCCACAACCAAAACAAACCCAAACCAAACAACAAGAAAACAAAACAAAAAGACTCAAACCATCGACCAAAGAAAAAGAATCCTCAATCTGTTTAAAATAATGCTTTTAAAATATAAACAGAAAGGGAGGTAGCAACAGCACATCCAGTCTTCCATGTATACAATGAGCCTGAAGCTTGTAACACTCAGACAATTCGAGACAGATCTATTGCCCTACTCAGTGCAAGAGAATTTATGCTAGCATCCAATATCAAAAAAGAGTTCTGCAAGCTGGCCTTGGTAATTTTGTTTTCCACTTCAAGCTTTATAAAGACCGTGCAGAGAACTCACAATTCATTGGGTGAGGAAGGCTACACTAACCACTACTCAGGACACTAAAATAATAGAAAGCCAGATTCCATTCCCAAAAAAAGATTTTGTACTTTATCCAACATATTTATCCTGATGACTAAGTCAGTCTCCCAGGAGATGAGCCTAGGACCTCAATTGCTTCAGACAAGATAGGAAATAGGCTTCCCCTCTTCCTAGGCAAGGCTTAAATAACTGATATAAAATGTAGCCTCTCTGGGAGATTTTAAAAGATGGTTAAGAGCCATCTTAGGGAAGGAGAGGGGGGTAACAAAAACCAACAAACATACTTGTTTTGTCCAATTGTTTCAAAATCCTTCACAATAATTGTCAGGGAAGATGAATTATCCAGAGCAATTCCTTTCAAGTCGAATTCAAGAATCTAAAGAAAAGATGGAGCAAAATTATAATGGCATGTTATGTGTAAACTAATTAATAGCAGAGTAGTGTATACAACAAAATTATTCAGAAATAATTTTGAGAGGCAGACCAGGCCAACTTATATTTGCAAAACAAAGTTAAAAATCTGGGAACATGCTTGGAGTACAATCTTGATTTGATAGTTGCAAGTACAAATAACAGAAAAAGAACTAAATTGCTTAATACTGAGCCATAACCTCTTTTGCAGTTCCACTTCCTCATACTAAGAAGTATTTTCTCGTAATTCATAAGATCTGATACTATTCCCCTGCAATACTGGTTGAAGTCAGTTGCTTCTGAATTTAGATAAGGATTTGTAGGTTCCCTTTCTTTGCACTCCTGATTACGAAATAATATTTAACTTCCACTTCTGGTTGTGAAAACACACTAATAAAAAAATGTTTTGCCCAAGAAAAACACTATTGAAGATGCAAAATAGGAACAATCTTACAAATAAATCATGAGGAACTGCCATACATGATTCTTTACAATTTGTAGGATCATTTCTTAGTACATAATAAAGGATCCAATAATATTCCCATATGCATGGCTAAGCAATGGTTCAAAGTATGAAGGAATAAAAACAGACCACCAGATATGCATCTACTTTTACATAAAAACATTACTTAATGACTTGCAATATATGGTGCAAGATAAATCCATTCACCTGCATTTACTAACACACACCACTAGTTCCTAATTCTAATCAATATTCACAACTGTAGAAACTGACTTAGCAATTTTACAAATGTTTTGCCTTAATACAGACCAAGAATTGATTAAAAAAATAAATTACCTCATTCCAAACAGGATTAAGTTCACTATCAATTTTCTTTGTTTTCTTTTTTTCATCTGCAAACACAAACAAAATGTGATGATCTGATTTGGCTAAAGAGCTACACAAATACCACATTCCCCCCTTTCATTAAAAAAAAAAAAAAAAGTTAGAGCTTTAAAACAAATGTTCCAATTATTTTTGCCTCTTCCAGAAGTTGCAGACTTTACAATCAAAAAGTCTCCTGGGTAGTTTTAGCAGGTGAGGTTTATTATTCTGTTTTGTTTAAACACAGCTAAGATATATTCCCAGAAAGCAAAATTAGTATTTCTGTTTCTCAACCTTTGTGTGACCCTTGACTGCAACATCAGTAATGATAAAAGATGGCAGACTAAAAGACTTGGAGACTTCAAACCAAACAGTAACCTCAAAGTGAACTCCAGTAGTAAAGAAAATCTGTTACACATTTACCATATCCAAGTTAGAAAATACCTAGAAGTGTTCAGCTCTGAAATAAAATCACCTTGAAAAACAATTCTTCAGAAGATATTCCTACTGTCAGCATTTTCTGCTTTAAATGAGCAAGTAATAGCAGACAAACACATGCATGAAAGAGGAAAAGCTGTCCTTCCTGAAACAAAAAATTATTTCCAGAGGTTATGCAGATCACTTCACTGACACATACTACAGCTTAAAAATTATAAATTTTCCATACTTCAGGGCAAAATTTGCATTTAGTGAAATTTGCAACTGGATTTTGCAATTCAGTTCAAATTACTTTCCCTGAAAGGAATACAACTCAAGTGTTGCAGAGGCCCTCTGCAGGCTCCTACACCCATTAAAAACAGAAACAACATTCTCTTCTTACAACAGGTTCAAAGTAGCTAATATGCCATGACTTTCCACACTGGCAAACACACAGACGTCTAAACAGTAAGTGCATATATTAGTGATAAGAAATAAATATATTTAATTATAGTCACTAAACTGATCTATAAAATGCTCAGCCACTACAAGAAGGTTAAGCTTCATACACAGTCCTTGTATTTAAGGATTACAGTAAAGATAATTGCATTTTTATTATTCACAAGTTATGTCTGTAATTTGATAGGAAAAACACTGCAAAGGTCTGGAAGCAACACTGACGATACACCACATGGGCAAGTTCATACACTATTCAAGCAGCAGACTGTGGTGGCTTCTTTTATTGAATAAGAGTGTGATGTACTGAGAGCAAAGTCAGCCCACACTGCAAATTGCAAGGACTGACTCATTTATGTAACAGGAATTGTCTACAATTTATACAGGATATTGACTCACACTGTCCCACAACGGAAAGAGCATTCATAACATACTGTGCTGTGGGCATGCATTTGTGGAACAAAGAACTACTTAATATGCAGTAGTTGAAACTCAGCTTCATGGTATCTAACATGAAACAAAGCATTTTCAAAACTGAGTATCCTAGAATATCTTCGGGTTGGCACTGGTACTCTGAGTGCCCCTGTAAGTAGGAGTGAGAGTCAGGGAAAAGATTTTCTCAGTCTCAGGGCTGGTGAAAAAAAAGGAACAGTTACATCTGTTTGTAAAGGAGATGATGAATCACAGACTAGATTCTGATGGAACTAATGGATAAAAGTCCCTGCCCTAAGCTCAACTGCAGGAAAGCCCTGACTTGAACAGTAGCCTAGACAACTCTTGACAAGGAGCAATATTTTCCACTCCATTCATTTTCATACAAAGAAGAGTAAGATCTACAATTCCACTAACAAGATACATACTGGAGATTAGACTAAGAAAAAATGCTTTTTGTTATGCATTTTTGTGAAACTTGGGGGAAAAAACAAACAAGCCACTTAGAAACAATTTATGTTGCATTTTAGTCATGATTATAGTTGAAGTGTAGTATGCACATTCCTCAAACATGTATATGTTTTCTTCACTCTACTGATTTTATTACCCTTTTTATCATTCTTCTAATGCATTTTATTTGGTTTTTTTTGGTGGTGGTGGGTTTTTTTGGTGTTGCTGGTTTGTTTTGTTTTAAACTGTGGCAAAGGGCTTTCTTCTTCCCACAAGAAAAAAAAAATGCTAATCAGAGTAAGGTGACTATGCAGTTATTCCAAGAGCTCTCACAAGTTTCAGGTCCTTGGTCTTCTTTCCTCCACTGGTAATGAATCCTGCTACAGTTGTCAGTACTGTAAACCACATCAAAGGACATTATACTGACACATGTTGTTTAATATTATCAATTGGAAATTAATGTAGTAAGAACTTAGAGATAATCAATAACAGTGTTGAAAAGGATTAATTCTGTTTAAACTGTTCCATCATTACAAAGATAATGGCAGTAGTACAAAACAACCAATGCTTGCACCTTACTTTTTTCCTTCTAAGTAGCATTTTTATTAATTTCAGCAGGTGTGAAACATTATCTTCTAGAAGAGTTTTAAGATTCAAGAGAGATTCACATTTCAGTTCACTAAGTTTTCATTAAAACTTCTGTGAATGAAGAATTAAGATTGCACGGTGCCAGCAACTGCAGGATCAAATGGGCAGACCTCCAAACCCTAGGAAATTAAAGTTAGGGCAACTTAATTCTCCACAAAACAGAAAATATAACTTTAGTGAATAATTACACTCTAATATTCTTTTCTTTCACAGACTGAAATATAAACTAACATAGCTACAAAAGAAACTTTGTTCAAGTTGGCACAATTAAACTGAATGCCATATGACATCAGCTTTTAATGTATAAAGCTGTGTGAGGCTGTCAGAAGACATGATCAAAGTGCTAAATGTTCTAGCATTGATTGCACATATAAGCAGTTGTGTCACTTTTTATACCCAAAGACAAGAATCTGGCACATTTTTATCCAGTTTGTTTTATCTGATGAACCGAAAGAATTGCACTGGTTTAATAATTATCACTTAGTGCCACTTTAGCAAGTGGCAACAGTTTTTCATACTAATTTGACTAATAATTTGTCTCATGTAGAGTAATGATGAACTTGGAATTCTCCAGTAACAGCACTCAGTTCCAGAAAACAATACTTGTTTACTCTCAGGGTGTAGCTCTCTTTGAACACTGAGTAGTTCTTAAAGCAAATAAAAATTCTTTCCCACTGGTCTGAATATAAATTAGGGGGAAAAAAAAAACACCAAACCACAACACAACCAAATGCTTGCACAAAACTCCTCAACTTTAAACAAAATATCACAACAGAAACAACTGCCTCTTTCCTTTTAATAATACATACCTAGTACGTTTCACTCTATTAATTGGACTGACTGTAGTCTCTAGCTTAGTTATACATATGAGATGAAGTCTATTCTACACACAGATGAAACTGTACTAATGGATACATATAAACGTAAAGTGTTTGTGGAGTCACTTACTACCAAGAGTTGTATGATCATGGTATTTTTCTTTCCAGAATAGTCATAAAAAGTCTAAAGCTGAGACTTACGGTGTGTTTTCAATTAAGTCTGAAAACGACCGAACCTGACACCAGCAAAGGCTATGTAAGTTACAGTTTCAAAAAGCTAACGAGTAAAAAACATTGTTTACTGAAGTATCATCTTCCACAGCAATTTTCTGTCAAGTTAGTACTGTTTTCTGTGACTTCTCCAAGAATATGCCAGAATCAAAAAAGATCATGAAAAGGTACTGCAAGGCTATGGCCAAAGTCTTACAAATGCCTGAGTTTTTCCCAGTTTGGAAAATAAACTCCCCATTGTGGTTTTGATGTCGTCCCCCCCCAGGAGCTACAGTGGATGTGAATTACTGCTGACTGCTGTCCTTTGATACACACCTCAAAAGAAACAAAATAATCGTGGTTTCTCATCTACACTAACAAAGCAAGGCAAAATGGGCTACAAAAATAATTTATAAGCATAAAAAAACAAACAAACAAACAACTAAGTTCAACCTATTTCAGATATGATCCTTATACCACTTCACTTGTCAAACAGGTACTCCAGTTACAAATTAAATCAGAGCTGCTCAATAGCTGGCAAAAGCCTCCTGTTTTCTGGCCTCTTTGAATCACTCTGGGCAGAAGGCAAAGAATCAGACTTGTGGTATGAAGTAAAATCAGGCAAAAAGAAGTGGCATGCATAATAAGAAATTTAATAGACTATTAAAAATTCATGAAGATGTATTTAAGACAATGGTTAAGCACATTTATGAACATTAGAAATCCCAGTTATAGCACACAAAATATAAACTCATTCCTTTAAGGTCTATTGCCAAGCTCTTGTGTTTGGATAACCAAAGGAATGAGAATCAAATTCAGTAACAGGGAAAAAAAAATCTTCTATTTAGTGGATAAAAATTAATTACTTTAAAGCACAGAGTCGGTACAAAAAATTACAAGGAGAAATTAAACAGGCACTTAAGGCATAAAGAAGCAAGGCATAAACCAGCTCTGGAGTATGTCACTGCAGGAACAGAAAGGTAAAACCATGACAGGAAAGCTCAGCAAGACAAACTGAAAAGAGGATACCAATACTTAAGAAGCCACAAAAACAAATGGAGTAACAACACTTTTTGCAGAGCAAACACAGTAACATTTTAAGAAATAGCAGGTTCCAAAAGTTGCTGAGACAGGCTCAGCCACTTGCCCAAATACATAATGGAGGTGAAAAACCCCAAACAAACAAACAAAAAAAAACCCCACAAACTTGAAAAAAAAAGAGGTGGGAAAGAAAGGAAATGGAATGACACCACGTTTTTCTGATGCTGAAATAATGTATTCAAAAACTGCCGCATCCTTTTCCACCCTGCAGCAAAATGTTACCATTTCAGATTTGATTTCTAAACATGACAAACCCCTGAAATGACTTTTTCATACTTTCAGAGAAAAAAAAACAAAACCTCTTTCCATTTAAGTGCATAGTTAGGAAAATAGATCACCAGGAATTAAGACGACCATTTGTCACGGTTTGGTTTAATGTATTACATGATCCAAAATTGCCTGGAGGCTCCTGCACCTTAAAGACAAAGCTGAAATCAAGTTCCTTGATTGAGGAAATGACAGCAACAGGTAAAACACACTGTAAAATATAATTAGCTTTACATATAAATTCTAGCACACTATTTTCTTCTTGTCCCATGTTTCTAATGAGGGTAAAATGTGGTTTCCCTGACAAAATCAAATAATCTCAACAAGAAAAAAATTTAAGTGTAATTTGGTCTGCAAAAAATGGGTGCAACGTTGAGAACTGGCTCTACAAAGTCATTAAGGTAGAGGAATGACTTCTTTTTCAAATTGAAAACAAGGTAATCTTCACTGTGGATTTATCTATGCACTTAAATCTGTCGGTTTAAAGCAAAGGGCTAATCCTCTGCAAAAGCTTATAAAACGTGGATTCTGAAACAGAAGCACTGATAGCCAATGCACTCCACCCAGTTCAAAGTTTTTTTGGTTAACTCCTGCATCTCTAACAAAATCTTCCACTTACATCAAATGTAACTTCAGGAAAACACGTCTCCACCAGTTTTCAAATACTTACACAGAGCATTATCCTCCAGAAAAACCTCCAAATTACATTTATTACACTTTTCCTTACCTTTAAAAATAACAGAAACAATAGGATCTGGTTTCCCAAACTTAGTTTTAGGGATATTAGTAGCAGATTCCACAATCACCCGAAGCATTGTTTCCAGACTTGACTAAATGTCGACTGTTACCACAGAAATTAAAGGAAGTCTTATGTTTCAAACTCCTCCACTTCTGGACTGAAATGCTAGCAGGAAGAGGAGGCAGGGAACAGCTGGTTTATAGTAAAGAAAGTCTATGGGTGGGTCTATGACGAGCTAGCCACTGAAGGCAATGAGGGGAAAAAAAAGTACCTGTAAATTGACACCAAGTTCTGTGTGCTGCACACATAGAAAAAAAGCTCTTTCTAGCGAAACCCAGTAACAGAAAGGGCACAGTTTAAAAACGAATGGAGATTTTCTGGGGGGTTTGCTTTCATTCTTAAACTGTGTGATAAATCTCACAAGTAACCAAGGCAAGACCAAGCACAAGCAACATCAAGCACATCACACTTGCCTCTTGGTATACCAAGGTATTAACATTTCAGAACAGCTTGGGTTTTTTTCCCCCCTCTTGTATAATTTCACTGCTTGTGAATGTTTTCAGGTTGCCCGTCAGTGACTAACCGCAAAATATCTATGGTCTCAAAAAATAGTTTAAGTGCTCCCCCTCCAGTTGTGCTCTGGAATGACTACGTTGTATACACAAACAGTAACAGGTTCCGTATTTAAAATGCTGAGTAATTACATATATATGCATAAAAAGTACGCGAAAAAATGTAAGAAGATCCTGTGTGTTGTTTGGAGGCCTGTAAGTACTATGTCTTAAATACATGTAGTAGTCTTCACTGTGAATGAAACTAGGTAAAACTTACATTGTAAGTAAAAAGAACTCTCTGCTCTGGAAAGGTATTTGTGGGGGAAGAAAGGTAATCTAAAGCCAGCATTTTGGACAGGAAGAGAGTAAAGACACACGGGGGTACTGGGAGGATCCAGACGACACGACCAGAGTTCCCCAGCTGGTGCACGGCTAGAGCCACAGGTGCGCTGCCCCAAGCAGCTGAGCTGCCCCAGTGGCTGCCCTTTCTGCCCAGCAGCGAGTGAACACTCATGCAGGGTGAGGAGAGCCATTTGCTAGGAAGCAGTAAGAGAACAACTACCACCCCTCCTTCTACAACTGCTTTTTAACGAAGACACTGAAATCGCCTTAAAGGGAACATCAATTACCACCTCGTAAAGGGGAAGCAAACGCCGCCGCAGGCAACTCACAGGAGCCCCGCCGCCCTAGACCAGGCTGGGGCAGCCCTGCCCTCCCGGCTGCAAGTCACCGGCACGTGTAATGGAGGAAAAAAAAACAAATGAGGATAAGAAAGGCCCCTTAGCATTGGTCAGCCAGGTCTAGCAGCGAACGGGAAACCTCCGCTCAGACATTCCACGGAGAATTCGTCAGCGCCCCTCCTGTCCTAACGGCCACCCACGCCTGGCAACTCGTGCCCGCCCAGCCGCGCCCAGCCCTCTCTACCAGAGTCTTCGCGCAAGCGTCCTCCCTGTTCTGCCTCTTCTGACCCATTGGAGAAGCCGTAGTGTCGCTGCGACCGTGAGGTGCCCAGGCGGAAGTGACGATGCTGGAGTCGCGCGGGATTCAAACTCCAGGAAGTGGGGCTGGGCTGGAGCTGCCTGGAACAGCTGTTGCCGGGTAAATGCCCCTGCCTCGTTTGAGCCAGGTATTCACCGTCTGTCCCACGCAACCCGGTCCGGGAAGCGCCTCTGGGAGGGTCCACGCTGCGCGGGCTTCACTAAAACTGTGTTACAAATCTTGTCCTGCCTAGTAGAAGGGATTGCTGTTCCGTACTGCGACGTTTATTTGTTATAGGTGCTTAACGATGAATTCGAAGACCGCCAAAGATTTAATTGGTAAGTGGGGCTTAAAGTCGAGTAGCTCCAGGCAGGAAAGTGACTCCGAGAAGTATAAGCAGGAGAATGCTGCCCTGAGAAAATCAATGGAGGAAGTCGTTAAACGGAAAAGCAAAATGACTGATCCGGAAAGGAGTGGGCTTCTAGAGGTAAGGCGGATAGTTGTACTTGAACTAATGTTTGCGATGCCCTAATTGTGTGCGGTTGGCATGAATATGTCTGACTTCCTAAACAAGATGCCAGTCTTTCCTCTTAAAACTTAGTGTACTCTGATACCACCGCTGTTTTAGTTTGATGGTTTTGCTCTCAAATATTTTTCAGCAATGACCGAAATATGAAAATTGCAATAATCTGACAAAGCTCTTAAATACAAAGACTTGAGGCTAGAGGTACCAATTAATCCATTAAGACCTGGCCTCATATGTCCATCTGTTTCCAACAGTTGGTTCCAGAGAATTATTTTGAGCACTTACTGCAAAGAACATGATGTTTGCAAACAGCTGCTGAAGAGCATGCCAGAAAGTGCTGAGTATTTTCTAGAACTATATTCTCAAGCTCCCACTCAGGTATAGGTAAATAAAACTGTAGTCAGTTCACTGTGGTATTCTTTCATTACAACCAAAGAGCAGAAATGAAAACACTGCCATTTCCATGCCTTATAATCCATTTAAGGTAAGCTGAGGTTGGTTGCAGACAAAAAAGGTCAAGACGTAGTCTGTGACTAAGTTATATACTGTCAGTGTTCCCAGAAGGACTGGGAAACTTTAAATGAACTCTTTCAAGTGATGCTAATATTTCTAAGCTACTTCTTTTGACAGTAAGGCCTTTCATGTGTCTATGCTATGTCAGTTAAGAAGTACTAATCTAAGTACCGGCTATGGCTAGGCAGTTCATGTACTGTTGTGGTGCGTCTGAATTCTGTAGTGTATTTATTGTCTCTGTTGGAATTTGCTGCTTGCTCAGCGTTGGGCTCTCCATTTACAGGCGGAAAATCACAGGCATGTTTAGATATGTCTTGGTGTGGCTGTCAACTGTTCCCTAAATTAGGCAGTCTAAAATTCAGTTTATTTTAGTCTCTCTGTCATCTTCTGATGACTTGATGCAAACATAGGATTTCAACATCAACCCTTCTCATGGAAAGTGAAATGCTATCGTAACAGAAGTTTATGTAGAGCCCTGGGGTACCTCTGATGAAGTGCTAAAGCTACATAATTACCTGTGCTGGAGGCCTACTGAAAAGAGTGCCTTTTGAAATTACCTACTAAAACATATTTTGAAACTAGAAAGCTAGATAGTTTGGGAAATGGGAATCAGTTCATGAATACTTTCTTGTAACTTCAACTATTATCATTTAATTTGCAAGAAGGCTCTGCTGCTTCCTAAGAAATGTATTGCCAGCTCTTCACTGGAGATAATTTGGTGTTCATGTATTGCTTGTGTTTTAAAGCTTTATGGACTGCAGTGATCTGTATTTGTACACAAAACTGAGTACCTACCAAATCTGTGAAATTTGGTTCTCTTGCACTCTTCTCTTGTTTCGTCTGTTTCACTTGTTTTAGTGTTGCTTGAAATATTTCAGATGATTACTGAAATTTGATGATCACTGTGGTATTGTCTGTTTTGAGTAAAAGTAATGCTTTCAGCAAATGAAAGCCTAAAAGCACCTTTGAAAGTAAGTATCTTTGCAAACTTGTAAACCTCCTAGTTTACAAGTTGCATAGACCAGCACTCACTCATTTGTGTCACATTTTAATTCTCTTTCCTTTAGAAAATACTTTCTCTTGAAAAAGAAAAAGAAGAATACATCCATCTTCTTGAAGAGAAGGACAAAGAAATCCAAAGCCTGCAAGACAAGCTTAGCTCCAAAACCAACAGTAGCGAAGTCTCCTTATTACAAAGTCAACTAGAAGAAAAAACAAAGGAAGCAAAAAGAAGAGAACAGTTACTTCATTCTCTGTCAGAAGAAATCAACAGGTTAAAATGTAATATATCCACTGTTACTAGAAAATGTGTGGAGCTTGAAAACAGAGTTAGTACTCCTCAGGCATCCCAGGTAAGCACTGAACAAACACTGTAATTCCAAAATCCAAGTCTAATCTGTTTACAGTTAAGCTAGACTTGGAATTTATGGCCACTAAGCACCATTATCTGTTATAAAATCTTACAAGTTGTGTTGCATGCTGAAATACTCTCTTATGAAGAAAGATGGAATCTAGATTGAATGCTAAATGCAGAATGGTCAGGGAGCACCATTTCAGGTAACACAGCTGGGAAAGGAATGGAATTCTGTAATGCAGTATAGCAAGGTTCCCTTTTTCAAGTTCACATGCAGGTGATTGTTGAGGGATTTGAATCTGTGTTAGGAGTTGTAATGAAGCCTATATAAAAATTATTAAATAGTTTATATAAAGAAAATTTCCCCAAACTTATTTACAATTAACAGGCAGATACTCTGTTATGTGGTTGGTAAAACATTTTTTGCAGAGAATATACTGTCAGATTAAATGTTTTAGTAAAGTTGTCTTTAGAAAATATTTATAACTGGAGGGTCTTGCAGCACAAACTGCTGCTTAATGGTTAAGCATAAACTTTCACAAACTTGAGCAAAGAGAGTTAGTTTACTGGTTAAGAGTCTCAATATAGAGTGATTCAAAAGTCTAAATGGGGAAAAATATAGTCACAGCCATGTGGTGGACTTCCACGTGGTAATGGTGCGATGTGGCTTTGCTGCATTTAGCTCCCAGGAAGTTGTCGGAGTGGTCAGCCACTTGGGCAAGGCAGGATCCAGGTTTGTGGGCTGGAGCAGTCCGATTGAGTGCTGTGTATAGCAATGAGTCAGTCCTCGGACCAGAGCAGCGGGCTGACAGGGCAGGCCGGCACGTCTCAGTGTCACAACTCGTTGCTAGGCCATTACCTATACTCCGGTTCAGCTGAGCTCAACTGGGCAGCTGTATCCCATCCTAAGGGCAAGCCGGTTTCAGTCCCTAGGCTCGATCAGGCAGGGTCAGGACTGTCAGTCATAGGCAAGTCCTCAGTTATGCACGATGCAAAGTGTCGTGGCATGCAGGCACGTAAGGCAAACGGATAGTGAACAAAACAAAAGCAGCAGCAGCAAATAAGCAAATTTGCTAGGTTTTAAGCATTTTGACAAGCGTCTTTGACCAATAGCAACAGATAAAAACGCCCCTAGAACCAATCCTGAATGATTTCTCCAAAAAAGAAAGATGCACATGCCTAGGATCTGTGACCTCTGTTTATCACAAAACAAAGCAAGCTGCAAAACAAGGCCAAATATGGCATCTGTGAACGACGAAGTCTGTCAGCTTCCCAGCATCTTCCACCTGGGAAGAAGTAGGAAGAGGGGGCCAAGGTTGATATTCAGGCAGGTGTTAAGGGCATGTGATGGATATGTATTCTAGATATAATTTGGACTTTCCACTACAGTGGTATGAGTCATGATGCTACATGTAATGATCCACCCTTGCTTAAGTAGATATTACGTCCTTCTGGCTGTACACAAACCCAAGAACAGAACATCAGTTTCTCTCTGGTTAATAGGTATGATGCCAGGTACTTGGTAGGCTTTACAAATGCACTTAATTTTCTACAGTTGTTTATCCACCTCTGCCTGTTCTAATGTTCCATGAAAAATGCAGTAGTGTTTCATTAAGGGGTATAGGGAAGTTGGTGCCTAAAGTAGGTGCCTCTAAATCTTTATTCAGCTTCTTACCTGCAGATGGTGCTGCTTCTCCATGCTTTACATAGAATTCGAGTAATTTCTAGAAATTGTGTGTTATTCAAATACTGTAATTAATGTCTACTAACTTTCAATTATAATACATATGTACATCACTTCTAATAATGCAATATTATGGGAACTTAAAACTGAATGTGTTTATTTTGGATTTCAAGAGACTTTGAAGATTGCTAGAGATTTAAGAAAAATATTTTAACAGGTTCCCATGATATTTTTTTTTTGTTGGAGAACTACCAAAGTAACTTCTAATTTAAAACCAGATTTTCTTTTTAATTGATTTATCCACGGCAGACAACAAAATGCTACTACTATTTTGACTGGTTTGAGAAACCTGAAAACAAGTCTAGCAATGCTCCTTCAAACTGCTAGGTGGCATACAGGCAGCAGCTATACTCTAACAGTTGTATGACACAATTTTGAGAGTTTTCTGAGGCAGAGTTCTAATGGTCATAGAAATAGGAAACCATATAACTGTAGTATCTCAAAATCCTAGTTTTATTAGGAAGTGCTAAGGTTTAATAATGAGATTCAAAGTTATGCCTTTTTTTTTTTTTTTAAAGTTTGTCCTGTCCCTAAAATCACAGGAAACCTTTGGGAAAATGTAGCTTGGATTTGGGTAGTAAGCTAAGCTGTCACCTTAAAGTTCTCTTTGACTTTTATATTTGCACAATTTAAAATAATATTTCTATCAAGCAGTGAATAAACATGTCCAGCTATGAAGTAAAACTGCTTATCTGTTCTCTATTGTTTAGTCTGAAGAGCCCTCCAACTCATGCTTTAAGCACTCTACTGTGGCTCAGGTCTAAGAAAATCAGTCAGTATGCCCTTACGGTTCTAAACAGGCTGGCATTGTTTCCAAGATGTTTATAACCCTCCTGTTATCCCAGTGAAGCTGTCAAGCTCTAGCTTTCCTCAATAACTACAGGTCTGGCTTACTGTGAAACTAGTATGAGGATACAAGAACAGAACAAACATCTTTTTTTCCTGTATTTAAAGAATACCCTAAATATTTTCATTTTTTAAAGCTTTCCTGCACCCTTCAGGTCTTCCAAGACAGTGATTCAGCAGAAGACACATGATATTTTAACGTAATTGAGTTGCGGATTTATGTAATAAATTAAATGTGAATGTTTGTCCTGTATCTTGCAGGAGACCTGATCTTTTTTAATTTATATCTGTGAAATTATTTTCTACATTGTACACTTCACAGGATACTAGGGGTTGGAAGTGACCCAAGGAGATCATTAAGTCCAATCCCTCTGCCAGAGCAGGACCACACAATCTAGCACAGATCACAGAGGAGCGCATCCAGACAGGCCTTGAAAGTCTCCAGAGAATGAGACTCCACAACCTCTCTGGGGAGCCTGTTCCAGTGCTCTGTGACCCTTACAGTAAAGAAGTTCTCCCTTGTGTTGAGGTGGAACCTCTTGTGCTACAACTTGCACCCGTTGCTCCTTGTCTTATAACAGGGAGCAAGTGAGAAGAGCCTGTACCCCCTCTCCTGACCAGTCCTCAGATGTTTATAAATATTTATTAAATCTCCTCTCAGTCTTCTCCAGACTAAAAAGTCCCAGGTCCCTCAGCCTCTCCTCATAAGGCACTTCTACACTCCTTAAAAAATAAATCAAACACACACCTGTGGATCTGTTTTTCCATTTAAAAATATATTCTTATGTTATTCATATGATATTAAAGAGGACTAGCTTTAGTGTTTCAGCCCCCTGTTTCAAAGAATACTTACAAGTTTTATTCTTTGTCTGCAGGAAGATGTAACAAACAGCACTGGATCAGCAAACAATCTTTATGAAGTTGAAAACCAACTAAGAGATGTAAGTTTCCTGTACAGCACAGGTACAGACTACCTGCAGCAAGATAGATTAAGAACGTAAATTATTGCCATAGACAGTTTTGGGTAGTGTGGTACCTCGGAAAGTATGTTGTCTGCTAAAATATATCCTAAATTATTTAGTGACAAGATGCTAATTAAAAAAAAAAAGAAAGAGACATTATTTCCATCATCTTTGAAAAACTTTGCCTGGGGCATCAGAACAAACTGCAGACAAAACAATCCTCAAGTACTCTGGGCTGACCTCAGATTTGACACTGCCTGGACTAGCATGACGTTGCATCAGAAACAACCTCAGGTCCCTTCCAACCTCAATAATAGTCAGTCAGTTATCAAATCCATGTCCTTGTTCTTGCAGACATTAATTTGTAGTGATACAGTTTTTGTTTACCTTATTTTCAAGACCTGTTCCTTTATGTTTTATTGTATATCTAAGATAACAGGTTAATTCTTCATAATCTGGGCATAACTCATGAAAGCCTTTGGTTTTAACTCATTTTCCCATTCCACGAAGTAAGCCAACCAGTATTTAAAATTGCTGCAGTTTTAACTTATGATAAACCTGATATCTTTCAAAATGAAGGTTGTTGTTGTACAGAGAAGATTACTACAGTTTGCATTAGAATTAACTAGATTATCTTGAAACTGTTTAATATGTAACTTTTAACATTTGTAAGAAATAAGACTGATACTTTTAAAATCTGAGGCGTTACCAGAGGCTGCTTTGTTGTTGTTCTCTTCCTTTTCATGAAGGCTCTTGAGAAAAACCAACAGTGGCTACTCTATGACCAGCAACGTGAAGCATACGTCAGGGGATTGCTTGGAAGGATCTTTGAACTTGAGCAGAAGTCAAATGTAGCTTGCCAACAAGAATCTAAAGAATTCAGTTCAGAAGGTATTGACTTTTTTTGTCCACAAATGACCCAGAACATAATTATCTGCAGAATAAGCATTCTGAAATCATATTATAGCACAAATAAACAAAATCAATACTTTTTTCTCAACATTTTGATTTCTTAGTGGTAAAACTTCAGTGAAGTAAAATTTCTTTGCTTCCTGTTATCTATCTATGTTCCTTGATATCCTTATCTACTTCAAAGATGTTTTTAACAGCCTTGACACTCTATTTGCAACTTCTGTTTGTGGAAAGTGTTGAGACAAATATATGTACATACCCCATCCTTGAAAGTACACTTTCAGCCTACATAACAGAAGCATTAAGGATTTACTACCTAGGTGTGGATCAGGGCTTTTAAATTTACTTTTTTCAAAATAAATATTGTAAACATGACTCAAGACTGACATGTTCTTTACTCACCTGAACAGTTGTCAGAGGAAGAAAACCTGCAATAGGTTTTGGCACTTGTCCAAAACAGCATTTCGCAATATGGATCTGGCCACCTCTAGCTCACTTCTGTGCTATGCAGTTCCTCAATAATGAGCACCCTCAAGATTGACTTGAGTTGTGCTTCACCAGCATGTGGAATAAAACTAACATCACATTGAACAGAAGAACTGGAAGGAGCTGGCTGCTTATTATCAAACTATTAATTTCATATATGTTGCAACTGACCTGCAAGGTAAATTCACTAAATAGAACTAGCAACATCTGGAATAAGAGTATGTCCAAAATCAGCAAAGCCTGTAAATGTCTGCATTCCTTGTTCAGCTTCTAGGTATAGTATATATTACTGCAGAATTTTTACAGACTGCTGGTTTTTTTTCCCCACTTATTAAACTTCTCTTGGATCAACTAGCAAAAAATTTTCTACCTCTGGTTTAAGTTACTAGTCTGCTAGTAAGATGCAGGTATTTTTCATCAAAAACAAATATTCCAGTCCCTTCTATTCGCAATTTAGAAGTAAATGAGGGCATACATTTTGAAAAAGATAGTCTGCAAAAGACAATGGATGGTCTGGATTTGGTCAGTGATGGTGAAGCAGAGCCTATCAGATCCTCAGGGTATCTCTGGGGAAGAAGCAATGCCAGAACCTTGGCTAAGGAGCCTAAATCTGGAAATGAGAATCTTCTTGTATCTTTGAGGCTTGATTCCCATGCAGCAGTTCAATATTTGAGGCCACATAAGAACTGTGTGTGTCATTGAGCTCGTATGGTCAGGGCAACGGATGCAAAATTCCTATAGGAGCTGTAGCACAGTGTACCACACACAAAACAAGTCACAGTTTTCCAATAGCTACTAGGAAGGAGACTTTACTGCATTAGAATTATTGCAAGGTGTTTGACACCAAGCCGCAGTTAAACCTGAGTTGTGTAATTTCTATCAGTATGCCTTAAAATGTCATCAAAGATTTAGTGTTCTGATTTTTAAGTGACCTTTTTTCATCCCTCTATTACTATCTCAACAATTTATGATTTTTTAAGGTCATCTACAGGAGGAAAATCAAAAATATTATGACCAGCTGTTACTAACTGTTAAGAGTGATCTGGAGACTGAAAGATGTACTGTATCCCAGCTGAGAGCTGACCTTAATGAATACAAAAACAAGTATGAAGAAACACAACAAGAAAAAATTCGTTTAAATGCCTTATTGCAATCACAATGTGCTGCTGAAATGAAGACTATAGAAAATGAAAATAAAATCAAAGAGAAAGTGCAGAGATTAAAACAAGAAAATGAAACAATTAAAGGCCAGCTCAGAGAAGAAAGAAGGAAGTCTGATGATCTTTTGTGTCAGGTAAGTGGATGCATTTGGAGAAGTAAGATCATTAGTGAACACTTGAGAGCTGAGAAGTCATAACCAGAATGGGCCGTCACTCACTTGCTCCAGTAACTGTTCTTTACATGTCTTTGTGATTAAAACAATTATTCTTTCAATATAGCAAAAAATTATTTTTTAACACAATATTTTAAAGATATATTTCTTCTGTTTGAATCAAAAGTCAAATTTTGGTGAAATATTTGTTCACTTGTCTTGTGAGACGAAACAGGGAGTAGTGAGAGAGAATTTTATTCTAATCTACTTCTTCCTCAAGGTTAATAATAAATGAGAATAGGAAAGGTAAAAATTCAAGTCCATACAAGCTATTTTAACATATGGTCCTAACTATGGAATATCACTGGATAAGAACTACGCAGGCACACCTGAGTACTAGAAAGCAACAGCCAGTTGAGCAAGTTATCTTGCTCATCTTAAGACATTAAGTTATTGTTGTCATGAAGTCAGCTATACCCTCTGAATCTTACACCTGCCTCCTTCTTTGAAAAATAAAAAAAAGTTGCACTGCTTGGTTTTGTCTTTTAACATTATGGCACATTAGTGCGAATTTAGTGTTGTGTTGGGTGCATCCTGGAGGTCACTAAGGCAAGTTTTTCAAACTGTAACATCATCTTATGTTCCTTCTGCTCAATAGAGTAATCCTTCTTTGGCATTTTCTCTAGGAGAGTAGAGATATTTGAGTCTGGTTGTTGCACAACGGACATACATTGTCAGTTGATTACTTCCATTCCCTTTTTAGATTCATTATTTCTTAAGCTTATTAACTGTTGTACACGGAAGTTGTTCAATACAAATGTTTTTCTGCCTTGTAGGTGCAACTTCTTCGTAAATCATTGATCAAACAGCAGGAGGAACACAGTAGGATAGCTTTTTTGGAACAACAGGTACCTTAAGATGCTGGTGCTTAATCTGTATAATGCATGATCTAAATTCAAATTTGAGAATGGGTAGTATATTAAAGTAATATTAGACATGAATACTCAACTGTGACTAATTTCTTTATGCTTCTAAAAGCTTTGACACCTCTGTTGTGGAAAATTTGTAACCTTTTAAAGATAAGAGGGTCTAATCAAGTCTGATTCTGTTTTTTCTCTGATCACTTGTTCAGGTATGGGAAGCATCCTAAAACTAATCTGCTCATTGAAGTTTAGTACTATATTCTTCATAATGTTACAAATAATTGTACTGCTATATTTTTCATGTTTCTTTTTTAAGTACTTTCTTGCATATTTCTTTTTTGAAAAAATGGTGACATTTCTTTGCTAAGCTTGGGGTGCACAGTGCTACCCATAGTTTCTGTCCAAATTATCTTGTTACTAGGAGGAGATCCTGAAGTATAAACTAGCATTGTTTAATTAGAACTTGCACTTTTCTGTAACATATTCAGTTTCAGACTGCAAGACAGTCTGAAATAGCTTCAAACCAAACAACTTCCACCGTCCCCTGCCCCCACTGTCCAGTTATTAATAACTCTTTCTTTAATTTTCACTCTGGGGGGGGTTGCCAGATCCAGATATGCACTGCAGACTTTGAGAATGAAAGGCTTGTTCGGCAGAACTTGCAGGATCGTTTAAATAAAGCCCATAAGGAACTGAGCAAGGCCAGGGAGCAGAAAACCCATCTGGAACCAACGGTATGTACTGAGTAACTTTGCAGGTGAATTTAGTCAAGGACTGTACATCTTTTTACTTTGGGATTTTAGTTCAAGCATAGTGAGTTTTCTTTTAATATTATCAGATGCTTACTGTAGGTGCTTGCATCTTGTATGTAGCCCCAGAGTGCAGAACCCTATGTCATCTAGTTAGGCATTGTTTCTTCTCTAGAGTATGCACAGAAAGCTAGCACTACAGAACATCCAGAAAGATCAGGTTGCTAAGGAGGGAACATAACTGTATTTTGTATAGCAAAGTGGTGTCTGTTTTGTCTGTTGCACAGTGATAAAGCTGCAGCATGCTTCTACATAGACCTGCTGCTAGTGAACAGAATAAAGAAAGCCACCTAGATTTGAGTCCTGGACTTAGCGTTTTGCTCCAAATTTCTCACTAAGTGTTAAGCCATTTAATCTGTTTTGCTCTGTTGTATCCAGGATTGTCCTGTTCTTGAGCAGAAGTATGTTTTCACTGTTGGTTTATTTTGAAACTGCTGTGTCTTGTAAGATTAGATGATAGCTGGATAGGATTGACAAAACTGCAGTTCTGAATTTAAATGAGGTTCAGAATAGAAACTGCCTGTTTGTGTCCCTCATTAGATCTGGTCTGGGGCTGCTGTGATTTTTACAGAGAAGATAAATGCAAAAGCTCCTAACAAGTTGCAAATAAGAATTCTTCTGCAACTGCCAGATTGCTCTCCTTCTTAATTTTATGCAACTTGGAATTATTTCCTCAGATGAGGAAGGAAATAAAATGAGTCCTGAGATACCATGTTCTTTATTCATTTTGCCTCTGGAGGAGCCTCACTTGCTAGAATTGCCATTGCTGCGGCTGCTGCAAGGGGAGGCCACTGAAAAACCTGTCTGCTGGGAGTAAAAGTTGCGGTTAGCACAGGGAAGTTACAGATTTTAATTCCTCTCTGCTAAGCAGCTAGAGGAGTACCTGTGAAAGGGACAGCTTTTACAATTAGGGATAGCCTTCATGAAATCTGATGTGTGGGATCAGAAGAGGCCATTTTAGCAGAGCTTTACAGAAAGGTAACATCCTATGTAGAGGGAACTGAGGCATCGTTCATTAAGGAAAGATAATGTGAGTGACTACTAAGATGCTTGGGGAAGGATTCCCTATCAGAGATTGTGGAGAAACTTGCCTTAACTAGTCTACATAAAAGTTATCTGCAGTCTAATTAAAATGTGGTGTTAGAATTGCATGACAGACCCTCTGTTAATAACATGAGTATCATAACTCATTCATCTTTTAAGAATCTCCCCTTAGATCTGTAACACACATGGCTTGTGTGCCATCAAACCTCAGTATTTTTTCCTACTGCGTATGCACACCTCATCTTACACTAAATCTTCTCCTTTTCTAGAAGCCTCAGGAATATGGACATGCAGAACTTCAAGATGCCTTTGAAGAGAAGCTGACCATGTATGATGGAAGTCCTTCCATGAAACATTCAAGCCTTTTTGATGAAAGTTTTCTTGAGTGTCCCAGATGTAAAGTGCAGTATCCAACAAGCCAGCACAGAGAATTACTAGCACATATTGACTTTTGTACAGCTTGAGCTCCAAACGGACATACTATATCCATACACACTGCCAATATGTACTTCTACAAAGGCAAAAGATCTTTTCAAAGCTTTTTTTTAAGGTTGTGGAAAGGACTACTAATCTTGTAATTCAGTTCCACAAAAATGATTTGTTTGCTCTCAAACATTTAACCTGACATTTTTGCAAAAACACTCCAGCCACTGCATTTCTGGTTGCAAATGGAAATATTTATAGAATTAGTAGTATTTATTTTGTACTATTAAAACAGTAAAAGCACACCTGTTGTCTAAGAATTTATTTTACTGTTTGGCATATCCAATTCTTAGGTGGTGAATTCTGTTGATTGTGCTTACACCTTTGCTAACAGTAATACCTGCAAAAGATTTCTGGCTCTCATAGGTGCATTATATATATTACATGTATGGGGGGGGGGGGTGTACAGTGTGTGTACATATTATATATATGTGTCATATACATGCATAATGTATCTCCACCTCCAATACATTAAAACTCAGGATGATTATGTTAGATCATTGCTGGTTAAGGTTCATGTTTAAAACATCAGTCAGAATTATTTTCTTGAACCACAGTAAGGGGTGACTTGAAGCTTATGCAAAAATGCTGACCAAGTTTTAAGTTCTTATTTATAAAAAAAAAAAAGGCCCTTGGGAAAGCAAACTCCTAGAAATACAAAGTTCATTCAGACTGAAAAAAAGGTCAGAGACTTTTTTGGAAGTTTTGGATGTAGAATTATGCTGAAGTAAACTTGTTTGCACTGCTGTATTTTAGAGGGTAAAGTTGGGAAATGTCAGATATTAATTCTGTTATATTTGACAAATGTCCTGGTTTAAAAGTGCAGTTTTTCAAAAGTTGCTCTAATGGACTTAAGTGTCACTGTATTTTGGTACTAATACAGAATACAAGTTAGCAATAAATTCTTGCAATAAATTTGCTAATCCATAAGGGAATTTTCTTCTAGTACCTGCTGTAATTCTGGATCTGTTGCTAGCATTTTGCTCCTTGCATCCATAGTTAAGTCCCACAACCTGGACTGAACAGGGCCCTGAGCAACCAGGTCTAGTAGGAGGTATCCTTTCCCAGGGTACAGGTATTGGAACTAGGTGATCTTTAAAACCCATTCTACAATTCCTCAATTATTCAAGTGAAGAAATTTTACAAAGATAAACTAGCTAAAATTAATTTGCTGCTTTTATAAAAGTTTACAGTTTGCCGAGGGCAGTGAAATAGCCAAGGTCTGTCTTTCCCTGGCATACTGATTCTAATTGCTAGCTGGTAGCTCTTTCCATCTTGCTTGCATTCAGAAAAGAAGGTTCTGGGAAGACCTTATAGCAGCCTTCCAGTACCTGAATGAGGCCTTCAAGAAAGCCAGGAAAGGACTTTTTACGAGAGCTTGTTATGATAGGATGAGAGGGAACAGCTTTAAGCTCGAGGAGGGTAAATTTAGATAGTAGAAATTCTTTACAGTAAGAGTGGTTTCCAACTTGGTTAATTCTGTGATCTGGTGGGACACCGGAACAGGTTGCCCAGGGCAGTCGTGGATGCCATCTCCCTGAAAGTGTGCAAGGTCAGGTTGGATGAGACCTTCAGCAAACTAGCCTAGTGAAATGTGTTCCTGCCTATGGCAGAGAAGTTGGAACTAGATGGCCTTTAAGTTCCCTTCCAACCCAAACCATTCTATAAATCTATGAATAACGCCCACTCTAATCCCCAGTGATTATTCTTGAATAAGAGGGTATTTTCCAAGTTGTTTTCAATAACTTAAAATACCAAGTGACGTTTTCAGTGAAATCTAATGTTGGAGAGACAAATAGCTTGTAACATTTTCCTTCATATCTGAGTTAACTTTACAGAATTTATTGCATTAGCCAGTATTTATCCACTTGTCAATTTTGCTGACCATATCTCAGGCTGATCTTTGTGTTTGGCAATTTGCTCAACTGCAGCAACAGGTTCTCTGATCAAAGATAAGACAAATGAAGAAGTAAAATGTAAATTATGCTTCAGAATCCTAAGGTTTTACCATGAGAGAAAATTTTTCTTAATTTCATGTTTGTCTTTAACCGTTTTAAAAATTCTGGATAGGCTGCTTTTTATTGCAGCTTAATAATTTTGATCTGGTTAATTTTAAATTCTGATTATAATTAATGTTCTGAGTTGATCTTAAATGTATTTTCCAACTGAAACAATTCTATGAATCTCTAATTAAAATACTTTTGGAAGTTTTAAGTTACTTGTCTTTTAACAACACATTAAACAGCTAGTATTCCCAGCTGCATACTTGGCACAGTTTCTGCAAAAGGAAAATCTGATCTTTTATGTATTATGGATGAAATGTTTGCCTGCTGCTGGTCAGCACTCTTCTGTAGTTCTGAGGTTTTATTAAATTAGCATAAAAAACTTTCTCATTAGAAGCTGGTACTGTAGAGGAAGGTTCAAATTTGATAATGAGATAACCTTTAAAAAAGTTTTGTTTGTTCCAACACCTCTTTTGAGCTTTAGCAATGCATTTAGTCCTATCTGCTAAATATTAGATCTAAGTGCAGAAAACCTGTACCAATATGAATTGTATACAACACTGGTCTGCTATATGTTGAAAAGTACCAAAATGACATTTTAGTGCATCACCTAGACCAGACCTATTCTGAAGGCAGAACTGTAAATCTTAATCATCACTCACACATGATTAAAACTATAAAACTTCTAGCTCTATAAAGCATGCAGATCACCTCACTGCTTTTTCTTTCACTCTTCAGAAGCTAAGAGACTCTCTAAATCTGAGAATTATTATCCTAAAAACAAATGAACAGGTTCTGCTGTTTCTCTAGCTATACATAGCAAAGAGAGGCCTGTGCTTAATGAGCTCATACTGATCTTTTTGTAAAATGGAAAGTAATTAAAATAATGCTGTTATTTAAATGCTTCATGTTTATAATTTTAGTAGTCTTTCTGAGTTTTGTCCATTTCAAAGAATTGAAACTCTGAGCTCTTCACCAGTTGAAGGTGGTGGTGTAGTGAAGCTTCTGGAGTAATAGGTTCCACTTGCATTAGCATATATATAAAGCCTGCATTTCACATAGCAGTTGATCTGCTGCAAACCACTGTAGGATGTGATGTGGTTGGAAAGACAGCTAAAGTCTGCATAACAACTGATTTATTTCACAAGCAGATCTCCTTGTGTAAAACAAGTGGAAGACAGTTGTTATTCTTCCTACAGCAAATGGACCAACTTCTAATTTACCTGCTTGTGCAACTTTCTCTCCTACTCTCGGTTTTCATATACATTCACAGTTATTTGCCACATGCTAACAACTGCATTGCAGATGTTTAGGCAAGCTATACTATAAACCACTTGGATTTAAGTGGCAGTGAGGTGTAGTGACAGTTATGGTGTACAAGAATCCTGCTGAACAGCACAAGTATTTAGAGATAATGAGATGTCATTGCTCACCTGGCAAAGAACACTTAA
This sequence comes from Tricholaema leucomelas, assembly GCA_013400475.1. Classification (NCBI taxonomy): domain Eukaryota; kingdom Metazoa; phylum Chordata; class Aves; order Piciformes; family Lybiidae; genus Tricholaema lacrymosa; species Tricholaema leucomelas. The sequence goes on from WAAF01014692.1 coordinate 715,320, forward strand.
TGTATATAGCACAATCTTCAAGAAAACCAGGGGAACTATTGCTCTTGTACTATCTCCATAACAGAGCAGAAATAGGTGGGAGTTTACTAGCAATAAAAATGTAGCTGTAGATGAGTTCTAGGAATTTCCATGTTAGGTTGGTAGTCAACCTATTAGTTTCCATATCCTGTAATCTGACTGAACTGTTAAAATGACGGTAAGAGTTGTAATTACAGTTGTATCTTGAAAACAAGCAATTATCTCTATTATACAAGAAAGATAGAGTATATATGCTACTTGAAGCATTTCTAACTTTTTTCTTTTCTCTAATTTGGGAAACATGACAGAATTAAGTAAGCAAGTGGCACTCTCTGCAGGAAGGGATGGCCCCGCTGAAAGTCTCCAGATGTTAAAAATACAGCCACATTATGTCATTATGGGGGTCTGCTTGGGTAATTTTCAAGGACAGCCATCTGGAACAAGGCCTATCTTCCAGGGAAGAGCAAGGCAGGACCATGGCTCTTTGAACTCATCTGCACAGAAAGCAACTGAGTTGGAGCATTCTTTAATACACATGAGATTGTAAAATACAGGGAAGTAAATAAAAGCATGATGTCTAGGAAGGAAGAAGTGAAGCTAAAGAATTATAGAAGAAAGGAACTTCAGTTCTTGGAAAAAAACAGAGGTACAGAACCAGCAGTGGTAATCATGTCACATGTCTCCATTTTTCCTAACTGAGCAAGTGCTATGGATAGGGAAAAAGCAAAAGATGTGCTAAGGTGGACCTTTCGTCCAGGGAACTCTATAGGAAAATAGCAATTATTTCTTCTAGTCTATACAATGGGTGGCACAACTGGGCAAAAAGCTGCTTTGCAGACTTAAGGACCAATAGTTTATAGTCCCCAAAACAAAATGCAGTAAAAAAATTTATCTTTGTTCTGACCCATATGGCCAGAATATACAGTGTCTGACAAGCAACCTAAAGTGAATGCCTAGAGTATAACTCAAGGATACGGAGACACATACATGGGACTTCCCTAATAATTTCAAGCTTTGAGAGCCAGATGTGGTTCCCATGTGTTAGTACCTTTCAATGCATTTATATTCTATCCTCCCCTTATTAAAACATGAAAATTATTAACTAAGAATAATGTATTACACAACCCCATAGTAATCTATATGATTCCAATACTATTTATATTTTCATAGATGATGCATATGCAACTGGAGCACACATAAAATCAGACACATTACAAGGTAGGAACTGAGAAGTCTAGAAGACAGAGAAGACAGCAGGGATTTTCAATTTATCAAGACCAGTGATCTAAAATAAATAGGAAGATGTATTACATGTAGGAAAAACCAACTATTAACCTCAGAAATAAATAGTATGACAGTGTATCAGTTCCTCCAGAAAGTTTATTTGGATTATTCTATCACAGTATCAATATCACAGTATCACCAAGGTTGGAAGAGACCTCACAGATCATCAAGTCCAACCTTTTACCACAGAGCTCAAGGCTAGACCATGGCACCAAGTGCCACGTCCAACCTTGTCTTGAACAGCTCCAGGGACGGCGACTCCACCACCTCCCTGGGCAGCCCACTCCAGTGTCCAATGACTCTCTCAGTGAAGAAGATTACAGTAACTTGGATATGACTCAATATCCTACCTGCATGATTTTCCAACAGTTTTACAATATGGTGAATAAACAGACTCTTGTGTGTTTTGCAAATAAGCTTTCATTTCTAGTCAATACAGATGAGACTTTATAGCTGAAATGCTGTATCCAATTTTGAGACAAGAACAATTTAGACCAATGGAAATGTAGTAGAAGACTTTCAGATTTCTGATCAAACTAATGAAAAAAACATGACTCCTCTAGAAAGGCTAGATGTGCAGAAAGGAGGTACTGTTGAGGATTCGCAGAAGTCATTTCCCTTCTATCACTGGAGACCTATGACAATGTGCCTCTTCTTGCAAGAAAGAAAGAAAAAAAGGAAAAAGAAGGGGGGAAAAATTAAAAAAACAAAAATAAAAAAAGGCAGACTTCAAACAGGACATATAGCCACGAACTGAAACCTCACCTTACACCTGGCCTCCCTTTACACCTGGCACACAGCTCTCTACCAGTATTCAGAGACATCTACTCAGTAATTCCTGTCTCTCTGACCAATTGAAATTTTAAGTATTTCATACTGAATTAACAGGTTCAAAAAGAGAGAGCAAGCTAAGGTGCTTCAGAATATCCCATAAGAAACAAGCCTGGGACCTTATCACAGTGATATCCAGCTGGCTTCTTGACAGAAAAGCAACCAGGTTTAATTTCCTTGATCAACTCAAACAGGTGAATGAGTACACTGGCAGCAAAAGCACAAGTTCTATCAATGTAACAAGTGTGATCTGGTCAGTATTGCCTCACTCATCTAGACAGAAAACCATACAGCCTTATTTAAGCATCCATGCTTTCCGGACTCAACTTATGAGAAGCTCTAAGAAACATCTCTTTAATAATTTCATACAAAATTATAATGCAAACAGATTCCAAACAACCACTGATAATGAAAAAACATGAACAGTGTGGGAAATAACATGATTTAGCATTAGACTTGGGAAGTCAGAAGGGTTTACAGCAGAATTTAAAGCATTGGCTGTATTATCTGTAATTTCTCTCATTGGTGTTGCAATAATTTTTCTGTTTCTCCAGCTCTAGGTTAACGCTAGCTAAGCACAAGTCTTGCCTTCCAACACCAACAGATTTTCTTTGCAGCAGATAGTCAGTCTGTAGACCTTATTTCAAGAATAGTAAAAGTAAAGTTCTATCCCAGCTTCTGACATAAAGAACACCTGCTGCTCCCAACAAGGTACTCTTCTAAGACGAGACAGAGGGGAAAGAAAGCAAGCCTATTCTCCTTAAACTTCATCAATAAGAGCACTCTCTAATCACTGGTGTCTTGAATATAAGGGAAATAGATTACACCTGTGATGTCTGTACTGTGTGCAACCCAGCAGACCAACGTTTTCAGGAAATGTTTCAGCACAACTCCTGAGTACAAGAGGTTGGTGACAAGTTTTGTTTGTAAATCTTTCAGAGGGACACCACAGTATTTGCTTTCATGTCTCTGCATCAAAGCTCATCAGCAGGAATGTAAGTAACTTTATACACACTTGAATGGCATAAAGTGGCACTTAAATATCAAGCTGTAATTCTCCACGTAAATTTGCTCAGGATCTTAGTTCCTTAGCAAGAGGAATACCAGATACTGCAATGTTTAAATAAACAGTTTGGATACTCTTTATTCACTGATAAACTCCCTAAATCCAAGGGCTAGATGTGTAAGTCTAATACAGTATCTAAAACTATTAAAAAATAACCTTATTTAGTTGCAACAATCTAGCTGGAGCTGACTCACCCTGGTATATCTTGGTTAGCATGCAGCGTAATGGAGATCATGACTTTCCAGGGGAATTCACTGTTAAACACATTGTGTGCTTACATTTGCCCTCTGTCCAGAAAGAAATCCCTCCCTTGCTGAAAGTCATAAGGAAATAGTTCACTGTTGCTGTTGGAAAAAAAATCTATTGGTCTTGACAAGAAAAACTTGGTCCAGCCCTTATTAGAAAGCAAGTCTACTTAAAAGTATTATCAGCAGCTCCACTTTTGACTGAGGAATTGGTCAGTAATGCTGCTGCTACAGCTTGAAACTATGGCATCACTGGCACATTACCTCAGGAAGTTTTTTGGCTCCTGATGAATACTGACCACAGGAAAATAAGACTCCTTGGAAGAAACTTGCTCACTTCCCAGAAGATACAGTTCTTCATGTGATTACATAGATCCACAGAAAGCATCTCCTGTTTTCAGTGGACACTGGAGTGGGTGATCTTGCTACTATATGAAGATACCAAGTTTATATTTGCACTGAAAGTTCAAAATTGTCCCACAGACATTTATGGAAACAGCTCTATCACTGATAAAAAGTATATAGTGGGTGAGCAGTTTGGCAACTTCATAAAATGCAAAATAAATCAGAACAGATTTGTATTTGAAAGAATGGCATAAATTCTAATTGATAGTGTTTATCAGAACAGGTGCAGTATGGCAGAAGCAAAAACAAAAACAGAAAGCTAACCTTGGTTGAAAATTATGCTAAATCCTTTCTTATACAGACACAGCTTGAGTCACCTACACGCTTGGAACCTATTTTGTGAAGAGGAGAAAATATTGCTAGTGCAATGAATTTAAATCACTTAGCAAACATTAAATATGCAACACATCTGTTATGGAGGTTAGTACTATTTACTCACTGTGATACAGGTGCATGAACATAGACCCAGAGACTTAAAACACCAATCTACATGCAACAGAACACAAAAATAAGGCAAAAACCTTTACTAGGGCACACTGAAACAGAACAAGAATCCAAGAATCCCTGCTTCCCAGAATTACCTAGCCCAAGAGGTCCATCTCTTTGGGAGTATTTCTGATGTTCAAGAAATAAATAAGCTGAACTATCTCCATCTGTCCTAACAGTTCATGGTTGTCAGGGGAACAATCTGAAAAACACAGCTTGACTTACTGTATCAGCTAACATAGCCCTTATCTGCCATAGGGAAGGCAAAGACTCAGGCTTTCGTTCAGGATGAAGAGAGAGATTAAAAAAAAAGGGAACAAGATTTTTCCCTGGTAGGCTAGCTAACCATCTCCACAGATGGCCCCACAACTTTCATTTAACCTAGAACAATGAAATCTGAGGCGACTCCATGTTTCACCACTTCTGAGCACAAAAGAGCAGGTAGGTTGAAAAAATTACATCGGTTAAGCAATTAGGTTTCCAAGCATTCTGTTAATCACTTCCTTGTCATACGCACATGCAGAGCATACACTGCACACTCGTTACAGTAATGCCAGAGTAGCTCTACTGAGGTTACGATTCCTCTCTTCCTCAGATTTCATGTTGTGATGGTTGCTACGATTGTAGCTACCCAACAGCAAATACAGCTTTTGTATTTTATGGGTGGGAAAAGAGAACTTTTTTTTTAGATAATGGATCCATTAGACCCATGAGTAATCAGACTGGTTTTGTTCCTGCAAGGAGCTCCCACGCATTTGCTAAAACCACATGGAAATATGAGTATTTCTTCACACTTCTGCTGTCCCCAAGCACAGGATTTCGCACACAGGTCAGCGTGAAGCTCACTCGCTAAAAGTATACTAGGTCAGCGTGAAGCTCACTCACTAATAGTATACTAAATGCAACATTTTTGCTTCGGTTCCCCTGAGCAAACAACAGGCTTATGCCAACTAAGGTTCTCATTCACACCCAAGGACCAAAGCTAAATGTGATCCTTTCTAAAGAAGATCACATGTCTATCCTAGTACTTCCATATACCATCTCTTGTACCTGCTCATCTCTGGCATTCCTCCTCTCCTTGATCGAAAACATCATACTTTCTTCAATAATGTTGCTTTCAATGTTTCTTTCCCTGTTTTCTTTCTGCCATTCTCATTCAAATGCACTTATTTCACCCTGAATGGATAGGACCCATTTCCAGTATAACTTTCTACTGACACCAAAAGAGATACAGTTTGCATTCATAACATGATTTGCATTTCTACTGTAGTACCATTTCCAACTGACTCCAGCCATCCTGTTAATGCCTTGCAAGTTTTCACACAGGTACAAGCAGACTTCTAACAATGGCTCTTCTCCAAATTCCAGCCTGTACTCAGAGCTGGCCACTACACTGCTTGCCAGCTGCCCAGAACTCTGGGGCTAGTTTGTCAGCTTGTATTAAATCCTATACCTGACCTGTGAGACTGGGACAACTGGAAGGCATTTGCTGTATTTCAAGATTTGATAATAATTTTTCAGAATCAGTCCATAGCAGAGCTGTCATAAATTGTGGCTAGATACGTCAAGCTTTGTTCATAAATATGAATAATTATCCTCAGTAGTTACATTAAATTTGCTGAAACCTTTGCAATATGAGCACGAGAGTTTTTTAATCCCAGTAAATTATGTTGAATAAAATGTGTTTCAAGGCACTTGCCAGTTACTTGTGTTACTAGCTGTCAAAAAAATAAAATTCTTTGCAAGTTTTCTTATTGTCTCCAGTTCACAGCAGCCACTCAACAGTGACTCTGCCCACATTTCATAGTCAGAAGAATCAGCAGGAACTTCTAGCAGTATCTTGTACACTTGTTTAAGCCACCCTACAAACTTGCTGTTTGATGAGACAGCATAGTTCAGAAACACTTCCAGCTCAAGAAAAGCCATGCTGATTAAAAACAATGTAAATTCTACACTGGCAAAAACATGGGAAGCAGTCCAGGAACGACCTCACTCTTGTCATTCTTCATCAGGAGATTGTCCCTTAGAAGGACAGAGTTTCTGGAATCCCCACTAATCTGGAATCCCCACTAAAGCCATTGCATAAGCAGTTGATGGCAGGGTCACACCTAGGGTACCACGGAAGCACCACCCAGTCACCTGGTCCCACTAGCACACCAGCTTGGAATAACTCTCACCTAATCAAATGGTCTAGTTCCATACAGCCAAGCGTGTAACTACTGCACCCTGAAGCAGCTATGCAGGCACAGAGTCAAATGAATTCATCAAGACCTATCTAAAGTTATACAACTGTTTACCACACTTTATGAAAGCATTTTATCTTCTTTTATGGGACATTATCTGCTCAGCTGTGATGTTTTATGTGCTTCACTCCCAGTCCATGTCTAAACCACTGGGAATGAAGAGCTTAAGTGAAAAGGCCCACATTCAGCTACAATTTAAACAACTGCTTTCAGGAATCATCCATAGGAAAAAATAGTTATTTTCTAGGTTTCTAGTTTCTTTCTGTCTTAATTTACCATGCTTCTTCATCAAGAACTTGTAACACAGGTGTGTAAGACTCAGGACCAATCTAGTAAATGGATCCCAAAAGTTACGATCGTGACACTTCTTCTCCACCCTGGACGAGGACAGGTAGCACAAGCAATGTACATGCCTGCTGTTTCAAAACACCATCTCAAAACACAAGGCAATGGGCAAATCCCCCTTTTTTTTAACCTTAGAGTAGTGCTGGTTATCCCAGGCTTACTTGAAGAGCTCTTAGAATGGTCTGACAGCCATTCCCCCTCTTTTAAACTATGCACACACCTCGAGTGGAGGGGGAGCAGCCTGCACAGCCTCCAAGGGTCACCAGCACACGGAGGCCTGTAGAGCAGCACAGAGCCCTGAAGGAGGTAGTCAGGCCTAGGCTCCTCAGCATGCAGGTGCCAGTGCACTGACCCACGCCCTATCCGAGGAGCTGTCAGGCAGCCCCGCTCAGCCCCAGCCCCTTGCTGCCTCAAAACACGCCACAGCCTCACCTTTGTGTGAGCTGCAACATGTTTACCCTCCCACTTCCTTGTTCTACTTAGGCACAAGGACCATAAACCACCCAGGTGGCACAGTTGAGCCCTCACTGGCACGGAGAGGTGGGAGAGGGATGGCGGCCAATCCTCTGCTCCATGTCAGAAGGGTACCCCGGGTGCCACCGTGGTGGTTGGGAGCGCAGCCCGTCCCTTAGGGCTGGTGCTGCCACCTGCAGTGGGTCTCTCATGCCTGCTGGCCACCCTCATGCTGGGGTCCAGGAACACACCAGGGGGCAACAGGTCCTACTTCCCCTTCTTCTCGGACTTCAGGGGCCACAATGTGACAGCCCTGCGTGTTGGTGAGTCGTCTGCCCTGGCCTCCATCTTTTTGCTGGCCTTGGTGGGAAATGTCTGGGGCATCTGCCTGCTGGTGCGGCGGCAGCGGCACCGCTTGAGCGCTGCCAACTGCCTCGTCCTCAACCTCTTCTGTGCTGACCTGCTGTTCATCACCTCCATCCCATTCATCGCCGTTGTGCGGTGGACGGAGTCCTGGGAGCTGGGCAACTTCGTCTGCCACATGCTCTTCTACGTGGTGAGCCTCAGCGGCGCCGTCGTCATCCTCTCTCTCTCGGCCGTCAGCCTAGAACGCGTCGTCAGCATCGCCCGACTGCGCCACGCTGCGTTCCGCCGCCGCAAGGCGCTGGCCGCCGCCCTCCTTTTCATCTGGGGGTTTGCAGCCTTCGCCACCCTCCCGCTTTGCTGCTTCTTCACCGTAGTGCGGCTGCCTGCTGCCGCCGGTGAGGTGAGAGAGAGCGCCGAGAAGAGCCTGCAGAGAGGAAGTGTGCAGTAGGGGAGAGCAGGCGCGGGAGGCGTCAGGATTAGAGATGGGGAGGTGGGCTAGGGACTGGACGGCGGGTGAGGCTCGTCCGCCTCTATCGCCGAGTGGACAGCGATGTGGAGCAAGCAGCGCTCCGTGTTTCGGGCACGGTCATGGCCGCAGAAGCGACCGAAGTTCTCCGCGGCAGGGCAGCCCGGGAGAGCCGCACCGGCTGCCGCCGTCCCCTCCCGCCCCACTATCCTGGCAGGCCTTCCCGTTAGGTGTGAAATGTGTATCGTCTGGCGTTTCTTTGTGTTCCCCAGTGCGGCTCCGCACTTTCGGCACACTTCTCCCTTAGCGAAAGGTCAGCTCCTGGGAGAGCTGCCCAGCGCATGTGGCATTCTCTGTAGAAATGACCAAGCACAGATTTTACAGTCTGGTATTTTAAAGTGCGTTTAGAAGTACATCCAGAATGATAAACAAATACACGATGAAGTTTCAACGTCTCTAAGTTTCCATTTTAAAACTACCATTAGCATTTGCTGTTAAATGTATGGCAATATTTAAATTGTGGGCAATACATGCGTTTGCAATTATATGGGCTTTTAAGACCCTGTGGTAATGCGTTACTTGACTGCTCTGTTTAAGTAGAAAGTTTCCACAGACTTGTTAGAGTCTGCAGCCATTTTCTCCACAGGCATAAAAGGAGGTAAGGACTAGTTGGTAGTGAAAATCACAGTACTATGTTAATTTTCTTCCTTTCTTTGTAAACAGGACATTCATATTTGCACACTAGTTTGGCCCACCATTGCAGGAGAAATAGTTTGGGATGTGACCTTTGCTGTTGTTTTCTTTCTAATACCGGGATTAATCATTGTCATCAGTTATTCCAAAATCTTACAGGTATGTTTTTCCTTTAAATTTTGTTGTAGAGTGAAGAGATGTGAATGTAAATGGTAACTCATTAGGCATCAAAATATTGTCACTGAATACAAATACACTTAAAGGGAATAGACATAATTTGCTCAGTAAACGGTAACTGTGATGTAAAATGAGCATGTCAGTCTGTACATAACATATCGACTAAAAGCATTCCTTAACAGCACATGACTGGAAGCCCAACACAAAGTTTACCTTCATATATATATGTCATTTCATATTCTCCATTTATCTGCTGTTTGTTTTTAAAGATGGTCAATCTTTTAAATGCTAAAAGTCAAGCACCTGTACTAACTGAGAACTAGATTTTGGTTTCCTTGAGCCTAAACTCAAGTCATAAGGGATTTGTAAGAAAGCAAAGAGAAGAAGGTCTAGAAAACAATCCATCCCCTTTTATATCTGCTAATTTTTGTTGTCTATATTTAGTACACAGATATTGTTATACTTATTCCTCCACAATTTCAGACTTTGCAAACAAAACCCTGTAAGTTAAACACTGCTTCTACTTTCTCTCTGGATGGATGTTGTTTAACTCCAGAAATGTAGGCCAAGACACTAGGCACCACTGAATTTTAATCTCCCTTCTAGCAACATGATATTACCTACCTAAATTCCTTATAAAACGTCTGTTTTCATATTCTTTCATCTCCCTAAACCAGCGCAAATAAGAAACAGAAATCTTCAAATTAGGCAATATCTAGTTTTTAACAACTGCCCCCAAAAGATTTTTGATTCCTGTATTAGATAATTAAACTTCTCATACTATACATAAGGAAAATTACAGGCTTTGGAAAGAAACTTTGAAAATTCAGATTATTGAGCAGGGAATTAACTGATGAAATGCAGAGCACCAAGGGGCTGTGGGTACATGCAGCAAACTGCATGAACCTAGGACCTAGAATCTGGGCTCTACATGGACTTACTTTTTGTATCAGGATTAAACTCATTGTCAAAATCATCAACTTTTAGTTCTGTATGCTCTATGAGCTCATTATAACTTTGAGGTGAAGGCATTAGGTAAACCTCTTGTAGTGAAGTAAAGCACTTGCCTTTTGCAACTTTGTATTTGCTGTAGGCAAAGAATGTACAGTTACTGAGTGCAGACTGAGCCCTTTTAAAATAACTGCAAAGAACTGCAGGCCAAGGAATATCAGTCCCTGGTCAGAGACCAGGATAGGAATGGGGTTTCTCTTGTCTTTGCAGACTCTAGGTAACAACTAAGTTTAGAAAGCAACATGACACATAGGAATTAGAAGCCCAGGAAAGTGTTTGGAATTCTGGATTACAAAACAGCCTCATGCTGCTATGCTCACGTTTCTTCTCCAATTTGATAACGCACATGCAAAGATGTGTTACCATTTCTCCTGAACCCAAAAGCGAATGGAGCCTACAGCAGAAAGCTGTCTGTTAAAACTGAGTGTTCTATCTCCTGTGGCTCTCCAGGAAGCAAGAAGATACCAGCAGGAAAATGTCTTAATTCCTAAGTCATTCTCAATAGCAGAATGACTTCATGAGAGCAGTCCATGATGCCAGTGCACACACAGTACAATGCTCAGTGTTGCTGAAAGCAGTTCAAAGCACTCATATATTCAAATAACACCAATTAGAATCCATAATATGTAATGAAGGTATTTGTTTATGCACTGTTTCCCCTCAAAGGAGACAAGACTTAGATTATAGGCTGGAACTAGTAAAAGTGCTTGTGTTCTGGAAGTTATGTACATGTATATATATCACTTCTAAGTTCCTGGTTCTCATAGCATGGTCCAGATGTCCACAATAGATATCTAGATTCCTTATACTAGGCAGACTGAAAGGGAACCCCAAACATATCACTGCCACTCATATTCATTTGAGCATTTAATTAAGATGCAGCTGTGTCTCATTTACTGCAGTGCTGGATGTTCTTTAAGGTCCCTTCCAACGCAAACCATTCTATGGTTGTGTGATTCCTGCATTCTTAGTTGTAGGCTATGTAGTTCTGTTGGGAAAGGTGAAGAGTACTTCCATGGGACAGATGCAAAGGTATCTGATGAGAACATTCTATAGCCATTTTGAACAGTGGTGGCCGAGTAGAGTATGGAACTTGAGTTCCCCACATTTGTGTTAGAAGTGGGTATTAATCCTTTGTATTTTGTGGAACCTTCATTCTTGCTAAGACAGGCTAGGTCTTCTTGGAGAGCAACTCTTGCATCAGATTGTTTGGAGGAGTTAGACTAATTTCTGGATTTCGTATGGGTACAGAAGATCATCAGGCTAGACTAGTTTTACATGCTCAAAACATCAGAATTATCTGTCTCTTTTAAATGAGGGAAGCAGATGGTGAGACTGTCCTATTCTCAGAATCAGCAGCTGCTGAGAAGCCCATTTTTGGATCGTGAATTTTGATTTATGCACTTACATTCTGTTGAAATCTTTGGTATCTGTCTAGGTTCTTAATAGATGTCTATTCTAAGACATCAATCTCTCTGACAGAATCAGAAAACTTACCCTTCCTTTAGTTATTGACAAAGGAAAACATTGCACAAAAAAGTGGTAGGAAGAATCTTCCACTTCTTGACTTTCCTCCTTGGACACCAAATAGATCCAGGCATTTGAAAATCCTGTGCAGGGTGTAAAATGGCATCTCAGTTCTTTAGTATAAATGTTTGCTTGCTAAATATCTCAAATTTTATTTCATTTGCATCAGATACATGAATGTAACAGACTTAACTGTGCTATGCTAACTTCAGTGCAGACAGGGATGTAAAGCATGAGATTTAGAATTTTCTTCAAGCCATTGGGAGTCAATATTCTGTCTAATGAGAGGTGATTCATACTTACGAATCCTAGACTCCCAAACTACCCATAAACACATATTTTCATACTGACAAAAGGATCCTTAAGATTTCAGGCTAATTCATAGAATTCTGAATAGTAACTGGAAAACTGAAAGTTTACACAAAACAACATAAAATCCCATCTGTGTTTAAAACATATCATAAGTTACTGTAATAAATTCATGCTGCTTCTAATATTTACTTTATAATACCAGCCATGATGAAAGAGAATTGGATTACGTCCCTTCATGCACATCAGTGGGATTGTTAACCATGTTCCAGGTCACATTTGTGAAAAAGAAAACCCACCACAATGACTTATTTAGATAGGTCCTAATATGAAGTTTATGTGATTTCATGAATAATTAAGGCTCTTCTTTTGTACAGAAAAGTATTTATGGCTGGTACAGAGCCATGAGGAGAGAAACCAGCTTATCTAATATTGAGGTGAGTTCTGAGCAAAGAGGAAAATAAGATAGCTAGTAAAGTGAGAATGTTTGAAATTGAATAATTGACAAAAAGTGAAAAATGGAATTTGGCAATGCCTTTCTTGTAGTCATTTTTCAAAAGAGAAGCATCACGTGCCAAGATTTACACTTGTAAAAATATATTAGTAATTATTTTAGGTTTCAACTAAAATTACTTTCTTCTATTTTACTGCAGATTACAAAAGCATCAAGACGGAGTTTAAATGCTGGTTTAGCCTACTCAGAAAATCATCAGATTCGTGTTTCCCAGCAAGACTACAAGCTATTCCGAGCCCTCATTTTGTTGATGATCTCATTCTTTATCATGTGGAGCCCAATTATGATAACTATTATTTTAATTTTAGTCCAGAACTACAAACATGATTTAAGTATTTTGCCATCGGTTTTCTTCTGGATAGTGTTATTCACTTTTGCTAACTCTGCTGTCAACCCGATTCTGTATAATGTTGCCCATTTCAGGCGTAAATGTGAGGAAATTCTTTTGTGTTGTACAGGGATCCCTTTAAGGCATGGTGCTGGGACAGAAACCACTGCAAGAAGAAGTAACCATGAACAACCACATTTATCTTTCGTCACTAAATAATCGTTTAAAGTCTTAAGCTGTGCAACACTGTGGGTGTTAATGTCTACACTATATCAGGTTGAATAGGTCACTATGTGATAGTATTATATGCCAGAGAAAGAAAAAAACAACACCTAAATCTGTATTTTTAATTCAGGTAAAATTCTCTTGACTTCACTGTTCTGCCTCAGTGAGACTGGGACAATTTGAGCCAATGAATTGTACTCTTTTACACTGAAATAAATAGGATTAAGGCAGTGAGTTTGGTGAATGTAAAATAGTTGAAATAAGTTCTTTCAAGATTAATTCATTTCTGTGAGGGTACATTTTCAGTTGGCATAAACGTCATTAACTTTAATGAAAGTTAGTGGGAGTCTGTATCTAGAAGGCAAGTGATCCATTTTTACTCTTTATTTTCTGCTGAGTAAGAGAGGTCAACCTTCTAGTGAAATGTTTATCCTCTGAAAGTATTTGCTCTTCCTTTTAATTTAAAAAGGTATTTGATTATATGCCTCAACAACTGACTACTTGAACATTAGATTGAGCAGACTAACCAATTTAGTGTAGGAAACAAAACTATAAACATGGATTATCATCAAGTGAGTGATGAATTTGTTTCCACCTCAAAAACAGGGACTTAATGCCTGTCAGTTTATAAATAGTAAATAAATAATTGTTTATTTGTTGTGTGTAACATAGTTCTTATATAAAGATTCATTTTTTAAATGTCTTCAGTACTCTTATAATGAAGTTAATCAGTATATATAGGGTCAATGAAATTCCTTCTTCTTATCTAAATGCTACTGGGATCAGTTTCCAGTATTTCCTTAAAAAAAAATAAAGTGACATTGTATTTGAAAATAAATTTAAATACATGTATTTTGGAACTTTTAAATTAAAACTCTTTTAGTCAGAAATTTAAACCTCAAAAAAAGATTAAATTCTTCATTATCATCTGTTGTCAGTTCAAAGTAGTGCATTAAGATAATAGTTTCCTAATAAAACCAATGCCTATATATGTACAGATTTGCATACAAACAACTTGCACCCCCTGTCATCCAAGTTTATTAAAATGGTTCATTGGTTTATTAACAAGGTGAGCTACAGAGGCCAGATAAATATACTCAAAATCTAAATGAAGGCTTTCAAGAGAACACCCAATCAATGCGTTAACTTTACATCCGTGATGCTGTTACATGGTTTCTTTCCGTAGTTTCAGCTCTCCTTAAGAGCAAAATCCTGAAACACACAAAACCCAAAATTTTAATTTCCAACTACAGTAGAAAAAAATAAAATACACAAACTTTCATGGAATTTTAAATACATATGTATCTAATATCTTTTAAATGCACTTGAATCTAGCAGTCTCTTAAGTGTAATGATGATGACAATGCCTTGCAGTTTTATCACTCCAAAGAATTTTCAACTCCAAACAGTGCAGGAATTCATCCAATCTGTCCTATGTGTTTTAATACTTTTTGTACATCTGTTAGTTTGGGTTTTTTTTTAGGAACTTACATTGAATACACTGTTAATTTTAAAAGTTAATGAAAATTCTTTGGGGAAAAGTATTTAGCTTCAAGAATTACACACAGTGAGGAACAGATACAAGCCTGTTCTTGCAGCATCTATTAATGTCAGTCAGAGTTTTATCACAAAACCAGTGGAATGCAGGTCAGCACAGGCAGTTGAAGTTGGCTATTTTCACTACTTCTCTACCTCTTAATAGCAGAATTAGTTAGTAGAAAGGCTTCCAATCCACACAAAAAGTTGAATCACAAAGAAGAATAAATCACTATGTTCCATTTTGGTTTTGTTTATACTTCCTTACAAAAGGCAACACTATGGCCATGTGAGCTTCATACAGTGCAGAATTAATACAAACACAATTCTCACCATAATGAATCAGACCAGAACTTGGACTAGCCCAGTATCCTGATTTTACAGTGGCATAGTACTTCCTCTGGGTTTGACAGTTGTGCAAGCAACAACCAGAACACACCTCTCAAAGAGCTGTATAGATACATTTTATCTTAGATATAATTTGAAAAAAAAAAAAAATCCCTAATCTCATCATTTTGGTTTCTCATCTTCAGAAATTTTCATCTGAAGAGGAGTGAATGCAGACTTCAAAACAAAGTGACATCAATTGATAATGACATTGTTTCTTTCATCCTACCCTTTATGCATTCATACATATAATTCACAAAAGATAATTTAATTTGCATTTATGATGTCTCCTATTCTTGACTGCCTTAAATACCCACTCTTCTATGTTGTCTCTGAATTATTTTTCAAGACAAAATTTTTATTTTCATTGTGGTGAGGCACTTTTTCCAGGTCACCAATCAGTGTTCTAAACACACTCCCATCTTAGCAGGTCTTTTGGGTACCCTGTTATCAGCACACCCACTTTACAACGTGGCAATATATATTATTCTCTGTTTATAGATCAGATGAACAGGTAATGGAGCCACAAGAGCTGACTGCACTCATCTGTTCTGACTTTATTTGTAACACACAGAAGTTCCTTCAGTCAATCTCAGTTTATTCTAACGTGTCCTTTAGAAAAGCCTTTAATCTTGATTTACAGATTTCAGTGATGAAGAACATACAACAACAGCTCTTGGTAAACTGTTCCAAAGGTTAATGACCTTTGGAGTTAAACAAATGGCTATTTCTTTCTGCTCTGAATGTGTCCAGTTTAAAGTTCCATCCATTTTAATTTGTTATTCCTGTTTGCAAGTCCTTTATTATCCAATTCCCTTTGCTTGTGTGGACAAGCACAGACTTGCTCAGGTCAGCCTGTAACCTCTTCATGATGAGAAAAGATCAAGGTCTTTGAAGCACTCACTAGAGGACACTTTTTATAAACTCTTGATCATTTTTTCTTCTCTTGGTTGAAACTCCTAATTCATCCTTGATACCCTTTCCAGTTACCATTATCATCAAACATGACATAGCAAGGAGACTTATGCCAAGCAAAACAATCTCATATTGGTCTGTAAATTCATCTTTTGCACTCTTGGTTTATGCACCCAAGACTCACTTCAAATATTTGCCACAGCATTACTTTGTGAGTTCACATTCAGCTGATTCACCAGTCAAATCTGCAATTTTCCAGACTGGGGGAGATGGGGGTAGGTGGAGTAGAGACAGGAGTGGTATAGGTGTAGCAAATAGGTATGCTACTATTTTATTTTCCTAAATATTCTAATCTGCAATCTTCATGGCATTTTCTTCCATATAATTGATTAAAGTAACATAAATTACTGTTTAACCTTTGCTAATATACTTGAATACAAGTGAGCTTATATGTATCCTTCCCCATGTTACAAGCTCAATCTGACTATATGATGCAAGATAGAGTCGTACTTTCAGTATGAGGATATGTCTTTCTCGCACAACCCTTTGTAAAATGTTAGCACAAGGACCTGTGAGAAAGGGTCTGCAATAAAGTATTCTAAGATATGATTTTCCATAAAAGCCTTGTATGAAGAATTTTTCTTTTTTTTTTTAATATGTTCTATTCCTTTCAAAAACTATTTTATTGAGAAAGGCAAGAAGTTCTAGGTAGAGAGACAGTTTCTTTTTTACAGCAACTGCGAAGTTTATCCTTACTATGTTTACTCATACTACATTGATTTAATTGTTTTACAACTTCCTCTAATTATTGTTCCAGTTAACATGATATGCCACATAAAAAGATGTACACCTTAGCTCTCCTTCAGATAAGGGCAGTAAAAGGTGGAAATAACTTATAACAAGCTTCAGTTTTCTAAAGACAGTATTAGAGCCACCGAGTGAAATATTTAATGGACTTGGTATTGAATGAGCAAGAAACTTTCAGGGCTTTAGCCATTAAATCTGAAATTAAGTTCTTTAGAAAAAAATGTTCTTACCGTTATGAACAATAACTCTATATTTTCTGTCCAAGCAAAGGTCTATCTGCCTTTGCCTGACAATTTTCTGTGCCTCTGGTGGCAATCCCTTGGGGTCCCGGGAGAACACAAAAGAATAGCTATCAGCACAAGTGCCATCTTCATTTAGTTGACGGCAGGAGTAATGAAGAGCATAAGTATCATAATCTGTGTCCACCACCCAGTGATCATCATCTGGAAGAAACCATAGCAAAGAAGCAAGGGAGTTAGAAACACAAGCAAAATCTAGTAGATCTCAAGAGACTGAAGCCATAACTCTGTAAAGAAAATAAAAGCATGAAAATCGGTATAAATGGTAACACATTACCTCAAAGTTTATTTCTGTGCCCTGTATTTACTTCTGTGTTTTGGGGGAAATTTTGGTTTAAAAAAGAAAACAAGCATATTTATCAGGGACAGTGATGGAGAGAAGAGGAAACTGTTGGCATCACTTCTCCTTTAACATGAGCACAGAACAAGAGCAGCATGAATATAGTACTAGTAAATGCCTTGCAAATCCATGCCTGCACAGCATTATAAAATGTGGCAACAAACACACAAAAGAACTGTGTATTATTGTAGATACCATAAAGCACAAGGAAAGAGCTCAAGGAAAGGGCTTTTTTTTAAAAACAAAACAAAAAAAAAAGGAACAGTCTGATAAAAAAAAGATTAAAAAAATAATAGAGAAGCTGAATCTGCTCTTGGGCATGCCAGTCAGGCTCCAGATTACTCAAAGTTGTAACTATTTCCCTACCAGGGATATTACTTACACTTATTTTTAAGGAAAAACATTATCATGGTGTTTTCATGTGTATTAGAAATGTGTTTGCTACAAGCTCTATCAGAAACCCTCTTTTCCAAACACAGTTACAATTTCAGAAAGTTCATAAGTATTCAGCTAATTAATTTGATAAATACCTGGTCACACAGGCACTCTCTGCTAACAGAAGTGAACTCATGTGTTTGCAGTAAAAAATATCATCTGTGCCTGTCCTCTGTCTTCCTCCTGCACCAGAACATCCTCCCTTGAACTACACATGGGCTTGTGAAGACAACATTTTATGTTCTCACCACCATCTCTCCTATGGGTGAGGGCCAAAGTTTTTAGAAAGGTAGAGTCTGGGGCCAGCAATCTGAAAATCTGTGAAAACATGATTCAGCAGCCTGCTGTGAGGAGACTCAGCAACAATTCAAGTGCAATTGGTATCCAAAGTGTTCTTTGTAACTGTGGCTTTGGACAGAACCAAACTTCAATCACTTCCAAATTCTGCCGTCTTCTCTTGGAAACAATCCATGGATATGTCCTTGACCTACAAGTGTCTGAATCTCTGCTTGACTCACTAAACTAATTTTGCATGAGGCATCACAGAAAAATATAAACATATATGTGCTGGATCATATCTCCACATTTACAGACACAAGACTAAGCAAAATAACAGTTGCAAAATCCCTTTACCTGCTTGGTCTAGTCTGACATTAGGCTTTTCAGAGAGAACAGAAGCATCTGGTAACCGAGTTCTGAACTAAAACACAGCTTAAAATGCTTCATCTGCCTTTCATTTCTTTTCAAACAGTGACTTTTATTTATATTTTTGGGTAACAAACAAACAAGATAAGATACACAAAGACCAAGTCTCCACTTACCATAGAATCAACCAGGTTGGAAGAAACCTCCAAGATCATCCAGTCCAACCTAGCACCCAGCCCTATCCAGTCATCTAGACCATGGCACTAAGTGCCTCATCCAGTCTTTTCCTGAACACCTCCAGGGACGGTGACTCCACCACCTCCCTGGGCAGCCCATTCCAATGGCAAATCACTCTCTCTGGGAAGAACTTCCTCCTAACATCCAGCCTATACTTCCCCCTGCACAACTTAAGACTGTGTCCCCTTGTCCTGTTGCTGGTTGCCTGGGAGAAGAGACCAA
>WAAF01014692.1:734196-781267 GCA_013400475.1 Tricholaema leucomelas
CCCCCAGGTCCCTTTCTGCCTAGCTGCTCTCCAGCCACTCTGTCCCCAGCCTGTAGCGCTGCTTGGGATTTTTGTGACCAAAGTACAGAACCCTGCACTTGGCCTTGTTAAATCTCATCCCCTTGGCCTCTGCCCACCCATCCAGCCTGTCCAGGTCCCTCTGCAGGGCTCTCCTACCTTCCAACAGATCCACACCTGCTCCTAGCTTGGTGTCATCTGCAAACTTACTGATGCTGGACTCAGTCCCCTCGTCTAGATCATCAATAAAGGTGTTGAACAGGACTGGGCCCAGCACTTGTTTAAAGAAAGCCAAGCAGCTGCCCATATTAAAAGCAGTGATTACCACGTTCACATTATGGCTTTGCTGTATGATAGTTACGTTGTTTAGGTGTGTTTAAGAAATCCATAACTTTTTCCTTCCCCAGTGTGGACATATAAGTAGGCTCCCAAGTAGTTCTGCATCTTTTATCGCTAAGTACTCACTTCCTTTCTGAAGAAAAGAGGCAACACCCCAGTATTTCATCTTGAACTTTGCAGGATCCTCTGTGTCAGTGAAAGAGCCAATCATGTCAGCACAGACATCCCAGTTACTGTAGCCAGAGAGAAAGGAGACATCACAATTCAAATCTAACAGCATGGGTTCAATATGATTGTATGACTAGCACAGGGACAGAAGGTAGGATCAAAACACTAGGAAGTGAAGCACAAGCTTAGTGAAATGGAACAAAAAGAGGATTGGAAACAGCTTACTTGAAGAGTCTGACTCTGCCCTTTGCAGTGGCAGTCATTTGTCCATTCTCATCCACAGTGAACTGGGCTACCACATTGTCCTGCAGAAACAGCCCCTCAGGATCTTTTTTTGCCATGGCATACCAGGTGCCACTGTACTGCAAGGAAATAAGAAGAGCTGCAGTTAGACCTAGAAGTACGAAAAACGTTACAAACAACATATTACAAATTAGGGGAGGTGACAGATGGGAGGGCATGCACATCTTTGACATCATGCCTCAAATTTGTACATAAGAAGAAAATCTAGCTATTCCAACAACATAACCCACCAATATATCCTAGTACAGCGGGGGGGTTGTGAAAGAGTAGGCATTTTTTTGTTACCTTATTCGGATCTTCAAATTTCCAGTATTTGGAATTCAAAATTTAGTGGGAAGAGGATAACAACTGGCAAATCATTGCAGATTTAGGTGTAAATGTTTCTGCTTGCAGTGAAATACTCTGAAAACACCAGAGTATTAATTTTTCATGGGAACAACAAGGTTACTATGCTCTGTTTAGACTTTACAGTTTGATACCAGTCTGCTAAATCTCAGTTTCTGCAGTACTCCTTCATCAGATGCATCATGATCCAGCATCTGTGGAGGTGTGAAGGACATCACGCACTTCTGGTGTTTCTTAGGTACCGCAGTCTGTCTTTGAGTGAAAACGCGAACAAACTGGTGTTACTGAATGCCAGGTTTTCTAGCTTGGGAAAAGCAGGCAGGCAAGACATCACAGACCCAGAAGAGAAGGATTTACCCTGTTTTTGTCGAAGTTTTCCTTGACTTTGAAGCTGCTTACTCGGCAATCCCTCTCTGCTCTGCTGCTGCCCAGCAAGGCTAGTGCCAGCAGCAGCAGCCAGGGCACAGCTCTCTCGGTGTGGGCCATCTTGTTCCTGCAGCAACAGCAAACAGAGAGAAAACAGCATCAGAAGCAAGCTCTGTCACTCAAGCGAGGAAGGGAAGAAGCTGCCCTGACAGGTTCCCAGAGCATTATGCAGCTTTTCCTGATGCATGTGCAGGCAAGGCACCTGGTTGTCCCCAGCCCACCACAGGAGGATCCTTACAGACAGTGCCAGTCCCTTTTGCCTCTTCAGTGCACAAGTGTTGATGGCAGTGGCGGACTGCCCAGATGGTGAATGCTTTATGTAGTCTCGGGGCTTTCGCAACCCCCTGAAGTACAAAGATAGCATTGGAGGGGAGGCAGGGAGGCGGGTTGATGGATGCTGCAGGCTGGGGCCCCTTCATAACAACCTCTTGCGTAACACCCATGAGCTCAGGTGGTCTTTGACCCTGACCTGCAACCAAGCAGGTGCTATGAGCAAATGCGTCTCTTTGGTTTTCCTAACCCAAAGGCAGAACTCATATCTGGGGAAAGGGGTGTGCATAGGTGTTGGGAGGAACAAAGAAGAAAGGCACCCCTTCTTTGCCCAGAGGAGAGTGAGCTGCCTCCACCTCTTTACACATTGCAGTTCAAAGTTCTTCTTACCCAATGTGCTCATTGCTCTGCACCAGTTACAAGGTGCAGACTTGTTTCCTCTACCTCCTCCCCAAATTCCTTTCCTCTCTTCCACTGATAAACAGTGGCAAACACCGTACATGCAAGTTTCTACTGATGTTTCTGAAAGCTCGGTCATGCAAAAACCTCTCCAGATCCTTGTGACTAGCTCCTTTTATTTCCCAAAGGCTGGCTTGTGTGCTAAACCATCTCGCAATTGGCTCCCAGGGACAGGAACTGGGTTCTGCAAATCTTCGGGAAAGCAAAAGAGCACTTTCGTGTGTACTGCAAAGGTGATGGGACATACACATGGTCTGCAAATACCCAAGTGCATGTACACACCACATCTGGCCCTTTTGAAAAAGGGCTTCCAGGATTTCTATTACAATTTTTGGCAGACTGTTTTCAGTTATATAAACCATTATTTTCTCCTGTCTGGGCAAGTTTTGCTGCGTCTCCGTCAATATTTGTTCTATAGTTTCAACATCTTTAGGAAGCATTAGAGAAAACCTGTTAATTATTTTCTAGACATGTAACCAGAGCAGGATAGGAATGATTGTTTCCAAGAGAACTAATTAACCTACCTTTTTTTTCACCTCCCATTTTTGAAAGAATAAAGCTAGAAGCCTTTCAGTTGAAAGATCTGTGTTAATTACTTTAAACATTTTAAAATAGCATCTAAATATGGATATATCAATGTAGTATAAAAGAAGTAATAGAGAGTTAAAGCAATTTATTCAGCATGCCCTTTTGCAGAAGTTTACTTGAGCCTTCTGTTCACTTAATTTATACATTATGTATATAAAATAAATAGGTGCAATCTGTTTGATTTATCTCACTTCTCTGCCTTGTGTTAGATTTTTGTGCGTAGAGAGCATGTTTTTGTTCACTTTCTCAAACATCAAATACTCAGGGGTGCTCCAAGACTCCTCTGAACCCTTTGATTCCCTGGATAACATCAGGCATTATAAATTCCATTGTTGTTAATACTAAGCTTCTAATTGGGATATATTTAACACAGATGCATATTAACTGTCTTGAAACTTTCAACAGTAGTCATTCAATAAGCCAACATTTTCATGTTTAAATGGATTTTGTAAAGGTTTGCTGATTCCCACAGAGACTGGAGAGAAAGCAATCTATATCCCTCCAATGGCTTCTAGAACCTTGCTCCAGCCTCTGGCAATGGTGATGACAATTATTTTTATATATATATATATATATGCATTTTTGCAAAGCTTCTACAAAAGACTCATTGATCTTAATACATTAATTCATCATATTTAGAAGATCACTGTCAACATAGATTTTCTTTGTTCAGTGTCTCACATGGCTAAGAAGAGGGATTACAGTTTAATGTACAAACTTTAAATCTATTGCCTTCCTTAATACCAAAGAAAACAATTACTTCTTTATTCTCTGCCAGTTCATGAAGTATTATTTCTCCTAAGTTTGCCCTCTTCAAAAATGTGTATACTGCTTTATATTCCAAGAGATGTTCTTTCTATTCAAATCTATTCCTAGGAAATTTTCTCAGTAACATAATTATCCACAAAAATTCTGACAGTGCTTTTGAAAGGAATGTAAAGTCACTCATCCAAATTAATCAAAATCTGATGAGATTTGGTCACCCCTGCAAATCTATGTCAGTAATCCTATTACACTTAACTGCATGTTGTCCTCAGCAGTTTTACAGACAGAAGACCAATCCACTGATCTTTGACAACTTGTGTCTGGTGGAGGTGCCTGGCAGAGTCTTAGCAGTTATTACTACTAATTCATTCAGCTCCTGAAGTCTGAGATCTGCCTGAGAAAAGTCTTCTTTTGATTTGTTATCATTCTGGATTTGTGAGAGCACAGCTACGGTGAAATCACACAAGTATTTCTCCTATTTCAAGAAGTGCAGAAGAGGAGCTGGGCAAATGGGTACAAGTTGAATGTTACATAGCAGAAGTTTGGCTCTACACCTTTTCTGGTTTAGCTATACTTTCAGCTGCCTGCCTGAGATGTAGCTTACATTAATGAAATTCTCTCACAGATAACAGCTAAAGCAATTATTTGTTCAATAGGACAAGCTTTTTACACAAGAAGGCTCCTCTCTTGTCAGGTTGTGAGTGTATTGGAAAAAGGATGGCAGGGTGCGGGCAGACTAGCATCATTATGTAAATCAAGGCTGATTTTTTTCTCAGTCCTAGCAGATGTAGCCATGCAACTATGTAAACTCATAAACAGTGTAAACTTTGCCTCAGTTACTAATCACTTGGCTTGACTTGTGCTATAGGTTCAGTTGAGAAACGATGCCAGCAAGTCATCCTCATCCAGATCTTTTGAATCTGCATATAACACTTGCAGATTTGTACTTCTTATGGAAACAGAAAGGAAAAGAATTTGGATTTCAAATTGATTCTGAGAGCAATGTACACAGATCATGTCAATGGTGTCAGATGATTGTTAGTTTCTGGGAAAGCTCAGACAAATAATTGTAAAACAATTATTAAAATATCGATAACATATGAAAACATGCAAATAACTTCTAATGCAAAACTTGTGCCAAGCTTGATAAATGTCATAGCTGAACTTCCCATTCCAGTGTTTGAAGCTTGAATATTATGGAAAGTTTTTGAAACGTCAGTATGTGGTTTTGGAACCACATTTAATTGAAGAGGGAAAAGTCTTCTATCCTTAAATTTTGCCAAAAGGCAAAGAAAGGGGCTAACTTCTGGCAGTGATTCTGAGATTGAAATATTTTGTACATTAATAGTCTGTAAAATTCTGCAGTGTTTTCCATTAAGTAGAGCAACAGAAAATGCATAGAAAAGATTTGCAAAAGGAAGTGACTGAAAAAAAGCTTTCATCATAGAAGCTATTTTAGTTTCAGTTCCGAATTTATAATAAAAAGGAAGAAATGAGAGTCAAATTACTATTTAAAACATTTTTAACACCGGAACAAAGAGCTTTAAGTATTAAAAGAACTATGATTTTATTTGTGGTCACAAGAATGTCTCACTCTTAGGAGTAAGCCAGCTCAAAGACTTGGCAATGGGAAATGGAGCATCCATTTCCAGCCAGACTGCACATAGCTTGAAAGACTTTTTGCTTGTTTATTTATAGAATGTCATTCACAAACACGGTCATCTACTAAACCCTTAAGAGGCAGATTTTGAAGGGGAATGAATGACTGCTGTGTGCACAGAGCAATGGATCCACTGCCCTGTGGAACCAGACTCATATTAACAAGTGACAACAAATGGCATGACCTGAGCCAAGGAGCTCCGTGTACTTTGTAAGGGACAACTATTTACACTGTCACCATCACAACAGTTCCCCATGGTGGCAGTTTGAGTACAGAGGTTAAGGACAGAATGGAATTGAAAAGATTGGCCTTTGCACCATGCCAGACTGTGTGTTACCTTTTTTTTGTAATTTAATGACATGACATTCTTCCTAAGGAATAAATTTACATTGAACTCTTTATAAACAGTATTTAAACAAATCTGATTTAAAATACTGCCTTTATCCTCTATAGCAAACCTTTCTGAGGATTGCAGCTGTGAGGGGTCAGCTGGAACAGCTGGAACTGACCAAGGGATATTGCATACTATATGATGTCATGCTTAGCATATAAAGCTGAGGGAAGAAGAAGTAAGAGGGGCATATTTGGGGTGATGATGTTTTGTCTTCCCAAGAAACCACTGTGCATGACAAAACCCTGCTTTCTGGGAGGTTGCTTAACACCTTCCCACTGACAGGAAGTGGTGATTAAATTCTTTGCTTTACTTTGCTTGCATGTGTGGCTTTTACTTTACCTTTCAAAGTGTCTTTTTCTCAACCCACAGGTCTCCTCACTTTTATCTTTCTGATTCTCTTCCCCATCCCAGTGAGGAGTTAGTAGGCAAGTGGCTATGTGGTGCTTAGCTTCTGACTGGAGTGAAACCACAACTACTTCTTTCATGAACCCCTAGAGCTTATCATCAGTAGTTTAAAGAGACCATGAAAATTTTGCATATGCAACTATATGCAAATGCAACCATATGCAAAAAAAACAGCTCACTGAATATATTGAATGTTTACATTTTAAAGATTACTTTTGCAAGAAAAGGGACAAAATTATTTAAAAATAAATATGAAAGTTGTTGTTTTAAAGGTCCCTAAAACATAGGGATCTGGGGGTGCTAATTGATACCTGCCTGAACATGAGCCAGCAGTGTGCCCAGGTGGCCAAGAGAGCCAATGGCATCCTGGCCTACAGCAGGAATGGTGTGGTCAGCAGGAGCAGGGAGGTCATTCTGCCCCTATACTCTGCACTGGTTAGACCACACCTTGAGTACTGTGTTCAGTTCTGGGCCCCCCAGTTTAGAAGGGACATCGAGATGCTTGAGCGTGTCCAGAGAAGGGCGACGAGGCTGGTGAGAGGCCTCGAGCACAAGCCCTACGAGGAGAGGCTGAGGGAGCTGGGATTGTTTAGCCTGGAGAAGAGGAGGCTCAGGGATGACCTTATTGCTGTCTACAACTACCTGAGGGGTGGTTGTAGCCAGGAGGAGGTTGCTCTCTTCTCTCAGGTGGCCAGCGCCAGAACGAGAGGACACAGCCTCAGGCTGCACTGGGGGACGTTTAGGCTCGAGGTGAGGAGAAAGTTCTTCACTGAGAGAGTCATTGGCCACTGGAATGGGCTGCCCAGGGAGATGGTGGAGTCGCCGTCCCTGGAGCTGTTCAAGGCAAGGTTGGACGTGACACTTGGTGCCATGGTCTAGCCTTGAGCTCTGTGGTAACAGATTGGACTTGATGATCTGTGAGGTCTCTTCCAACCTTGGTGATACTGTGATACTGTGATAGTACATCAGTGACAACAGAACATTTCAGTGCCAAAACCTGGCTGTGTTTGGGGTACACAGTACCCGTTGTAAATACCTACAGAATACGTTATCACAACCTAACAGTTTAGAAAACCTCAAAACAACCATATTTCTGAACATGATGTTTTTAAAATTATAAACATGAAGCTCTGATGTTCAGCCAGTGGCCACAAAATTATCCACATCAGAAGCCATGCAATTAAGATAAATACATTTGATCTCTTTCTTCGGAAAATACATTTCCATTTCTGCAGGAAATCTTAACTGAATTAACAACATTAACTGATATCAGGATGGAAAAGAGACACTGAGATACAAACACGGAGCTGAACTGAGAAGCCTTATAAATACCTTTGACATTTATGTGCTGCTTGAACCTATTTAAATAACCACGTCTGTCAGTTATCCTTCTTAGGAGTTTACATGTATCACAAGGGCTTAGGAATGGTCTGATACTAAGAACTACTCCATAAATAGTTTGATTTATCTATTAACTACGAACGTCAAAGGCAAATAACATGATGTATTGAAATCACACATTACACATATTTCTGATATTCTCTGAAATGAAAGCAATTCAAAAAATATAGCAACCTGCTTGTCACAGTTTTAAATCAACCTACTTCAGTATACAAAAGAATCAAAGCCAAATAGGTACTGTTTTTGTCATTAAAAGTGCTGTGAAAATGACTACGCAAGGTTAGTTTCCAGTGTTAAACTTCCTTGCATGTAATGGATTCTATGTTAAAATGTATTTTCATAATAGGTGATCTTAATAAAAATTGTGGGAAAGATGACAGCAAAATCATGTTTGAAAGTGCCAAAAATGTGAAATAGTTTGTTCACATAGTTTCTTATAATAAATTTCAATACAATTGTGAATTAGCATTACCAAATACAAAATGGTCACTAGCATGGCAAATAAGGAGACTAAAGGAGATAGAATAGCAGATGTCTTATTCCATGACAGAAACTTTAACACTCTTCACAATACTAGACCTAATTTATAAAATTCATTAAAATACTAATATAAGGGGAAAAAACCCCAAACCAGCAAAACACAAATACACTGTATTTTCCTAACTCTAAAGTGCAGACAATTCACAAAATCCCACTCTTGAACATCTTATTTCTTAAGGAGCAGAATTAAAAGTATTGAGCTAGAAATTAGAAGATGTCAGACGAAGAGAAATAATTTAAGTCTGTGTGTAAATACATATAAAATTATTTTCAAATTTATATTGCTTCTATGTCTCAATCAGATCATTAAATTGTTCAAAGACTGAGATACATGTTGTGCATTTCTGTTGGTGTTTTCTTGTGACATGTACATGCATACAAGGGTGAGAATATCTTGCTGCACTGCAGTTGCACAGTCCTGCCACAAAGTTAGTGTCACCAGTTCACATCAGTAATAAAGATGCTGCAACCTCACACATCCACCAGTGAGGGTCCTATGGTGTCCTAAGGCTGCTAGGATTAAGTAACCCAGAGAGAGAAAAGGAACTATGGCAGAATGTGTATGGCAGAATGTGTCCATACTGTGCTGATTTTCACAGGCATTTAAAAATCTTTATGGCAACTGCAGTCTGTCAAAAAATTAGTGTCTTACACAGCCTTTCATATAATAGTCAGAGGGAAAACCAATGCACTGAGTTGGCTGCCATTGCACACCAATCACTGACCTGTTCCTTGTGCATGAGAGGATCATGCATGAGAGGTCAGTTGCCCATGTTGATTCTTTTAGATCTGTTGATAAAAATGGATGTTGACAGACTGTGGCCTCTGGCAGACATAGTTGTGCTTTGACAATTACTCTTTTCAAACTAAGAATTGCAAAGGGTCTATTTTTTCTTACACTTAGAATCTCTTTTTGCTTCTGATCAATGTGGATGTCACAAATCAAAACAAGATTACTTGTATGCGGCCCTCCTACCGTGTGGAAATTCAGATCTGTTTCAATGAACAGAGGTCATTTGCCGTCGTAGTTGGCAGCCTTCTTAAACTCATCCTTCTCTCTCACATAGCCCTGGCGTGTTTGTTCCTAAATTTTCATCATTCCTTTTCCATTCATTTGAGTGATGTTGAACTTCTGATGGTAGGAAACCCCAAATACCTTACAGAGGTACAAGCAGACTCAGTATTACCTGTTTGGCTGCTGTCAGTTATTACTTTTCCCCCCACTATTTAAGCGAGCAGAGATCTCTTTTTTTTTTTCTGACTGTGCTGCGTAAAATTCTAATTATTTTACTCCATCTTATCCTGGGTAAATCACTTAAGAAAGGTCAGACTTTTGTAAGGTCTTTTGGATTTCATCCATTTCATGCATGTATAGCTTCATACTTGTTTACTTCTAATAATCTAGTTTCTATCATCTCCCGGCTATTTCAGAGGAAACAAAATTTTGCTATTCTAATTTTTGTTCTTAGTAACACTTTGTTTTCTTTCACTTAAGTACCTCTAATAAATACACGTGTGTTCGTCAATGCACGTGTATAATGTGGGTTAAGTATCTAAGTGGAATTCCTCTCACTATGTTTTAGTGGATATTTTTGTATGTATAGTCAAAATACATACTGTAAGCAGAGGATATAGCATACAGGTATGCATATCTACACGTCAGACAATTTTCTAAGGTCTAAGAATTAATTGGTTAGTTTAAAATGCTAAAATGATTGCCTTAGGATTTATGAGCTAAGAATGCTCAGGGATTTAGTGTCCTGACATCTCTTTAATTAGCAGTCTCCAAGATCTCACACTAAGAAGAAGCTAAGCCAGTGCCTTCTGTCATATCTCAAGAGTTTCAGAAGGATTTGAAGCCACAGAGGAAGGTGAATGTACTATGCCTGTGAGCTACACAATATGCACAAAGTACTGTTTTCTTACTAGTATCAAACTAGAACTTGCTACACTCCTACTTTGATGGTGATGCAGTTCTAAAAGAAATCCTAAGAACAATCCAGGAAAAATGGGTGAGGTAAATAAAGATGCCGTTGAAAAATACTTGGAGAACAACCCCCAGTTTGCCAAGGAATATTTTGACCGAAAAATGAGGGCAGAAGTGCTGGGAAGTATTTTTAACGTGAACCCTGGAGATGTGAAGGAAGGAGTCAGCTTCAAAGACATGTCCCGTCTGGAGGAATGTAACATACTTTTTGAGCTGGTAACAGAAATCCAGGATGAAGGAGGCACTATGGAAAAGACAGTGCACAAGGCCCTGCAGAGGCTGTCACAGCTGCTGGCAGCTGATCGGTGTAGTATGTTTGTTTGTCGTTCCCGAAATGGTACTCCAGAGGTAGCCACCAGGCTTCTCGATGTCACTCCGACTTCCAGCTATGAGAAAAACTTGGTGACACCGGACAATGAGACTGTTTTCCCTCTGGACATCGGGATAGCAGGATGGGTTGCTCATAGCAAGAAGTTTTTTAATATACCTGATGTGAAAAAGGTAAGTGACTTCTTTTGGGAAACAGCTTTCTGTGCATTTGTTTACTTAGCTTCGTGTGCTGGGCTCGTGGTACACAGTCATTTTTTTAAAACATCCCAGAGGGAAATCCATATTAAAAGCATGAGAAAAGCAGCAGCAGTTTGCTTAAAATCCAGCAGAATGACATCTAGTAGCCTAGTGAGGTAATTCAAATATCAATGTAATGTAATGTAATTTACTGTTACAACAAAGGAGAATATTAGATTAGTAGAAACCATAAGAACTTGTGTGTCTGTTGAACAAGACAGACTCCTGTGCTGTTATCCACTATAGGCTTGCAAATGTTCTCCCTTATCATTCCATGTCACCATGCATGCACTTCTGAATACAATTAATTTGCAAATTTTGTAATGAGGATGCTTCCTTACAACTATGTGAATAAAGCGAGATGAAAATTATGTCAACGTTTGTTCAGCTTCAAACAACTTCATTTTTGAGGATGTCCATCCAGGTCCAGGGCTGATAACCATCTATAGAAGAAGATTAATGAGCCAGAGCTGCTCTCACATTTTCAGAATTTCTGTTTTTATTTGCATGGGATAATTTTCCTTTAGCTTTGTGGGTGATATGCATTGTTAAAGTTGCTACATAAAATGATGAGTGACCTAAGAGAAATTTAACATGCATGAGAACTTCTTTAGAAATTGCTCTGCAATACACAGGCTGGACTCCATGATCTCCTTGGGTCCCTTCCAACCCCTAATATCCTCTGATCCTGTGAAACAAACATGCTTTGAATATTGTAGATTTCTTTGAAGATAGCTAACCTTGTGTCATCAAATGGTGACAGCTTCATTTCTTTTTAGTGTTATATGGAAAATGTCAGCATAATCAAATGGCAGTAAGATAATTATACAAGATGACATTCAGGCTTCTCAGCATTTTCTGTACAGCAATTTTAAAATTCTGGGACATTTTGGAGATGGAAAGCACCTCAGTGTCCTAAGCTCAATGGAAATAATAAAAATCTTTATACACAGCTTAAAAAATTATCTATGTTTTCCAGGAGGTAAACAAAAAGTAATGTATTCTATCTTGTTAAAAGTTGTCAGACATAAAGAAATAAAGCACTACTTTTAAAGCTCTGAAGCAAATTAAAATGTATTGGTATGTGAAAAGAACATCCCAGTATATTGTAAACTACCTCATGTGTGTAAGTAAGAATAACAGGAGCAAAGAAGACAATGACTTATTTGAGGGAACAAATTATTTGATTTGCTTAACTGACCCCTGAGAAGCTTTCTTCGATAGCTGCTGTTCTGACAAGAAGCATGTGATTTACTGCCTCTTACCACCACATGGGGAGATTGGACGATAATCCTTCTAAATTCATAAGGCTGATTACATGAGAAAAGATCAGGAGGATCAAGAAAGATGTCTTCTATCAGACACTGCACTGCTCCTTAATGTCATTATGTGAGAGGTGCCCAGAGCAAGGCTGCCCAAATATTTCTGTGTTTGCACTCAGATTTGTTCAAAATTTTGTGGCAAACTTAATTTGATGATGCTTAAATAAGAGAACCTTTCTATCAATCTAATCCTTCTAGTTACACATTTTGCACTCATAAATTAATTCATGTTGGCTGAATATCAACCCAGCTATTAATCAATCACTGTAGGGTAATCTTTACTCAGGCATCCATTTACTTGCTTAGTATTAATGAGGTCTGTGCCATTAGGCCCACACCTAAAAATGCAGTTAAATCATGTTGCCATTATTCCACATTTGGTAAACAAATGACATCAAAGCATTGATATTTTATAAGTTAATTGCAAAACTTCCAGAGACTCCTTCATAATCAAGATTTGGTATTTAAAAACAACCCTGAAGGTCTCCGAATTGTCTCAATTTCCATTCTATTTGTACAAAAACTCAAGTGCATAAATCTACACTCCTTACACAGGCGAAGTTTCCACTGTCACCAGACTCTTCATATCCATAAGGAATGCAGAACATCAGCTTTAGTCAGTACCTCTTAAAAGAAATATAATTAGTTAATCTCAGCAGAAATAGTCATTGAAGCCTTGATCATGTTTTTGAAAGGATCATTATTTTTCACCTCACTTTGTATGCACTTCAGTCTAGCTACATTTTCTGCTGCCCAAATCCTGAGCAAAAAAACTACAATCACAGTTAAGCCAGAGAGAAATTTTACCTCTACTGCCTTGTCAGAATACAAAATGTACAATGATCAATTCTAGATGGCTACAGTACTGTGGTGGGATAGGAACTTTCCACCCCCTCACTATTGAAATTTACCAGATCAGCTCAGATGGCTTGGAAGTAAGAGGAAGCTATGTTTACAGCAAAGCAAATTTTACAAGCATATATACACAATATATTTACAAGTATTTACAATTATATACAATTTAGAAATTATACAAGAATTCAAATTCCCTCCTGGACAAAGAAACTGTCCAGAAGAGGCTCAAAGTTTCTCTCTCTTCCTTCCCAGACAGAAACCAAAACAACCAGCAAAGCTTACTTGTTATCTGGTTAGCGGAAGATATTAGAATGGAGTGACGGAGAAGTGAAAAGAAGCAGAATCCCAGAACAAATAGGGACAAAATATTTACATTTTGGCTTTTTATCTCTTTCAATAAACCAATGTATGATATAGACTTAATCATTATTTTATTTTTGCCACCAATGATCTAATTTCTCGCATTAAAATATTCTAATTAGCCTCAAACCAGCACAAGTACTTTAAAGATGTCATGACTGTCCAATTTCTATTGTTGACACAATCCACATCCAAACAGCATAGTGGTTTTTTAAGTCCTAAATACATGACAACATTAAAAAACTCACAGTGGGGTATTTTCATGCTTCCACTTACCACCCTTTTGTAACATGACTGAATGTAATGAAAGACCACAATAGCAATAAAGAGTTTTTAAAAAAGAGGAGGACTCCACTTTTAGTGCCTGGTAGTCAGTTCTTTAGAGATTATCTTCTCCTTCAATTTGGAAAGGTACCAATAAACGTGAGGAAGCTCCTCATCCTGACTAATGCTTCAGAAAAGAAAAGCAGAGGGAAAGATACAGACCTTCCATAATTAACTTAGTAGCCAGAGCAGTCTACCCCGACAAGATTATGGACCTGTTGACTGCAAGAGCTAATAGCATTTAATCCAGGATTTAACAATAGTGAGAAATAGGAGGCCAGGCAGGACCACTACTCTAATAATTTGCCTCACATTATTCTCAAGGTCTGGCAGAGGTCATGACTCAAATATTCCAAAGAAAAATAATAGATTGCGTAATATTTGGTATGCCAATTAATATTCTTTAAATGTTAACTGATAACAGACAGCATGATAAATAAGAGTGCATTACCTTCTACATTTTGTTAAGGCATTATATCCAAATAAAACAAAGAAATAGTTAAACAAGGACCATGTCTTCCAGGGAATCAAAATCTCGCATTCTCAACTGGCATGAACCAATAAAAAAGACTGTATGTATTTGCTTTAATCCATCATGTAGTTAAATTATTGCTTTATTCCTTTTAATCCAGAGATACTTGAAGACAAAGATTTAAATGAGGAATGGAAATTCCATAAGTAATATTCCTGGCTATAGTAGAGTATAAAGTTATATAAATGCATCAAAACAAGTGAAGGCATTTAGATTAGATTTATAAAGGGCCTGAAATGTTCTATGCTGAACTAACAAACTCTCATTTTCAGACGCCCAGCGCTGCAGCCCACAACCCCTCCTAAAGTGAAGAAACAACAGACTGTGGAGATATTCAGATTAAGCAATCAGAGCAGTGATCATTGTGGCACCCAGTTTAACCACTGGAAACTGTGACACAAAACCATTTAAACACAACCAACAACAGAACAAGGGGACACAGTCTCAAGTTGTGCTGGAGGAGGTATAGGCTGGATGTTAGGAAGAAGTTCTTCACAGAGAGAGTGATTTGCCATTGGAATGGGCTGCCCAGGGAGGTGGTGGAGTCACCGTCCCTGGAGGTGTTCAAGAAAAGCCTGGATGAGGCACTTAGTGTTATGGTCTAGTTGACTGGATAGGGCTGGGTGCTAGGTTGGACTGGATGATCTTGGAGGTCTCTTCCAACCTGGTTGATTCTATTCTATTCTATCTTCTAGTTGCGAGCACTTGCATCATAGTTTTGTAAAGTCATCCAGCTTGTTTGCATGAGGGCTTTTTTGGTGGGAACTCTACTTTGTTTTGATGCAAGGGTGGGAGAGACTTTTAATTTCAGGCCTATCTGAAGTGACAGGAGTTTTATATTTGCGAGAATGTGCCACTCCCCAGACTCCAGGAATGAGGAAGAAGAGACAGCCCATCCCTTTTGTTGAATCTACACAAAACCACAAAATAAATATTTTTTTTTTTAAGAAGGGAGAGAAAAGAGTAAAGGGAAGCTTGGTTCTGCACCTCAGTGGTTCAGATTGCTATGTGGCAGTGAAGAGACCTGGACACTGAACTGTTGTCCAGCTGACTGTATGTAAACAGTTGCTCTGGTAACACACAGCAGTGGTGCCGGGACCAGGTGATAGATCTTAGATGCCCTTCTAGGGCAGGAACATACTGCTGGAATTAGGTGCATCCATGTAAAAAATGTGAAGTGGGAAAGCATAGGGGATAGCAAGATGGTCAATGACACAACTGGTTGCCCTGAAAATGGAAAGAATTGAGTTGCTTTGTGGTGGAGCTGGCAGCAGGGCAGTCACTTGCTAATAAGACATCTCAGTTCTTGTGGTTTTAGCACTGCTAGTCCCCTCATAATGTGATCTTGAAGAAGAAATGCAGCTATCCAATATAGCCACAAGGCAGTGTATTAACAAAGGTTCAAAAGGCCAGAGGAAGATTGTCGAAAGAACTGTAGAGAGAAATTCTTGAGAAGTGAACTCAAGAGTTGATAAGGTGAAAAGTAATGGGAGCAAAGATACACAATGCTACAGAAGTACTGCCTTCCTAGGTATCTGGAAAATAGTGAATAGAAGAAACTGATCCCAAGAAAAACTGAAAGTGGAGAGAAAGGGAGAGATTGCCTTTTGCCCAGGAAGAACTTGCATGTCTTCTCCTCCATTTTATCATTCTGATAATAAAAATCAGATTGTCATAAACTCATACTCAATACAGTAAATACTAACTGGGGAAAAAATGTTCCAATCTGTTATAAAGACAAAGATGCAGTCAACTTACAAGAAAATATTTTAACACAGGAACAAATTTCTAGTATCATGCATTCCAGAAGAAAAACCCAAGCCTTTAATTCTTTCCTTGAATTAATTTGTGTTAAAAGGAAAGCTCCCAAAACTGAAGAAAAAAACACATTAAAAATTAAAATGAAATTTTCCCTTTTAATTTTCCTGTTTTATGTGAAAAAAAATACTTAAGTAAGATAATACAGAATAAAATTTTAGAAGTTTCTAAATAGCCACTACCCAAATAAAAAGCAAATATTTCAGTGATATGACTGAAAAGCTCAGCTCCCAAATGCTGTTAATTTTCACTTGATTCAGTTTCAGAACCCTTGTGATCTTAAAGTCCATCTGTTCTGTAAGCCTAGTAAGTTACATGTCAAAATGCAACTCTTTTATATCCCTGACAATACATGATTCTTTCAGTGTGGCCTCATGAATGGCCAACTCATTTAGCTAATTGGTTGACTTCTTTGTAGCTGATGGGAGACAGCTTTTCTTTTCTGCTCGTACACAATTATATCATTATGAATCAAAACCATTTCTTAATTCAAATTAGAATAAGCAGAAAGAAGCAATGAAGCAATATAGCACACCAATGCAACCTACTCAGCAGTAAAAAATCTGAAAAACTTGAGACAATGCAAGACAATCAGTGGGAGAACAAAATATGCGGATGATGAGAAAATACCGCATGGCTACCAGAAAGGAAACCAAAAGCGTACAAAAATGGTGCAATGAAATGTGTGATAATGATGAGTGTGACATCAGCTCCTGAAGTCAGAGGTTCCTGTGGTTCCTGTTCCAGTAGTGGCTCCAGACCCACTCTTGGTCATCACACACCTAAAGGATGATGTATTTTGTCTTAACTCATCTCTCTAACCCAGAGCCTCCAGCCCAATATGATGAAAGTAGTTATAATTGCAAGGGGTCCCAGAAAGCCATTCTTCCTCTGTGCTTTATAAGAGGAAAGAGGTGAAGAAGAGGCCTCTGCTCTCTTGGTACTACCACCTCAGCTGTGGGATTAAGTCTTACTGCTTCTTACCTGTGATATTTGAGGCACTTGACCAAACTCAAAATGGAGTAGGCAGCAGTCTCTGTACTAACAACTTTGAGCTGCTGTTCTTATTGCCTGTAATCAACCAGAGCAGTGAATCTCCACACTGACTAGCTGAACAGGGAAGAAGGATCCTTGTTACCTTAATCTTTAGTTTTGAGTTGCTTTTCACACTTCCCCATTTCTCTGTCTTTCCTGCAATTGTATAAACTATATACTTTTGCATATGCAATGGAACCAAATTAGCAAATTAACAGGGGTTACACAATCTCATTCCTTATAATATTATTTTTGCATTTTTTAACCAAATTTACACTCAACAAATAATTTACACTGCAGACTTTGGCCTCAAACTCATTTGCCTCAGGCTGCATTTTGTTGTTAATCTCATCATAAATGTCCAAGGCTTAGCTTGATGTTCTGGAGAACAGGTTAGCAAGTGCTAAAATAACATTTGGAATTGGGAGATGTACATCTTTTATCAAAGACTGCAGGATGATTCAATGAATATTAGAAAGATGGTCTTCACTGTTTTTTAAGCTTGGCCTAGAATAAAGTCTGTGAAAGGTTAGAAATTTTTGCAGAGATTGTTTTCATAGTTTGCTTAAAGAATTGTGGGTTATCTCAAATCAACCAGTGAAGAACTAATCATGAAAAAAATAAGGCCTTCAAAAATGCATAAAAAGAAATTTAGAAAAACATACCAATCCCACAAAAGGAACTGAGATATGCAAAGAGATCCCTTTCAACTACTTTCTCTCACCTACAACAAAAAGGTGAACACAAAGAGGCATTCTAGTTTTTCCCTTCTATATGCTGGTGCAAATCCAGGACATGCTACACATCTTAGGATACCTCTGCAGAAAGAAAAAAAAAATTAGCTAGTAGAAAATGTTTGCAAATGTGCTGCAGTTAAGAAGTTATCAACAGATCAACTTTCCCTCATTTAAAAAAAAGGCATATTTTGTGATTTTAAGTGAGAACTGTAAATTCACAACATTGCTCTAAAGGAGGATTGGATTCATAGGATCAGACTCAATAAAACAAGTGTCCAGATTCATAGGGAGTACCAAGTTGCTCTTTGGGCTCTGGTACTGCAGGAGCACAATTCTGGCTTATTTGTCTATGAACTTAATTTTCCACACAACATGAGAAATGATTTCCTTTGAAAATAAAAGGAGGTTCTTATGTTCTTAAGAGCAAATATTTGAAAACCTTGATTGGAAGTAAGGGTTTTACACTCCTAGAAATTGTGTGCAAATATTTAGGAAAGCAAACTCTAAATCTAAGCACAAACTTTTGCTTCTACATGCAAATCACAGGCAATAGGAGTTTTTGTATATGCTGTAGGAATGTTGCTAATGTGTTGTGAGGTATTTATATCCTTCTGCATTGCACTATCTAGGCACAGCTCAGGAAGGTTTGTGGCTACTGAACTTCTTGTTATTAACATTTTTTTCCTATCCTCTGCAAAAAATGTATGACCAAAGTGCTTCTTCTGAAAGATTTCATACACCACTGCTTGTACCTTCAGTCTGGAGTTATTAGAATCATAGAGTCAGTCAGGGTTGGAAGGGACCACAAGGATCATCTAGTTCCAACCCCCCTGCCATGGGCAGGGACACCCTAGCCTAGATCAGGCTGGCCACAGCCTCATCCATCCTGGCCTTAAACACCTCTGGGAATGGGGCCCCAACCACCTCTCTGGGCAACCCATTCCAGGGTTTCACTTAAGACTCAGCACCTGTGTCCTGCTGATTCAGCTCACTTCATGCACACAAGTCTCTTTTAAGTATTCAAAAATGCAGAAGTGTCTGGAATTTTTATTTATTCCTTCACAGCAGCATACATTGCTCTAAACCCAGAAACCTGTGTCTCACCATTATGCTAGAGACTCTTGGTGAGGTAGAAGGACTGCAAAACAAATGAACAGATTATCTATCTGATTAACTTTATTTTGAATGGCTTAAATTGTCAGAACTGCAGAAATTGTTACTGGAGCCCAAAATCAGAATGGTTGTGTCAAAAGGTAATACACCTTAGAGAAGATCAATTATTTCCATGCAGTAACATACTTGTTTAGCAGACTCCAGAAAAATATTAGATTCTTACATAGACAGATTGACTGGCATTTTCCCTGGATGTCTGTTAAGTAGGATTTCCCTGATACTTTTCTCTGAAAGAAAACAGAAAACAGTAACTCAGAGGTAGTTTCACAGAAATAGAGAAAGCATCCTTTCTTCACCTGGGTGATGGATTTGAAATCGGCTACACTTTCCAGGAACCCCTGATACATTGACCTACAGAGAAAACGTACTGTTTCCTTTTAGTCTTCTCAGTGTGATGTATGGGGATGGCACAGGCTAAGAGAATTGATTCTGTGTAAATCTAGAGATTAGGCTGTCCATGATGTTAAATGTAGTCTGACATTCCCTGGTCAACAGGCCACGTGCTGCCTCTTGACATTCTCATTTAGTACCATCTGCTCATCACCTTTAGAAATTTGAAGCAGGTTTCCTTGCCAAAGGAAATTCAGGAAGAATCTGTCATTGAATGTAGACCAGCACTTAGGTGCTCATCTCTTCAAAGAAGTTTGGGCAGTGACATGATAGCAGTGCCAGATGTGAGGGGACAGAAAAGGCTCAATGCAGACAGTCTGGCTATTTTATCTGCACATACTGAGAGATTTCAATCCCCCAACTCATAACTTAGCTCATTTAGATATATTATCATAAGAGCATTACAAAACACAACAACCCTTGACAAACAGATTTCCCTGAAATTTCATATATCCCTTTTCTAAATAGAACACTAAAACCTTTCAAAGGAAACACCAAGGATTTCTATCATAGAGGAAATGAAACATTAGCTATTCTCCCAGTACTTTTTACATAAAAGAATGAAAATAATAGCTTTTACTAAATCCTCCTCAGCACCCAGTTTAAGGGTAAAATTGGTGGTGTAGGTAGTTGTGGCTCATTTATTAGTCTTGTGGTCTCATTCCTACATGATCACAAACCCAACAAAAGCTGTGCTGTGTCCTGACATCCCTGATGCTACATCCTCCTGTTCACCAGAAAAGCATGTTGGTCTGGGAGCAGGAAGAAATGGTGGTCTGTCAGACTGGAATGAGGAAGAAACAGCTCAGGGAGATGCATACCTGCTTGAGATGTCTCTGCCAGAAGCATTTTTAGCCATATATGTTCAGGTCAGACAGTAGTTTCAAACATTGTGTGATGGAACAGTTTTATGATTGTTACCAACAGAAATAATTAAAAAGCAAGAAATACTAACACAGCTATGAAGTAACTCTCTTACATGCAAGCCCTATGTATTAGACCCTCAGGTAGCCATAAAGTCATGTTACTCCCTCCTTTATTCTTGATTTTTCCATGTTTCTAATTCCTCAAATTCCTCATCATTTTAATGAACAACTGTACAAAACTTGGTTTTGGAAGCTGTATTCATAACCAACACTTATGTTAATCTTGTGTATATAACTTTGTAAGACTGAGTTAATAATACTCATTTATTGCTCTGTGAAACTGCACTCACAGCACTACAAACAAATTATCGATTAAATTATCATTTGCTCTTGGGGTGGAAACTGTTCTGTGTATTTCATTTATGGGTTGTCATTTCTTTTTCCCTTTTCTTTCAGAACAACCATTTTTCTGATTTCATGGACAAAAAAACTGGTTACACAACAGTCAGTATGTTGGCAATCCCAGTTATGCAGGGCAAAGAGGTGCTTGCTGTTGTCATGGCGCTCAACAAATTAAATGCCCCTGAGTTCTCAAAAGAGGATGAAGAGGTAATAACCTCAGATTTTGCATAATAGTACTACTGTTAGCTCAACAGATAGTTTGAGTGAATCTGCCCCTTGATTTTACACTTTTGTCTTATTTTTTGCTCTTTGCCATTTTTAGGTCTTTAAAAAATACCTCAATTTCATATCTTTGGTCCTAAGAAATCATCATACGTCATATCTCTACAATATTGAATCCAGAAAAAGTCAGGTATAGAAGAATGTTTTAATGATAATACTTAGTTTTAGTGTGAAACCATTATTATTCTTCTCCCTAATTTATATTCCTGCAAATTATTTTGTAATAGCCATGGACCTTATCATTTTATTCTGGAATGCCTAGGGTTCATATTTTTATGTTGCAAACATTTACCCTCTTTTTCTTTCATTCTAAATAGGTGCTTTTGTGGTCTGCCAACAAAGTATTTGAAGAGCTAACAGACATAGAACGTCAGTTTCACAAAGCGCTGTATACTATTCGAATGTATTTGAATTGTGAAAGATACTCTGTTGGCCTGCTGGATATGACTAAAGAGAAGGTAACAATCATTCTACCTACTTGCTAGAAACGTGCTACTCTCAACTTTAAGTTATAAAAGCCATCCTTCTATTTCAGTCAATCTGCATTATTTCTAATGCATAGCTCTCCAAGACACAAAACTACATGCTTTCTAACCCTTTGGGATAATAGCCATGGTACAAAAATTACATGCAAAATGACCTCTGCAAAGAATATAACCACAATGAACATAAATGCTAATTCTGAAATAATTTTTTCTATGAATGATTCCATGTGAGAAAGGGTAGAAGAGAGAAGTGCAGGTCTGAATACTGCGTTATAAATGCCTGCCTCCCAAAACAACAATTAAGCTATGCAACTGTTCAGAGATAAGCTTCAGAGTGGCCTGAAATTTACTGGAAAACATTTCTTGCCTGAATAAATTTAACAAAGTTTTCTTATTACTGCCTGAAATGTTATCATAATACAGCTATGGAGAAGGAAAAATAAAATTGCTGTCCACAGATGTCAAGTTATCTATGAACATATAATTGTTTTGTTTTGCTTGTTTTTCCTTTTGCTAAACCCTGTGTATTGTTTTTGCCCAGGAGTTCTATGATGAGTGGCCAATCCGGCTGGGGGAGGCAGAGCCTTACAAAGGCCCCAAAACACCTGATGGACGAGTAAGGATATTAAATTTGCTTTTTATGAGTCTTAGTTTTGACATTGAAGTCATACAGATCACCTACATGTTCTTCTCTTTTTATTAGGAAGTGAACTTTTATAAAATCATTGACTATATTTTACATGGAAAAGAAGAAATCAAAGTCATTCCGTGAGTATTCTTTTGGCAGCCTGTGAATGTGTGGCAGCTAAATATATTGCTGGGGTAGCTTAACAATATTGCAGAAATGATTTAATTTCATTCTTTCTCTAAAGGTCACCTCCACCAGACCATTGGTGTCTTGTAAGTGGATTGCCGACATATGTTGCTGAAAATGGATTTGTAAGTTCATGGTAAAAGTAAAAACTAAAAGTTTAATTTCATGCAGCACTCCTGATTGAAGAACAAACCTCCGAATCATCCCCACAACCAGGAACCTCTACAAAAATGCCATGGTGCTTCCCTTGTCATTGGTTCCCAGTGAAATCATGTGAATGAGTAGTATGGGTAGAGAAAAGCTCCCAGCACAAACAGCCAGAATATCAGGAAAACTTCCCTCTGATTGTGGTGACATTGGAGAAATAACATGCACACCTGATGTCACTTTCCAGATGTGCTAAGTCTAACAACAAAATGTCAAAATAAGAAAATCATCACATACACAGTTTCAAAACTTCAATTATTTCACATCTCTTAAGCCATAACAGTGGACAATATACACAGTTCAAAGTTGTGATGTGTGTCAATTGTTAGCAGTCCTTTGGCATTTTTTTAACAGCAGCAAGAACAGAACCTTTATCAGTTATTTCTGTATCCCTCCCTGGTTTATAGGAATCACCAGAAGTTATTTTCTCAACCATTACACTTACGCACTATGGGACACCAGGCATAAAGGATTTTATTACAAACACTCCAGAATGATGTTATAACCACATCTAATTTAATAGATTTTCTGTAGCTGGCTAGAGTGCTCACTGTTGTTAGTTTAGCAAATAAAAATGCCTTTTTAAAGCATCAGGCCAAATCTTGGTGCCCCTTATATTTCATTTAAACAATGTTTGCTTTTCTTTCTGCTGTAGATTTGTAACATGATGAATGCACCAGCAGATGAGTATTTCTCATTTCAGGTAATTCCAATAATGTGAATAATTAGAGATGTTGTAGAAAAATCTGCTAATGCTTTCCACTAATTATTGACACACTTGATTACATTTACCTTGTGTTTGCGAAGCACAGATCTTAGTGTTACATTGCCTGTATCAATACCTGTATCACTATTTAAACAGAATATACATTCCCTTTTCTTTGACTTTCCTACAGAAAGGACCAGTGGATGAAACTGGATGGGTGATCAAAAATGTCCTGTCATTGCCTATTGTCAACAAAAAAGAAGAAATTGTGGGAGTAGCAACATTTTATAACAGGAAAGACGGAAAACCTTTTGATGAGTATGATGAACAGATCACTGAAGTAAGCTTAACAGGATTAGAGGCTTGAAGGAGCCATATGATGTTAATAAAAACATGATTGTAAAAAGTAATTTTAAAATGTCTAATAATTTTCAAATAAGCTATATCAGCATCTAACCAAATGTCTATCTCCTCTATGCAATTTGTTAAGAAATTAGTAATTTTATTTCCCTTTATAAACCTAAACATTTATCAGAGATCATTTATATTCCAATAATGAACGAATGTCAGAAACAATTTTAATGATTTGTTAGTGATGGTCAGTATCTTCTAGTTAGATAGCATGCTGCTTGCCAATAGATATTGTGCCTGTGACCATAGGAGTCCATGATCACATGCATTTGGGCATGGTAAGATACTCCAGTCCAAGTCCACTCAGCTTTACAAGCCCCCAGGTCCTGTATACAAAATGGGACTATGGACCCTTAATTACCAGATTGAGTCAAATGTTATTAAAAGCTGCGAAGGAAAAGGCTTCTAAACAAGTAGAGCCTTGCTTTTCAAAGGGCACTACCAGAAATTGGAATTAAAGAAAAGTAAGCTCAATTTGTCGTTTCAGTTTTATTGTCATGGTGTCATCTCTGCTTTGCTTGGCTTTGTTCCAGACTCTCACACAGTTTCT
The DNA here is from genome assembly GCA_013400475.1 of Tricholaema leucomelas. Taxonomy (NCBI): domain Eukaryota; kingdom Metazoa; phylum Chordata; class Aves; order Piciformes; family Lybiidae; genus Tricholaema lacrymosa; species Tricholaema leucomelas. The sequence goes on from WAAF01014692.1 coordinate 758,101, forward strand.
GGGGTGGTCAGTTTTAAATACTGACACTTACGACAAAATGAACAAGCTCGAAAACAGGAAAGACATTGCTCAGGAAATGCTTATGTACCAGACAAAGGCCACCCCTTCTGAAGTTGAATCTATACTGGTAAGTTTCTGCTCTGAGCCACAAAATTAAAGCATAAAAAATTCAAGAATTTGCACAAACCCTGAATTTCTTATTAATTTTTCTTTTTAGAAATACAAGGAGAAATTAAATGTAAATAGCATAGACGAATGTGATCCAAAAGATCTTATCAGGATTTTGGTAAGTCATTAAACTGAAAATTCTGGTGGCATGTTGGTATCATAGTATATAGTTTATACATAGTAACGTGTTCTCACTATAGAAAAAGCGGCATATAGTAAACCTTTGATTTATACAATTGACAAGCCATCTAGATGGAGATGGTTTAATAACATGTCTTCAGCCTCTTCAGTTCTTATACATTCTAACCCCACTGTTCCCTAAAGGACAACATTCTGTCCCAATGATGTGCCAGCAAACATAGTTTTCTGCATTTCCTTAAGCAGAGAAGTCCAAAGACAGTGACCAGTGACTCAATAGTGATGAAACATATTTGACATAATCAGTTAGAACTCTGCTACCAGTAAACCAAAAAAATAAGTCAGTCTCTTTTCCAGACTGTGCAAGGGAGTGGCCTTTTTGGTCTAACGTAGACAAAGCCACAGGGAAAAGGTTTCATTAAACTGTTTTAGTTATGTACATGGTGCGTGCCAGAAGGCAATGGCATTAAGATTTTACTGGCTGCCACAGAAGAGATGCTCACACAGCTTACAAGTGGTGGAAAGAAACCCAAAACATGAACAGACTACATGTAGCTTCACGCACCTTTTAAAGTAAATTTAATTCAGCTGCATGAAGGATTGCAAAAAATAATAGGTAAACATAGGTATTGGTAGAGCAACAAGAGATTATTATGGTATAGGCTCCAAATATGAAACATAGTATTGGTAGGAATTTTTAAATCTCAAAAAAAGCAATCAAAAGAGTTCTCTCAATGCTGTGGAGTCACAAATTCAAAGGTCTGATATCTTCGCACTGCCATGGCTACATGAAATGCTTTATCCTATTATAGGACCTGGAATCCCAGATAGCTAATGGGATAAAGCAGGTGTTTCTAGATCTAATGATTCACAAAGTAATGGGTCTTAAAACACCACTGCTCCAGGCTTCCTTGTCCTTGACCTCAGATCAGAGGATGGATCTTCAGCTTTATTTATTGAAATATATGCATACACTCAGTCATCTTTTTTCCTTATCTGTAAAACAGAGATCTTTTATATTCTACCATGGAGGAAGGAAATGTGATCATATAATCTGCTTTTTGTGCCAAATTGGACTTCCCTGAAGTATGTTTGGACTGAGGCATATTCTTTATATATAATACCATTCTCCTTAGGCTATGGGATACACAGATGAGAAATGTTACAGAACATTTCACTAATACTCCCATTACCAATTTGGCTATTTAATGTGACTCTATACATAAAAGAGGCAATTTAAATTTAATAAAGGCTCTTTAACTTTCATATCCTATACACATTAGAATTTAGTATATGTTTTATAGAGGTTATTCAGAAAAAAAAAAAAAAAGCTGGTCTAAGCTCTGTATCTGCCCTTCAGAGAAAGAAAAATCCCTGAATGGCATCCACATAGCTTCTAATGAAGTTTAGTGAATGAAGAAAGATTATGCATCTGTAGAGTTACCTATTTCTGGAATATTCTCTCATTTTCATCAGTGGTCAAGACCGTTCCAAATAGACCTCTGTGAACTACAGAAAGGTCATTACTAGGACAGAATCCCCACCAAGTACAACACTAGAAAGTAAATTGATGTATTTGAAATAACCTATAAAAAACATGAATTCTAAATCTTTGTAAATTTCAGCAGCATTGTTAACAGATTTTACTTTATGCACATATTGAGATAAATCAAGAGCCAAGCAATCAATAATCTACTGCAAGCAAACAGAAGCAGAAATAAGATTTGTGAATTTTTTGGATTCTCCAGTTCACCTTGCATGTACCAAATGAACCTTACAGGTTTGTCTGTCTATTAAGTGAATATAGGCTAGAACAGACAAAGAAACACTGTCACAGGAGACAAGGTAAGACAGACTAATTTTGTGAGTTGGCTGTGGAGTAGAAACAAACTACTACAATTCCAGAGGTTAAAAAGTACATGGGACTCTGATTTCCTATAGACTCTTCAAGAAAATGCAAGGCTATGGGTAGGTAGGTATGCAAGCAAGCCTCCTGTTATTAAAAAAAGGTGTTGTTTCTATACTTCATTCTGCCACAAAAATAAAAAAGATTTTGTCCTAGACAGGTTGGTTTTGGTCACTCTATTAATCACTATTCCTAAGAACCAAAAGGGAAGAACAACACTTAACAAGAATAATTTTGCTTCCAAAAAAAAGATGAACTCACACCTTGAGATGAGGCTAAAAATGGGATAATCGTGTGATTTTATATCAGTATACCAGATTTTATAGCAGATTTTACTCCAAGGCCTGAGATTTCTGAATTAAGGAAATGGTGAGATGGCCACAACAGATTTGTGTTGGAATTCAGAGGAGGAATAAACACCGTCTCACCAAGATTTTCACCTATCTTCTTTGAGAAGAAATGCAGCAGTATTATGATTGCAAATCATAGCTTGCTACACGCTAGTTTGTACTGAAACCTGAGGACTCTGAAGATGTAGTAAACACTCGCCCTAGGCAATGTTTCTACTGAAGTCAGAGAAGAATTTTTTGGGTTTGTTTGGTTTTTTTCCATTTTGTTCTTGCCAGGAAAAAAAAAAATTTACTTCTCCTAACAGAAAGAAGAATTACCTGATCCAAAAGATTTAGAACTCTATGAATTCCGCTTCAGTGACTTTCCTGTTACAGAACACGGCCTGATAACTTGTGGAATACGACTGTTCTTTGAGATAAATGTTGTTGAAAAGTTCAAAGTCCCAGCTGAGGTCTGATTTATTTTTTTTCTTCTATCTTAAAATAAATATAAACCCAGACAAATAGCTGACTATAGATAGTTAAATGCAGAAGCAGGCAATACTAAATAAATAGTAGTATGAGTAACAATCTTCCATTCTTAATTAAGCATTTGTATATTTGTAACAAAGATTTAAAACTAATCCTGAAATTGTGTGAGCTATGGAATTAATTCAACATACATTTACATAAGAATAATTTGCTGTGTCTATGTTTAATTCAATGCAAAGTAATTATTTTCATAGAACTTGCCCATTATTCCTGTAACTTCCTTGTATATTCCAGTAATTTTATAATGATTAAATTCTTACAAAATTACTATACTATGAAATTACTCTAATAATGGGCAAGTTGTACTGCACAGTGTTTCTACTTTCCAATTAACATCAGTCTTAATCGCTTTTCTTCATGATAGGTCCTTACAAGATGGATGTACACAGTTAGGAAGGGTTATCGAGATATCACTTACCATAACTGGCGACATGGATTCAATGTGGGACAAACAATGTTTACTTTGCTGATGGTAATGTTGCTAATACTAACCTTACTTGCATTATTAAATTTTACTTTAAATTCCAACTGGAAAATTCAGAAATGTACACAGAATTGTCTGTTCTCTTATACAGACAGGCAAAATAAAGAAGTACTATACTGATCTAGAAGCCTTTGCCATGGTGGCTGCTGCTTTCTGCCATGACATTGATCACAGAGGGACCAATAATTTGTATCAAATGAAGTAAGTACAAATGCTCAAACATATGAATATGTAGTAATGTTAGTAGCAAATTAAAAATACATGTCAAAATTTGCAACAATAGAAGTATACATTCCATATTCTTCTGGCATGAATAAACATCTTTCCTATGGAAGATTTCTGCCTCAGAGCATTTGTCAGGATAGCTGAAACACGAAGACAAAAAGCAAAAGTGGAATCCTAGAAGGATCTCCTGGACCTGCAATTAATTTTTAAAACTCTAGTACTACTTTGGATTGCAGCAGAGCCTCAATAAAGCCACAACTAAATGAGAAAAGTAAATTAAATCCTGAACTAAATTACTTTTTCAAGACAGAGTGGGAATCAGTGTGTGGCACAGACAAGCAACAGCTTAGAGTGAGATGGGATTTAAGATGCATTATTTTTTGCAGTTTTATACCATCTGACTAGCTCCATTTTCCCCCCACCCCCATCAGTTACTGACCGCAGGATCTCTCCTGAGTTGTAATCTCCTCACCTTATACAGGATTCTAAGATAAAGAGCTTGTGTTCTGCCCCTTGGTTCACATGCCAGTGACTTACACATCATGAGGTTAAGCTTTGCAATTCATGCTCCTTTTTGTTTTGAGAAAATATTCTAAAGGATTTCTTTGANTACATTAAATATCATGGTGAGATCCACCCTTCTCCTGAAGAATGAGCAATCTACCATTTCTTTTTACATAACCTGTTAGGGCATATTTCTTCTGTGTGCTAGCTGGAGACCAGAGATTTCTCAAAATGTCACACATAGCAGAAGACTGCAAATATAATTTTCTGAGCACAGCTTCCAACCATTTGTATGTCCAGAGCGATTCATCCTTCTCTGACCCTGGATATACTCCTCCCAGGAAAGGCATTTCAGCCTGCATGCTAGAGCAGTGACGCGAAGGGATTTTCTGATTATTCTCAGGGATTCTCCAGGTGACGTAGGAGAATGACAGACATTGATCCTTATTCAGCAGACTGCCTCTCATCCAAATAAGTTTAAAGGGTTTTTTTAATCTTCCTACAGTGGTCTTCCCTAGCTGAAAGCCCTCTGCATGAGGTCACGTGCAGTAAAGCTATTAATAAATGTCACCAGGCTTTACCACAACAGTCCTAATCACAAGTCAGAAAACACAGGTAGCACGCAGCTATCCAAATCCGCCTTGGATTATCTGAGGAATGGAATTATTAGCCAAAGAAAGCAGGAAAATACAATTCCAAACATGCAGAACAACCTGAAGCTTATGTAGACAGGACACTTCTCCCTTCCCCCCAGAACTGTAGTCTGTGACAATTTCCACTGCTGGAAGCTTAGCCTGATGTCAGATAAATGCTTTGAACTCTGTAATAAGACTGAACACGTCTGAGCTGCCAGGATGTGTAAAATGGTGATTTTTGAGAGAGGGAAGGGACCCACGGGCATTAGAAGAATTAAACTCCATTAAGCTGTTATTTTAGATTTAAATCAGTTACAACAAGAGTCATGGGCAATATGGCCCACAGTCATTACAGACAGACAAAAGCCACACAACAGAACACTAAGAGATGGATAAAGGCTACTTTTAAGGTAGACAGAAAGTGTGTACATTAATCAAACAGCAAAACATGCAAAATCAAACAAAGGCGTGTTTCAGTTTTGAGGCATCTAACCATACTTCTGATTTTAATGGACCTTGGTTTTAATGGACACGTCACTGCTCTTTAATTTCCATCAAGGAAGACAAGGGAAGACAACCAAGTTGTTTTTTTTCCTTTGCATTATACCAACGGCTGAGATACATAAACTATTGAACATGCAGATCAGAAGCATTTTAATTCTACAGAATTACATCTTTTTCAACAGGTCAGCTGCTCCACTGGCAAAACTCCATGGTTCTTCCATTTTAGAAAGGCATCACCTAGAGTACAGTAAAACCCTACTGCAAGATGAGGTATGTCTGATCAATGCAAAAGATCCAATGAAATTATGATGTTCCGAATTTTACTCTGTCTCATTCATTCTTCTAGGTCCAGATTAAGAAATTATGCTAAAATTTGGAAGTTTAAGCCAAATTCTTTTGTATTAGCCACTTTAAGAGAATGATTGGTAATTCTACCAGAAAAGATCCAAGATAGAAAGCTTTCCCTCTGAGCCGCCCTCTCACTCCTCAGTTTTTTTCTGCTTTCACAAAACAGCAGCAAAGTAGAAAATAAAATATATACATACAAAAGTTTGTAATTAAACTGCTGTCCTTGGTTCATGGGGTCCGAGTTCAGCTGCTGGCTCTGGCAGCTGAGGAACAAAGGGATGGAGCTGTTTATGGCAGCCTCCCTCATCCCCAGGACAGCCCACCCCTACACCTTACCTTCCTAAAAGAGAGGTGTTCTCATGAGACCATCCTGCAGCTGCCATTACTGATCTTCCCAGAACTAGGCAAATGCTCTCAACTGCCCTTCCTCAGCAGGTGCAGAGGTGAGAGGCCTCACCCCAGTCTCCTCAGGCTTAACAAAATGGTGGTAGCGCAGGCCTCAGGCCTTCTGCCTTGTGCAGCCCTGCTCCTCCTGCGCAGGTCATAGAATCATAGAATGGTTTAGGTTGGAAGGGACCTCAAGGATCAGCCTTTCTTCCTTCAGTAGTGTTCAATCTGCCCTGCCTCCAAGGAAAGAGACTATTTACAACTTTTTAATATGTATTTTGAAGCGAAATAACAGGCAAGGCTTGAACATGTGTCCCTTCCATCCCACTTGTTTGCAGCAGTGTGGCAACTACCCACTTCCATCCTCGTTTGCCATTTTCCAATCACCAGTGGCTAGCATTGCCAGTGCTATTTCCTGACCTAGTCTTTACAATGATTGGCAGCACAATGATCATAAAAACTCCAGAAGACTTATGATTTAAAAAGCCTCAACAACCACAGCAAGCACCTTTACTTTTATTGATGGTCAATGTGAAATGTTGGGGGCTCTTTGCTGGAGTACTTGTCGGGACCTCTGGAAGCTCTCAATAGTGGCACTGCTGTGCCCCAGGCTCTCACAGGTGTTCTGTCCCCTCAGTTAAGAAAAGGAGAGAAGCCAGAAGACTTAGAAAGTACCAAGTGTGATGACTTTGCTTCCTTAGCCTGAGGAAGAGGACATAGTACTTGCCACGGCAGGTCTCAGAGCACTGCAGGCAATTGTGCTGATTGAGGTTAACAGGAGGAAAAGGTCTCTGATGTGAAACTTTAAAATCTTAGGAAAATCAGGTTTATGGAATGTGAACTATAGTTATGAAGTAATGAAGAACTGCCATTTCTTTACTAAATAAGTGGAATGCAGGCGGCTTTCTTTGGTTTTAAATGATATATTAAGAGGACTTGCAACTGTTTGAGTTGCTGTGGATTTAGCTATTTGGGCAGCTCCTGAGAGCAGCATCGCAGACCCACCCAATGCTCACACAGTTATTTAGCCATTTATTAGCCATGAATAAGGGCTGTGTTTATCAACTGACTAATTTGTTCATTTGTAGCATCACTTCAACTTAGGGACTGGAGTTGGACAATTTTGTTATACTGCTCTGTGAGACAATTTGTAGAGTACAAACCAAAGACAGTGTTATAAAACAAATTAAATTCATAAACTTTCCATCTTGCAGAGTTTAAACATCTTCCAGAACCTAAATAAGCGACAGTTTGAAACCGTTCTACACTTATTTGAAGTTGCAATAATAGCAACTGATTTGGCTTTGTATTTCAAGTAAGTACTAAATTCTGTACAACTTCCTACTGAAAAAAAAAGTCACTCCTGTAGAATTTATAACTGTAGATTTTAGTTGTTTATATGCAGAGTACAAAGCTAATTTAAAATTGTTATTAAGTCTAAGACATTCTTAGATTCACTTTAAGCTTTCAAATTATGAAATACAAAAATGTTTATAAACCTAGTATACTTTCAGTAGGTCATTCAAATATGCTTTTAGTTAAAGCAAACACTGTATTTCAGAAGTGTGGATTCTGTAGCCAAACCCTAAGGTTGCGTGCATGTATGATACTGAACTTAGAAACTCCTATTAAAGAGAATTAGGCATATGACATGGACATTAAGATGCTAGTTTAAAAACAAAACTGCAGATGTCAACTAATCCCACCGCTAAACATGACAAAGACTTCAAATATAAAATCTTCCATCCCATTCCTAAGTTACTGACTTAATGTGCTTTTATAACGATCATTTTCCTTAAGAATATATTGAGAGAGTCTTTTGTTTGATCTTATGATTAGGACAACTTAAAGTCACAAGACAGGAAACAATTCATCAAGTTATTCAACAGGAGTTATTAAATTTTAGTGAACAGTGACTCCATTATTACATTTAGTGTAAATGCAAATCAGATTTATTAAGCAGCAGCAAGTCACGCTTGAACTTTTCAAAGTTCAAGACTTAGTGCTTTTTTTTTATTTTTGAGGGGAGGGAGTGGAAGAACATTCGTTACACTGCAGGAAGTAACAAACATGTAATACTAAATAAGGATGTCACACCAAACAGTTTAATATGAAGAGTTAGGAAACTGGTTGTTTCTGTCAGGAATTCTGACATAATACTTTACACGTCAGTGGTATACAGCAAAAAATAAATGTGCTAGGTTACCTGAAGAGTTTGAGTTCAGCAGGAAGAAGTTTTTACTCAAATATAACTATGGCTAGAATGCTCCTTTGGAAAACAAAAAGTATCAGAAATATGACTTCCTATTTAATTTCTAATGCTTTCTAACATTTACTAATATATAGCTTATTGGTATGTTTTAACAGGAAAAGAACGATGTTTCAAAAGATTGTGGATGCAATTGAAAAAATGGAAACAGAAGAGGAGGCAATTAAATATATATCTATTGACCCAACCAAAAAAGAAGTCATCATGTAGGTGGTTAATATTTTACTGTTTATTCAATCAGTTACATAGGACAAGAATTGAAAGAAATTTGGGCACCTAAATATGTAAATTAAGACTTGGTATTATTGTCTGATGGTAAGCATAACCATGATTTTAAATTAGATGTCTGTAATCCTCTTAAAATGTGCAAAACATGCATCCATCTGCATGCTAAATTCCTTTGACCTTTTCGACCTTTTTTCCCCACTATCATCATCTTAACTGCTCTCCTGATATGCTTTGTGCTTTCAAAGGGCTATGATGATGACTGGATGTGACCTGTCTGCAATAACCAAGCCTTGGGAAGTGCAAAGTAAGGTAGGTACTTTTCAAATACATAATATTGGATTTACTATCTGTTTTACTGCCTATTTAGTGCACAATTTTAAAACCCCAACTTATTATCAATTGATAGATTAACATTCAAGTATCTGCACCCAACAGTGTTTCCACAAAAAAAGGCCTGTCACTGTGAGTGTAAAGGTTCCGTGATACCTGTTCCCTCAACCACTAGAGTTGTTCCATCCTTCTCTACTTGTCCTCCAGTTAAAATTGGCATCCTTTACTCTGGCAGCTCTTCTAGCTACCCTTAGATACCGCTCAGATGTTTTGGTGCTGGTTGTCAGCTAATTTTTAGGTACAGGTTTATCAATAGTATGACTTTGTGTCTATTCTTTAGATTTTGCTGCCATTGCAAAGCAGTTTAAATACACTAAAATGAAAATCTTCAATACCTTGTGAGACTCCTTTGTACATAAGTGCTTCAAGAACTTCAGTACTTATTGACCATTACACTGAAGCTCATCACATAGCCTTGCAGGAACAGGTTTTAACAACGCAAAATACAACTGCAAGATGCTTGTGGAGCCTTCTAAGTCATAAGTCACATTATATTTAAGAGACGTTGCTAATATGGCCTTGTTCCCGTGGGCAACAATCTACCATTTACTCAGCATGCACTGGAATATGGTAGAGATAATTTGCTGGAAAAAGTATTAAGTATACCTGAGAGTGTCTGTAACTCTTGAAAGATGTGTCTGACTATCTCTGCAGGGATAAAAGAGTGGAATTCTTTTATGTTTCACCTACACTCCCTATTTCTGGAGGAGGTGTAAAACTACTCAGAGATAATGCAGATAACAACAAATAAGTCCTCTCTTAGTGGATGGCAATAATAGTTAAGTAGTAAACAATAATATGGCAGTCCTTGGTGAGTCAACATTTTCATACTTTCTGGGAAGCCTGGTTTATTTATTTATTGAAATGCACTGCTTTCTGCTGACATTTCCACTGAATTGTGATTATTCAGGTTGCCCTCATGGTTGCAAATGAATTCTGGGAGCAAGGTGACCTGGAACGAACTGTGCTACAGCAACAACCAATTGTAAGTAATTGTAAACAATTTAACTGTGCCAAGTAATATTAACTGCTATAAAAACAGTGAATAGATAATAGTCCATGATGCTTACTGAATTGTTATGCCAAAAAGCATGTTATCTACATCACTGAAAAATTACTGCTATTTCGTTCTAGCCTATGATGGACAGAAATAAAGGGGATGAATTACCTAAGCTCCAAGTTGGTTTCATAGATTTTGTATGTACATTTGTGTATAAGGTAAGAATATTTTTTGTTTTCCCATAGCAGTAGTTCTGATGGCACAATTAAAAACAAAATTTAGCTATTTAAAAAACCTAGACAGCAGCAGGACTCTTGATCACAGGGTAAACAACTATCACAAATGCCACAATTTTTCATTCTTTTGTTACATAGAAGAATTGCTCCCACAAAGCAAATTCAAGAGATGTTAAGTAAATCTATAAAAAATTAAGATCTCTATGTGCACCCTGAGGGTTACTACCTGGAAACACTGAGTTAGAAAGCCCAATCTGATTCTTCTTGGAGGTCTCTTCCAACATGGTTGATTATATGCTTCTATGATTCACAGTTTCACTGAATACAAGTGCTCAACATGTGGATTGTTACACACGTTGTGGTTAATTGCACACCAAAGAAATAGGAAATATGCAATATTCTGGAAATACAGATATTCTGTATCTTCTGTAAGGCATGGAAAGGGTAACACTATTAATACCTGTTTAGCTTTTAACATTATCCCAAAACATGATGCAGAAAAGTGACATGTACCTTTTAAACATTTTCAGATACCCCCTCATCTGCTTGGAATACACTACAGAATATTAGATTTTTTAAATTAAATCATAAACATTCAATAAAATATCATTTATCATAGCTATAATTGTATTATATCTATCAGACTATCAAATGTAGGACTAAGGAAGATACTAAAATACATGGTATATAATTCAGATTTTTTTCTAACTGACTATGTGCACAGTAGGGATTACCCCAAGACAGTATTTCCAACAATATGGTGGCACTGCATAGTCAAGAACAGGCTTTCAAATGTGCAGCAGCAGGTGGACACATTTTTTTTTCCCCTCTTCAACAGAAAATGCCCTACCAGAGATGGAAGAAGTGCTTGAAAAAAACAGTTAAATAAAATAAAATCAATTAGCCTAGTAACATACTGAATTAGATGTAACAGAAAAATGAAAGTGATTATTTTTTTCTGCAAAGTAACAGTATTTCCATAAATACAGACTTTATAGATCATCAGTGTTTATAAATTTCTAATTCACTAACTTGTTTGTATAGGAATTCTCAAGGTTTCACAAGGAAATTACACCTATGTTTGATGGTCTTCAAAACAATAGGGTTGAATGGAAAACACGAGCTGATGAATATGAGGAGAAGATGAAAGCTATTGAGGAGCAAAAGAAAAAAGAAGAAGAAGAAGCTGCCAAAAAAGGTTAAGTAACTTCTATGGTTTTCATTTATATATAATTGTAGTTAATATATCTTCTCTCTCAAATTCACACTTGCTGTGCACTTATGCAATATTCTATTCAACTTTATACTAATGGTGTGCAAGTTCTGAATTAGCCAAATTAGCTTTATCTTCACTTGGAGGAGTACCCTTTAAAGATTACACAAATCCAGTGGACTGAACTCAGTTTCTACACTGCAGAATTACAGAAAATATGACCACCATAAAAGCAAGGGGAATGTAAAACTTCTTTTCTCTTAAGACTTAAACCAGAACGTAATTAAACACTTATTTATCTGTGGATACTGCAACTGCCTGAAACACTACAGATTTACCAAAATTCTATGTGGTGTCAGCCCCAAATATATTCCGGTTCTTTGTTTAAGCTGAAAATGAAAAGCGTAAGGAAAAGAGATGGGAAAGGATAATGCCCATTTTGAACATAAAAGAGCAAATCCCCACTTCTTTCAAGTTTAAGGTAAAGCTTTTGGCTTTAGTTCTCTACCATCAGATACTTGGCTGAAATGCACTCTCTCTTGTATCATGTATTTAACACTAACTTTCCTAAGACAGCCCAAGTCCTAAAGTTGGTTCTGTGTACAATAACCTAGAACAGAACCTGATTTTACAGAACTGAGAACTTATCACTCAAGTGTAAGAGTGAAATGAGTCAGTTATTCTTATTTTGTACTGCTTGTGGAACAGCAGGTCAATAGCTTTGCCAATTATTGGATATGACTGAAAAGACTCAGAGATTAAAACAAAAATGCATGTCATCACTACAGAATGATTTATTGTCAGCTAGTTTGAAGAAAAGTTAGTTTATTCTCTTTCACATCTTTAAAATATAAAGCAGTACTGAATAATTTATTTGTTGATTAGTGTCTGTTGGAAATAGGTGAGTATTCCTCACATTTCACACAAAGCAGAGGCTATTCAAGGCCATCAAGACAGTGACTTGATGAAGTTACTGTTAGAGTGTGAAGTGGAAATAGACAGTTATTGGCTCAAAAAAACCCCTAGGCTAAAATAAAAAAAATGTTGCAAAGTGGTTTTAAAAGTACTGTCAGCTGTATGACTTAAAGTAGACCTTATAATGGAATCACAACAAGTATTTTGGCCTGCTGTGACGCCACTTATGCACACCTCCATAGAAATTAAGGCCACTCCATTGTCTTCCAGATTTATTTTAAAACATTTTTTTTTTTTTTATTAGCAATTAACAATATAATACAGTCTTATTTAAGATTAATTTATTGCTGAGAGCTAGCTGGTTGTGAGTATGAATGAAGTACTCTCTCCTTACACTGGAATGTAAGCATCTGAACCTCACAGAAATACCAGCAAAACAAAGCAACCTGGAACCTACACACAAATATTTGCCTTCTTGGTAAAGAGTATGATTACTGAAGTATGATCCTATGCCCTTAATCATACAGTTCTTAAAAAAATCAAATTATACATACAGAAAGACTCGATTATTTCTACTCCCACCTGAAGTTAGTACCATCTTATATGATTGGTTATTTTGGAATTAGTCACTGACTTAAGGAAAAAAAAATCTCCCACAAAGAACCTTACATAGGCAAGCCTGGAAAGATTGACTTGCAGGAGATAACTGACCTTTGCATATCATAGGTGGTATCATAAAATGTAAGTGAATTATTTTGCATCTTTTTAAAAACATGCACTGAAATAAGACCATGTACATTTGTGAAGAACAGATCTGACAGTGTCAAATCAAAGCTGTGTAAATATATGGCTTTAAGTCAGTTCACACAAACTAGAATCTCATACATGCTGAACCACAGTGGTTTCTCTAGATCACACTGACCTGGCTATTTTTAGCCATTCAGCAGACAGAAAACAAAATAAACATATTTGCTGAACCACTACAGTGGAAAGTTCAGAACTGAAACTAAACCAGAATACATATGATTAAACTAAGAAAATACATAGTTAGTAACATAGTTTTGATTATATCCACAAATTACAGAGCTTGGGCCACTGATTATGTGACATGTTTCAATGCAGGTGGAAAGGGTGGAAAGGGTCGAAAATGACCTAGTAACATGGTGATCCACAGCTTTCAAATGTAAGTTTTAATTCTAATATTGGTATCTTACATTAAATGAACCTGGAAACGCTATTTATTACATTGGAAGAATCTTACTTATGACCAACAAGCATCTGTGGAATCATTTGAGAGAGACAGTAGCAGAATCAGTAGCTATAGATAACAAACATAAAAAATGTCTCTCTTAATTGGTAATTACAAAGGGATTTGTGCAGGGTTGAATAAAGGCTTATACAATTAGGTCAAATTAAAGTTTTCGTATTATCCACTTCAAGAATAGATTCACAGATTATATTGATCCAAGTTTATTTGTTTTGCATGGCTTGCATACCTCAGTTTTGTATGTGTGAGACAGAGCTCTATCTATTTATAAACTACTGAAACTTTCCAGTAAGAGTGGTTCAGTGTGTTTGGTCCTTTGAGAAATGTTGGTATCAGCTACTACACTATATACACATACATATATATGAGATGTGTTATTGTTTCTTATTCCATTCTCCCTGACAAGTAGTGAAAGCACAGTTAATTATCAGAAGGACAAACACACATAATACGCTTATCTCCAAAGCAACACCTTTTTAACAAGAAATTAGAGTAGCTAAAATTAACAGAATATACTCACTTTACCCTCCTTCTGTTTTACAGCTGAAAATGCAGCAGGAGGTGGTGGTGGTGGAAGTGCGGAGGAAGGAAAATCCAAAACATGTATAGTTTTGTAATTCTTTGTCTCAGACACCGTTTCTGGACAGTGAAAAGGCATCTAGAAAGAACTTCGACGAGCCTCAGTGGATTTCTGCTTCGCCTAGAATAGCATAGATTGATCCCTTAACAATTCTCTTAAATGCCTGCTGTTTGTTGGAAATAATTTATAATGCAGTAAACAAACAGTTTCAATTACAAAGTGGAAAATTAAAAGAAAAAAATAATGGTGCAAAATTATTTAACTGTGCGCTCTAGGTGTTTTTTTCATGTCACAATTTATATACAGAACTTTTATCAAAATATGCAACTTCTGCACACAAAAAGTATAAATCAACTTTGACAGATCCTATGTGAAATTACTGAAATGTGTACATGTACAATTCAAAGAAAAAAAATAGGGATTTTCATAACTTGTATAGTTAAGATTTTTATATTATGTGCATTTCTTTAATCTGTAGTTGTCCTTTTCCTTCATTCTCAATACTACACAAAGTTCTAGTGTAAACATTTTCACTTTAGAAATGCTGACCACAATTCTCTGGCTCACATCTTTAAAAAGCAGGTCCATGGTACACAGTGTTTTTTCAAGACTAATAAGGACAACTTTGTAAATTGTAGCCATAGCACAGAGAAGCCCATATGCACCTGGCTCTGCCCACAGTTCCTAAAGCTTTCATTGTAAAAATGTAAAAAGGCAGACTGTAAACATCGTACTTTGCATACAAATTTACTAAGATAATTCAGAGTATCTATAGGATCTACATTCAAATGCATTTTCAAAGGCTCATGTACTCCCAAATGTACTTTTTCAAAAAATGCAGTAAATAACTTGAAAACCAATGAACTGGCACCTATTTAATCTTGGGAAAGAGAGGACATCAGAAACAGAGCACATCAGAATTCATATTGTCTCCCTTTCTACAACCGAGATGAGAAACTGCACACAAATTAGCTCTTCAAAAACAACAATCCTTCTCTACCAAAACTTTCTGTTCTTGAAGAATGACAGAGTGTGCTCAACACCTTCTACTCAGGTCTCAAGAAGCTAGTTCTCCCTGCAGATGAAGGAACGAAAATGGCTAGTATATTATGCATGGATCTTAGTATTCTCTGGAACCTCTTCCAAATCTAAGAGGAGATGAATGTCAAATGCAACTCCCGCAACAACCAAGTTTGACATGCAGATTCAATCCTGCCACTTTTCTTGCCCTTCTAACAAAAGCAAAAGGGGGAATGATTGAATGGTAGTTTGACATGCAGATTCAATCCTGCCACTTTTCTTGCCCTTCTAACAAAAGCAAAAGGGGGAATGATTGAATGGTTTGCCGTTTTTTATATCTTCCTCAGAACGTTCTACAAACAGACTGTATACAACAATCACCCACAATTAAAGGTATCCACCAAAAAAATCCCACTTCTTACATCTTTATAAATGGGCCAAATATTTTATGCAAACTAATTTATGACACAAAACTGGCTATCTTCTGCATTAAATGCAGATATTAAAGCTATTTCAAGGTTGTTCAATCATGTAATTTTATTCAAACTGTATCAAATAATGTATTTTATATATATACTATTTAATAACATTATTTTGAAGACTCAAATAGTAGTTATCTAGAACACATAATATACAATACTTGAGGCAATGAATATGGCAACACATTTGGCAAAATGCCCCTTTGGTCAAGTTGCATACATGTAAGCAGACTGCTGCAGATTGGATTTGCCTCTCAACCAAGCTTTCAAGATGACAGAGAATTAACCTTTAAATCCACCTTCTTACCTAAAGAAGCCTTCATGCAAGGCTACATTTCTTTCTTACTGAAGTATATGCTAAGTGTGTCTTTGTACTGTCATCTATTATGTAAGGACAAACTGTTTAAAATGTAATTACATTGACACTTGTAAATAAGAGTTCTCATTTTCCTGAGTGCATGTAAAATGTTCATAAATACACTACAACCATTTCTGCTGTTTTCCACACAAAATACTTATTATAGATACTTTATATATATATATATATATATTTACAGTGGGAAGTACTTATAAAAATATTTTATATATTAACTTTCCTCAGAATAACATGAACCTTTAATTAAAAAGTTTGCCTTTTACATCCAAAGTAATTTTCACCCAACAAAGAAAATAGTCTCTCCAACTATTCATGTGCAGATTGTTTCTTTGGAAACATATAATAAATAATGCTTAAAGTTGTGTTGCAATTTCAAGAAGAAAATTAATCCAGTGAGTTTTTCAAGTGATATTCATTCTTTACTTATATATTTAGGATTACACCTTAAAGAAGGATTAACGTTCAATCAATCTTAAGGAGATCAGAAGCCACAGATAATCTACAAGCCACATGTACAGAAAGCTGCATGTTTGATTTTTTTAACATCAAAAATTTCATCAATCAACAAGATTTTTGTAAGTGGAATTATCACTCACATCATATTATAATTAAAATTTAAACCAAAGTAAGTCACAATGAACTAAACTTTTCTAAAAAGTAGGGCAGACATTTTGAATAGAGGTTACTTAATTCAAGCAAAAAGCCAAAAAACAAACCCTGAACTTCTCCATTAATATCTGAAAATACTTACAAAGGCAAATACCTGTGTATTAAAGTCTACATGACCTATCAAGTTAAGGGTATTCATTCTTGTTTAATAAGTTAGAAATATGAATATATTAAAATGTATGGCTTTAAGCCAAGAACAGAATCTTCCAAAATGTCTCTTTACAAAAATCCGACAGTAACTGAAGTTTGAGATAAAACAAAAGGCAGCCAACTACCTTAATGTAATGTCAATAAACTATATTGTTTGTTTACATCTTTTGAATGCTATTTATGTTTTTGCACTGAACTGAAAAGGAAAAAAACCACAAAGTTTTCAGACCTGAAGGCTTCTACAAAGACAATTTACTGAGATGGTCCAAATGAGTGACTGCAGAGAAAGTATGCTAACAAAAACAGTTCTCCTTAATTATGACTGAATTTCCAGACTCTCAACTTCATAATCCATGAAGAACATACATAGGTTTCAAGTTTCAGAGAAACAAGTCTTGAAAATACTCATCAAACTCCTCCTCCCTGGGGAAAAAAAAAAAAAGAGGTCAAAAGAAACTTCTGCTTTGGAGTTGTACCTAGAAGGCAGTCTTCGTCCGAGAAGGATTTAGCAGACTTCTGACTAGAATTTTCAGCAGGTATAGACCCTTTTGACTTATTCAGTATTTCCCAGTACCCTTTACACTCCCCCTCTTGTGCAACAGCAGTGAATTAACTGTTAGGAATTACTTTTAAGATCGTTAACAGCAGGGTAAGGTGTAAGACAGCAGTGGGATTGTAGTGGCTTTACAAAGGTTTCTCCTCCAGTGTTGTATATGACATTACATGGAAGGAGATCTGATATAATTTTAAATGTCAGGGTATTCATAAAAACACTTAGGAAAAAGAATCTCTACCTTTTTAGTTCTGATTGGACACACTATGTCTTAATAGTTACGAGTTCACTAGATAAAACTAACCGTGACTTTTCATTTGGTTCTTGTAGAGGACCTTTCCAAAAGTCAGCATCTGAAGGACCATCTTGTGCATCGCTGTTATCTGAATCTGTTAACAAATTTAAAGTGCTTATGATTTTTTTAAATTGATTTTTAAATATATTTAAGTATTTAGATGGAATAATGCTAGCAGCAATGTTTTTCTAACCATAAGAAAAAAAGGAACACTATTATTTAATACAGCATTACACTCTTAGACTTACATTTTGCCCAAACACGACAACAATAATGTCAAAACACTGATCCAAATACAACAGCAGCATACCAATTTATTCCCAAAATTAAGGGTTTATAACTCCAATCCCAGAATTACAATACAGTTTCAACTCATTAAACGAAACTTTGACTTTTATATGAATGACAACTTTTATCAACTGTAATTTATCAGTGAAATTTTCAGAAAGCATAGATTATTTCATGTCTGTTTCACGTAAATATACAGAGGAAGTGAAAACAAAAACACTTGCATTACCAGAGATATGCCCTGACCCAAAAAAACCCTATCTTCAGCTTTCCTGACAAAACAGAGACTTGAGTCATATGGAAACTACTTCAAGTCTTCCAGTAAACATATGTCCTAAGGACACTGCTGAAAACACACAGTACAGCAGAGCAATTGGTAAACATCCAACCTCTTCTAGACACTCTGCAGAAAGAACTGGCATGACCAATAGGGCTTGCTTCATCAAAATAAAATACTGGGGACTGGAATTATTGAGCTACAGAGACATCAATGCCTAAAGAGTCATGTAGATGCTGAGTGCATCCATGAGTTACAACAGGTTGTGGCTCAAAAATACTTTACAGAATCACAGAACTTTAAAGGTTGGGAGAGACCTCCAGAGATCACTAAGTCCAACCTCCCTGCCAAGGCAGGATCACCTAAGGTAGTTCACTCTAGAATGCATCCAGGCAGGTTTTGAAAGTCTCCAGAGAAGGAGACTTCACAACCTCTCTGGGCAGCCTGTTCCAGTGCTCTGTCACTCTCACTGTAGAGCAGTTTCTCCTTATGTTGAGGTGAAACCTTCTATGTCTCAATTTGTAGCCACTGTTCCTTGTATTATTACTGCTGATCACCAAAAGGAGTTTGGCCCCATGCACTT
The DNA here is from genome assembly GCA_013400475.1 of Tricholaema leucomelas. Classification (NCBI taxonomy): domain Eukaryota; kingdom Metazoa; phylum Chordata; class Aves; order Piciformes; family Lybiidae; genus Tricholaema lacrymosa; species Tricholaema leucomelas. The sequence continues at coordinate 777,069 of WAAF01014692.1, forward strand.
GACACCCACCCCTCAGACATTTGTATACATTGATAAGATCTCCTCTCAGTCTTCTCTTCTCCAGACTGAACAGCCCCAGGTTTCAGTCTCTCTTTGTAGGGGAGATGTTCAAGTCCGCTACTCATCCTTGTGGCTCTCTGCTGGACTCCTTCCAGCAGGTCCCTGTCTCTCTTGAACTGTGGAGCTTTAGTTAAAGCCTACAATTTATTTACAATCTACTATTTGAGTACATATTAATATCATTCCCTAAAAGGAAACGTAGTTGTTATTTTTATCAGGAAATACTTTCTTCACCCAGCACACATTTGCATATACAGGCTCATTAACAATTATTAAGAATTAGCAATTATTAAAAATGTACCTACCTTTGCATCCTCTACTCTTTTCTGGAACTGCTGTTACCAAATAAAACTAAGACCAACGACAAATGACCTTGAAACAAAATAATTTATTGCAAAACAATGAAATGCAGAAGAAATTAAGTACTTTACCTTTATCAGACTTATCTGAATCTTCTGAAGAAGTCTGATCTGAAAAGGAACACCATTTTAAAATAGTAAGCTTATCTTGGTTTTATACATCACCTTAAATTGTTTACAAGGGTATTTCTAGCACAATATACTACGCATAAACACATGCATACACATACATGCACTATGCATTCACTGAAAGCAAGCAAACACTGACATAAAAAAAAACACCTTTGTTTTGCATGAGTTTAAAGGTTATCAGTTTAAGCTCAACTAGGTTCTTCTATGATTTGTGGTGTAAAAAGGTTACCTAACACTTCCAAATGACTTTCAACCTCAAACCCTCAAGGAATTAAATACTCTTCCTGGTAAGCAATGCCCAGCTCTTGGTCAAATTTTCCCTATAATGAGTATTTTTCAAAAGTCTTTCTCTGTAAAATACAGTGATTTTTTTTTTTCCCTTCCAAATTTATTTTAGGAAATTTTACCTAGAAATCTATCCTTCTTTACTACCTTACACAGACAAGAAAGTTACACATATTTATACCTATGCAGTTATAGTAAAACAAAGATTCAACTAGCATTTGCCTATTTTAGTAATTAACAGACCTAAAATTTTAATTTACCTTTATGAATCTTTTTTTTGGACTTATTTTTTGCTGAACAAGATAATTTTGTCTTCTTAATTTTTGGCTCTTTAGAGGTTGGTACAGCTGTGTCTTTTTTCTTGTGTGCTTTGACTTCTTTCCTCCTTTAAAAAAATAATTAATACACATCTCTATTACATGTACTCTTCAAGTATTCTAGAGTATTTAATTCAAACAGTTGTCATTTTGTATGAAACATATCACTAGTTAAACTGAAAAACTTAGTTAAAATGCAAAGTGCTATAGACAAAGAACAGGAAATGCTGAAGCTGCTAAAATGACACCGATGCAGGCAATAAAACCAGTGAACCGGCAAACAAAAATTAAATAAAGAAAATACAACTATAACATGCCAAATTCTTATTTATACTGAAAACTTACTCTTTTATTCTTTTAGAAAACCATTTCATATGTAAGTAATGAGGAGAATAGAGTTAATACTAAGTTTTAAAATTATTTTCTTATTTGATAGTAACAAAATCTGAGGTAGAAGAACCTCAAGCCTAAGAACCTGCTGCAGATCAACAATCCATGCATTTTATTTTCGGTGTTACTTATAAAGGCTATGTAGGAACACGGACTAACATTTTCCTGCTTCTTTGCAAAAAGAAGTCACTAAAATTGTTTCAAAGTACTTTACTCTGCAGTTGCTAAAGAGGAAATGGTTGACCATACTTAGCATGCTTATTCTGAATTCAAGTGGGTTTACAATTTCCATTCCAAAAAGAAGGAATGAAACCAGTATTAATTAATTCTCCTTCTTAATATACACCTGCACAGTGCTTTAATATAATTGAATATTAATTAACTTTTTTAACGGATTAACTACCTTGGATACATTTCATATGCTCTTCGAATAATTGTATAGCTTAGTTACTGAGCTGTACAACTAAACTAATGCCACATTGTTTCAGAAAATCGTAACAGATATCTGAGTATCAATAGCAACGGAATTCAGTAAGATTGTATAAAAAAATGTAAAAATCAAACCTTAGTGCACACATTTTGTAGGCTCAAAATCCGCTGATTTTTCTCTCCTTTTAGTAAGTGAGCAAATACTTAAGTTCAACATTTCAAAATGCAGTCACTTGACACATATAAACCCACTATTTTTAGGAAAAGGAAAAGCATTCTAGTTCTCAAAAATACAGCAAGAGGAAGAATAAAAGTGTTTTGCACAGACTTTCAGTCTGAAGTTAAGCAATGGAAAATTTTGGGGGAGTTGGAATGCCATTTCAACAACATCTAATTCTTAACAGAACCTATACATCATACTGAAATTTCTAATAATCCAGCTGTAAGTCTTCCTCCTACTTGCTGTTTAGCATAGCTGTAATCAACTGATAATTCAGCCTTTAATTTCAGCCACCATTCATACCGGTGATGGAAGTTTAGTTTGTAGGAACATTCCGGACATAGTCCTGAAAAAAGACAGAACAAAAACATTACACCCATGTATCTGACAAGTATAATTCACAAAACTTAGTAATGCTTATCTAAAACTAGACAATGCCATCTTCCAATTTCAGTAGCTTTTCCTTCAAAACAAAGGTTACAAAGTAATTGCAGCTGGGGTTGAGAATAATACCATGAAAAAGTCTTCAGTATAGACCCAGATTTTATACTAAACCTAGAGAAAGATCGCAACTTTAGCACTGGCAACTCTTAAAAAACTATTTGTTCTTATCAGATACAGATATGCCATTTTATGGATCTTTGTGGACAGATTAAATTGTTCTACAGTTACAGCGAAGACCTGCAAGTCTCTTAGAGCTTTGCCAGAAACAACATGCTACCACATGGAGTATCTTATGCACAAATGTAAAAAACACATTAGCTTGTTTTACACAGAGTAACTGTGGTAAGTTTAATTATCTGATTAACATACCAAAATGTACTCCATAATAAATAAGAACATTTCAAGAGAGAAGACTGGAAAAGGAAGTGACTTCATTAAATTTAGGATTTTGGGAAGAAAAATAAAATGAGTAGAGCTGAAGGTATTGAGGAGTTATCTGAACCAAAGTCCTAACTAGGCCACATAACCGATTAAACAATGACGTGATGAAACCCTACTTTCAATGTAGTATTGTCCATTAAAACTAGGCATGTTTGTATCAAACCAGCTTATAATCAGTAACAGCTGTGCTCCCTTAATCAGACCATCATATTGCCTGCAATTAACAAAACTATCTCCTATGTAGCACTTTCCATTTCGTATGAACCAATATCATTATCACTGGGGTCTCACTCAATAGCTTTTAAAGCACAAGATATTTGTCTTCTTTAAGTGCACATATCCTTGAAGGGCTGACTTACTCAATTTCACAAGCGCATTCCTCTTTTCACCATGTTCTACGTAGCCAAAATTCACCTCCCAGCTCTTCAGGCCTTCTTTCTCATCACAATGCTTATTTCCACAGGAAAACTGACCTTTAAAGAGATGAAAACCAGAGAACTGTGGTTCAGCGACTAACATGCGTATGTTTGGGGTTGCTATGTCCAGTTTTGCTCAGCTTTTGTTTTATTTTGTTTGCATTTCTTGCAAGTAAAGAAGCACAAATCTAAAAGTAACATCTAGATTAAGAAAAAAAATAACAGACAACAACAAAGCAATCAATCATACCTATCTAATACTGTATATGTGTGTGCTGGTTTGAGGCTAATTGGAATATTTTAATGAGAAAAAAATAGATTATAGGCTGTGAAAAGAAAACAATGGTGATGTCTAATTCACTCATAGGCTTGCTGAGATGTATAATAACACCAAACTGGAAAAACACAGACTGGATGGGTGGAGCACTCACTGGATAAGGAATTGGCTGGATGGTCGCATGCAGAGTGGTGATCAATGGCACAATGTCCACCTGGCGACTGGTGACAAGTGGTGTTCCTCAGGGGTCAGTGCTGGGACCAGTGCTCTTTAACATCTTTATCAGTGATATGGACAGAGGAATTGAGTGCACCCTCAGCAAGTTTGCAGATGACACCAAGCTGTGTGGCACATCTGACTTGCTGGAGGGCAGGGATGCCATCCAGAGGGACCTGGACAGGCTGGAGAGGTGGGCACAGGCCAACCTCA
>WAAF01014692.1:781520-839689 GCA_013400475.1 Tricholaema leucomelas
GTTAGGAGGAAGTTCTTTACAGTGAGGGTCGTAAGACACTGGAACGGGTTGCCCAGGAGGTTGTGGATGCTTCCTCCCTGGAGGCATTTAAAGCCAGGCTGGATGAGGCCTTGAGCAGCCTGCTCTAGTGGGAGGTGTCCCTGCCTATGGCAGGGGGTTGGAGCTGGATGATCCTTGAGGTCCCTTCCAACCTAAACCATTCTATGATTCTATGAACAAGGACACAAATACAGACAAGACAGTGAGTGTCTCCATCTGTCAATGTTGGTGTCTGTGTTTTCTCCCTGGGCTTCTGCTGTGTAACCCAATTAATCATTCTGCTTATAATACCCCTTGCCGATCCTCCAAACTCACCTTGCATGTAAGGCAGATTCTGGGATAAAGGCAGGGGGCGGTGTGGAAAGGTGGAAGTGTGGTTGGGAGCCTCTCTTGACTGTGATTTCTGGGAGGGGTATTGTGTTTCTGTATTACTTTTAACTTGAATATTTCTGTATATAGCTGTATATATTTCTAATATGTTGTATATATCTGCTTGTATATTGTGCTAAGCTGTAAATATAAAGCTTCATTCCTTAACTTCCAGACAGCTGAGTCTAGGCTGGGTGATTTCATTGTGTGGGTGGATAACTCCCAAACCATCAAAATTTGCAACAAAAGAACATTACTTGGTTTTTACAATGTATACATGATAGATATATGTTATGAAATAGTAAGCCTAATACTGGACTATGAAGAAATGAGTGTCTCTGGGATACATCCTACAACTGAAATGATTACTTAGCAGTAAGTAATCATAGTGGGTGATGAATCAGGAAGAGCAATTCAGATATTCACCTTTGGTGACATCAAACTATTCAAAGGATCATGTATGTACAACATTACCATGCCCATGTTCTTATCACCTTGCTAGTTCACCTGATATACTGGACATATTTTTATTCTAATTACTTTTTTTTTAAAGAAAAGGAAATCAAATTCAATAAGAAACTATATAGCAGCTTTAAAAGCTTCCTTATTATGTCAAATATAATACTAATCTGAAAGGAATTTGCACATAATCAATATTGTTTACACAACTGTGCTCCCAATATTAAAATAATAGCGATATATACATTCCCTTTGCAAAAGACTAATTTGTATGGAGAGCTGGTGGTAAGGATGTGTATTAATAGGCTCACAAGCAGGACTGTGATGAACGATTAACCTCAGAGCATTCTGCTTAAGCTGATAACTGATAGATTGGCAGTGTCCTCGGATATTTCAGTTCTCAGGTATTTCAGTAAAACCACTTGCAATAACAACATTTCAGGAAAACAAAGAACCAAACAAAACCAACCAAACAAACAAAAAAAAACACCACAAAACAACAACAACAAAAACACCCACAAAAAACATCCAACACCAAAAAACCACAAACAAACAAACACACCCCCTCCAACAATCCCAGAGCTCCCATTAAAAAAAAGATGAAAGTTTCCAATTAATATACATTAAATATGCTCACCCCTATGTAAAGGTATGGCTTTCAGTATCTATCGTCATCAGGAAGAATTTATATCCATTATAAAGAAGTAAAAATGCAGCAAAGCCTTCTGGTGTGTCTTTCATTTTTTTCTATCATCAGCAAACTTTCTTAGGGTATGCTCCGTCCCTTCATGCAGGTTGTTGAAGATGTTGAACACAACTGGACATAGTACTGACCCCTGGGTGACACCACTAGCCACAGGTCACTGCAGCACTGATCACAACTTTCTGAGCTCTGTCATTCAGACAGTTCACAATCCACTTCACTGTCCACTCATGTAAGCCACACTTTCTAAGCTTACTTATGAAAATGCTACAGGAGACAGTGTCAAAAGTTTTGCTGAAGTTGAGGTAGACAACATCATTGCTCTTTCCTCATCTACCCAACTAGTCATGCCACCATAGAAGGCTACCAGATTGGTCAAGAGCTTACAACTAGTAATACAAGCAACCTCTCCTTTCACTCATCTTCTTAGTGACCTTACAAAGACAGACACTGAAAGCAACCAAATGTGAGTAACCCATTCTTCAATTCCCTTCTTAACACACCCCAAACCACAGCAGTAGTTCTCAGCGCCACTACTATTGTCACACTTAGAGTAAATATATGCTCTCTCTTTTTAAATGTGAATTATCAGACAGTTAGGTATTAATGCTTTATTACATTTAAGCAAAGCACTTTCTGTTACTGATTTATGCTTTCAAATAGGAAAGGCAAAAGAAAGGCATTAAGTATTCACTGCACTTGAAAAGAGCATGGGAAGCAGAACTAAGGTTGGGCTCTTGCTCCCCTTAGTGGCGAAGGCATCATTTGACAATTTGCGTTCCAATTGTGTTTCCCATTAGGATTCCATCCGAAAGCTTAAAATGTGTAATTTTGCACTTTATCACATATTTTTAAGTATGAAGTATCAAATATCAAAAGTACAATGCAGCTTTAAATTATATTCCCCATGAAGATGTAATAGTTCATAAATTACTCATTTGTCATTTAATTTTAATTCTCTTTTTACACCAGCCAATAAAGCATATAATTATATAGCTGTCTGCTAATAAAATCTGTGGTGCTTTATGCAACATATGACTACAACTACCTTTAGGAGATTTAATCTTCAGAGATTAAAAAACTCCACCTTTAAAGTTCACATTTCCTCCTATGAGAAGATACATACATATGTATCTTCTAATAGGACATATAGCAAGTTTATTCCTAACCTCTTTAAGGCATTTATTCTGATCAACAGTATCACTCTACACAGTCTTCTTGCATATGCATGCATAACTCCTGAAAACCGTATGTGTATATGAAGACTACCCACAAACAGCAACACATTAATTTCTTTGCTTGCTCACATGCTTGAAAGAGTTCATGTGCCATAGAAAAAGGCCATGGAACTGGGATCACTGTGCAAGGTCCAATAACATATTAGTAAGAACTCTAAGAAGCAGAATAGCAGCCAGAATAATCTAGTGATTTAGAAACAGGATGTGGACTTATAACAAATGATTCCCACTGAACCTTTTCAAAATCAATTTATTGTCCACTATCATCTGATAAACTTACTGGTATTGTAAAATACTGTCTAACAAAATTATGTCAAAACACAGCAAGGAAAGGCATAATATAGAATGAAAAGCAGCATTACCTTTTCCTGAAATTACTTCTTTCTCATGTCGCCACCTAAATCCAAACTGTTAAGATAAGAACCAAAATTAATTTGTGTATAGGTGCAGTAATGTAAAGGCTAATTTCAGCTGATTGATGTCCTGCATGTGGTTCATCCGTTCAACAGTTGCTAGTAAAATTTCTTTCTCTGTTAGAAATATCTCTCTGCCTGCCAAAAGGATTCCAATTTACACATGCACTTCAAATTCCAGTAGATGATGCTCAGTACTGAAGAGCAACTTTCTAAAAGGCTTCATAGTCAGCAGAAGAACAAATAGGACATCTTTATTACATACTTCATTGCAATCTTGTCCACACTAAAAACTGTGTGTGGACAAGTAAAAACTGGAATACTGAAAAGTCTTATTAGCACATATCGATGGATCACCTCTTTACTCCCTAAAGACTAAGACCAAAAAAACCCCGACAATGAAGCTGTGTTTCTCTCTACACTGCCTAGAAACTTCACATGTAGATAACCAACCTATTTTTGTTTTCCAGAGAATCTGGTTCATACTGTTCAAATGGCAAGTAACAAAGTGAAAAGACTGAAGATGGGAGGTAATGAGAACAGGTGGAGAAAAACAATTTTATTTTCACTAGCATGTATAAGCAGAGGATAAAATTCAGAGGTATACAACTTCTTAAAAGAAGCACATCATTTAAAATCATGAAAACAAGGATGACAAGAAGATAAAATTGCTACTCTAATCAAAGCAGAGAAGACTCTGAACTTCATGTTAAAAGATGGGCAGGGTAGAAGGGTTACAAAAATCAAAGAAGTATAAAAATGGCTGCAAAGTCCATCTTCAGCACCTGAATTTCAAAGCATCCTTTGGAATAAATACAAACCTTTCCTTGGTGCACTCTTAGACTGAACCCACACAAATTTGCATTTTGTAGATGCAGTGGCATGAATTCTGGCATATATTGGATTGAGTTTCAATATTTTCAACATAATTTTAAACACTGTAAGTACATGTGTCTATTGCTGTGTGGACTTTAATGTTCATTTTTTTAATAAACCATAACAATTCTTCATCTGAAGGGTAACAGCATGGAGTTCTCATGCATAAAGTTGTATGTGGTTCAAAGATCATAAAAAAAAACTGCAGGAAAAAAAAGTTTTTCCTTTGAAGAATGTGTCATACTCTCATATAAATGCTTTGCACCTGAATAGTAAAACTGAAAAAAAGGCAGAAAGGCACATACAGCCCAATGTTTGCTTTGCAATAATTTTCTCCAAGTCAATCTGTTACGTAGAAGATGTCCATGAAAACTAAAAGTTTGCAAACCAATAGGGTATTTGTCCCTTTAAGTATGTCCACTAGTGTTGAGAAATGGTTAAAGGATAGGGGACATGGGTCCCTGGAAGCTCTGTACAATTTGGCATTGAGCCTTCTGATAAACAACTTCTGCAGGACTGTGTCCAGATAGAAGGAGAAACTAGTTTCAGCAGAAAACCGCAAGTAGGAGGACCATGCAAATTCCAATCTTTAGATGTGCCAATCGCTAAATAGCAGTACTAAATAGCACGCTGGGTTCGCACTAACATGTATGCTGATGCTCCGAGTAGAAAAGCCTGATGCTTGTAATAAACTTTGGATTGTCCTGCAGCTAATTCACATTGAGTCGTCTCTTGACTTTCCCAAATCCTGCCTCCGCACACTAGCATTCACAGAAGATGGGCTCCTACTGTCATACTGCCTAAGACGACAGTTTGCTAAGACAGGATCAAGTTGTGCTCAGCCTACTCAACAAATCTACAGTGCAGCCTGAAGTATCATGATACCACTCATACTCCAGCCAAACAAAAATTAATCAGGTGAAAAAAAAGGCACAAACTGTGCTGGACAGTTCAGTGAAAACAACATAAAATACATCTGTAAATGTAAAATACATAGAATCATAGAATCATAGAATGGTTTAGGTTGGAAGTGACCTCAAGGATCATCCAGCTCCAACCCCCCGCCATAGGCAGGGACACCTCCTACTAGAGCAGGCTGCTCAAGGCCTCATCCAGCCTGGCCTTAAACACCTCCAGGGAGGAAGCATCCACAACCTCCTTGGGCAACCCGTTCCAGCGCCTTACCACCCTCACTGTAAAGAACTTCCTCCTAACATCCAGTCGGAATCTCCCCTCTTCCAGCTTAAACCCATTCCCCCTCGTCCTAACATTACTAGACCGTGTAAAGAGTCCCTCCCCAGCTTCCCTGTAGGCTCCCTTCAGATACTGGAAAGCCACTATAAGGTCTCCTCGAAGCCTTCTCTTCTCCAGGCTGAAGAGCCCCAACTCTCTCAGCCTGTCCTCATAGCAGAGGTGCTCCAGCCCTCTGATCATCTTCGTGGCTATCCTCTGGACCCGCTCCAGCAGTTCCATGTCCTTCTTGTGTTGGGGGCTCCAGAACTGCACACAGTACTCCAGGGGGGGTCTGAGGAGAGCAGAGTAAAGGGGGAGAATCACCTCCCTTGCCCTGCTGGCCACACTTCTCTTGATGCAGCCCAGCACTCGGTTGGCTGTCTGGGCTGCATGTGCACACTGCCGGCTCATGTTGAGCTTCTCGTCAACCCAGACCCCCAGGTCCTTTTCCTTGGGGCTGCTCTCCAGCCATTCATCACCCAGCCTGTATCTGTGCTTGGGATTGCACCGACCCAGGTGCAGGACCTTACACTTGGCCTTGTATGACAGAAACCAATTGATCTAGAGAGTGATGGTAATTGTTCTTGCTCTTTTAATGCATATTTGCTGGTTTAAAGGGTATTCTAATTCTGAAAAGTGTGTGGCATAATTGAAAAACAGAGCATTTAGGATCAAACATCAATGGTATTTTGGCACCAATTTTGCATGTTGTGCTGCTGGCAATGAAGAGTGAAAAACAATGTGACTTTATCAGCACGTCTGCTTCTTCATAGTCCATCCATCTGGTACTTCACCAATCATCAAATTATCCATGTTCACTTTTGGTACTGAAGTACATTTTTATACAGATTTTCCCTCACAGCCCAAAATTGACTCAATAAAATAGATATCAGAATATATCCTCAGAGACATCAAGAAAAATAAGCAAAATAGAAAAAAGGAGGGAGCTAGAACCATCTGTAGACAGTCAAAGAAAAAAGTTGTCTTCATCTTGTAGTGGAGGGTCACATAGGCCCAAACCGGCCTACATATGCCTTGCCTGGACATGCTTTTCTGCCCAAACCAGAGGTAAACACATTAAATGGACAAAAGGGGCACAACAGGCCTGGTGCCATAAAGTCTGGCCTGCCCAGGTTATATAATGTGGTTGTAAATATGTTTCATAAGCCCACACACTTAGCGTGTGGCCCACCCATGCTCTCCCCATATTTGGGGGTACTAGACTTGTGGACTCCTCCTAAATTGGTGTGTTTTGGCTGCCTGTCAGAAGCCTATTGGACAATATTGTGGCCAAAGGACCATCAATCTCGGCCCACATCTGATAAATAGGGCAATCCAGGTAAACAAGATGCTCTTGCCACTCTCTCCGTTCACCTCTCCCTGCCTGCATGCTGTCTGGGGCCACTACCTTTGTTCGCTCGATGTGACCCCTTTGTTCCACGACACTGCACCGATCCAGTGGATGATCGTACGAGGCGTTCCAGCCGGCCGCCGCTCCAGCCCGCCACATCAGCCCTATCATGCCCGTAGAATCTTCTCGGACAGCGTGCCCCAATTCGAATTGAACTACCAGCTCCACGTGAAATCAACCACATGGCTTCCGCTATATTTATGTTTTGGGACCACAGATACTGAGCCTTCCAACTAGTGAGTATTCAGATTCTCTTGATTCAAGTTGCTAAGGAGTTTTATTAACTTTACCAACAGCACTTTATGCTGCAAGACTCTCTGACCAGGACATTTCTAAAACCTCTACCAAGTTGCTTAATTCAGCTGTAAATAGACATTCTGTAAAATAGTTTCACCAACCGTATACAAAGAATTTGTGTGGGTTAGCTGTACATAAGTTTGGGGGAAATTCTCTTTGTATATATTAATAAATTATTTAATAATCTTCTAATCAGCCTCATATCTCACCCCAAACTCAGACTCAAATCCCTCCACAACACATCTTCATTCAGTTTTGCCAATCACTTTTCCACAAGCTTATGGAAAATGACAGTAACGAAGGCTAAGAAGAAACAATAAAATATAAAGCAAATACAGTTGAGTTCCTTTACAATAAAATATCAGGAACAGATTAAACTCTATGGGAAAACTGAAAATTAGCGCAGTGGAACTGACAGCCTGCAACATTAAAGAACATAAAAGCATCAGCAGCAGACACCATTTACTCTGACTCTTCTACTGTGTCCAGTTCTGGAGCCCCTACTACAAGAAAGATCTAGACATTCTGGAAAGTATCCAGAGAAGGGCCACGAGGATGAACAGAGGGCTGGAGTGCCTCTCCTATGAAGACAGACTAAGAGAGTTGGGGCTTCTCCATCTGGAGAAGAGATGGCTCCAAGGAGACCTTATTGTGGCCTTTCAGTATCTGAAGGCAGCCTGCAAGAAAGCCAGCGAGGGACTTTGTAGGATGTCAGGTAACAACAGGACTAGGGAGAATAGAGAAAAACTAAAAGTGGGCAGATTCAGACTCAATGTTAGGAAGTTCTTCAGCATGAAGACACTGAAACAGGTTGCCTAGGGAGACTGTGGAAGCCACATCCCTGGAGGTCTTTAAACAACCTGATCTAGTGTAAGGTGTCTCTGCCCATGGCAGGGGGGTAGGAACTAGGTGATCCTTGAGATCCCTTCCAGCCCTGACAATTCTACGGTTCTATGATTCTTTGTTAAATGAGTTCAACAAGATCATAAAAGAGCTACTTTTACAAGGAAGACCAGGATCAAGTAGAACAACTCCAATACAGATGGTTTACAGGAGTATCAAATTACTAACATTATGAGAAATTACAGTTTTAGTAATGTGGAAAAAAACATGTAATATCTGCAAACAATAAACTTTCCAAATTAAATATGGACTGCTTGTGCAATATGGACTAGCTGCAGCAACAACTAGCATGCCCACAGTCATGTTTTTCAGAAAAAAATGTATACATTTAGACAATATTGTGGAAAAATACCATATATATTTTAAATATTTTTATTTTCATAGAGAATCATAGAATCACAGAATGGTTTAGGTTGGAAGGGACCTCAAGGATCATCCAGCTCCAACCCCCTGCCATAGGCAGGGACACCTCCCACTAGAGCAGGTTGCTCAAGGCCTCATCCAGCCTGGCTTTAAATGCCTCCAGGGAGGAAGCATCCACAACCTCCCTGGGCAACCCGTTCCAGTGTCTTACCACCCTCACTGTAAAGAACTTCCTCCTAACATCCAGTCTAAATCTCCCCTCCTCCAGCTTAAACCGATTACCCCTCATCCTGACATTACCAGACCGTGTAAATAGTCCCTCCTGTAGCCTCCCTTCAGATACTGGAAAGCCACTATAAGGTCTCCTCGAAGCCTTCTCCTCTCCAGGCTGAAGAGCCCCAACCCTCTCAGCCTGTCCTCATAGCAGAGGTGCTCCAGCCCTCTGATCATCTTCGTGGCTCTCCTCTGGACCCGCTCCAGCAGTTCCATATCCTTCTTGTGTTGGGGGCTCCAGAACTGCACACAGTACTCCAGGGGGGTCTGACGAGAGCAGGGTAAAGGGGGGGAATCACCTCCCTTGCCCTGCTGGCCACACTTCTCTTGATGCAGCCCAGCACACGGTTGCTGTCTGGGCTGCATGTGCACACTGCCGGCTCATGTTGAGCTTTTCGTCAACCCAGACCCCCAGGTCCTTTTCCTCAGGGCTGCTCTCCAGCCATTCACCACCCAGCCTGTATCTGTGCCTGGGATTGCGCCGACCCAGGTGCAGGACCTTACACTTGGCCTTGTGTAAGAAGTCCAGAAGGCCCAGAAGTCTCCAGGCTGGGAAACAATGACAACAGAAAACCTATTACCACTACCATGTGGAAGACAAGTTGGCCTAGAAATCTGAAAATTATCCAGAAATATAAACAGAAGTGTAAAATGTATTGTGTTTAATGACCAGGTGTCAGATGGATTTCATTTCTTAGCAAACAGGAAATATCTACAATCTGTTAAGCCAGAAAATAAAGTACAGAGACAGCAAATAAGAACTTTTATAGGAAAATAAGGCAATAAAAAGAACATTTCTAGTCCAATGCATATCAAAGTATGCAGAGCACTCTCTTACTGCATTGCACAACTGACAACAGAACTAAACTATCTGACAGTACAGATGGACATTTGTCAGATTCAAAGTTCACAGACGAGGTTCTGCACTAAAGGTTCCAAGACAAATTTGACCTAAAAAAATCTGTTCTAGAGAAAATGCAAGGAGTAACACAGCCATTACAAGCAAGAGCTGTCAGGGTGTCTCTAAGTAGCCTCACACCAGAAGGTCATGCTGGCATTCCTCATTAAAAAAAAAAGAAGGAAAATATTATATTTCTTAAACAAGCCAAAAGAAGTAGGATCATGTGTCACAGGGTCCCATTTGCATGCAGTACATCTCTAAGGATAAAAGCACAGTGAGGAAAGGAGACCCCAGACAACTGTGTCTATGCATACGCAAATGAAACAGTGAACTACAACAACTAGCTGTGGCCTTGGAGGTTCATATGTCTTTGGTTTACTTAAACTTTCATCTTTACCAAGGTGCTCTGCTTATTTCTAGCACCTTGAGAGAGGTCCAGTCCTTTGTGGGAAAGGGAGCCTAGATGAGATTACCTAGCAATCTGTGCGACCATATCTTGGAAGCCTCCAGCAAAGTGGACTCTACCATGTCACTGGGGAGGTTGTTCCAGTGACTGACTGTTCTGTTATAATTTTGTTTCTTATATCAAGAGGAAGCATTATCATACAAAGTATCAGTAACAGCTGAGAAGCTGGTTACCTATTCTGCACTTCTCATAGCAACAACACTGTGAAACAAAAAGCACAAGTAGCTAAAGATATCTAATTTCCAGTTTCTAGAAATGCAGAAAATCATTGAGGCAGGAAAAATCTGTAAGCACAGACAGCATTCCATTGGTGCAAATGGGATAGGCAACCTACTCCTGACTTCCAAAGAAAAAACTATTTTGACATACTTCTGTATCAAACGCGGGCATCGATAAATCAATACCTGAGGAAAAACATCACTTTTCCTGTTTTTTTAAGAATTTCTAAGAAATTCTTGTCACAAAGATAGCAAACATACTGAAACTTAGCACAGTAGCAAAAGAAACAAAATCTGTAAGTATGCTCAAGGGAAAAATCAGCTGAGGGGACAAGGTAGAGATTGAGAGAGACATGAAACTGCTATAGGAAAATAAATCAAGCTTGTTAGGAAAAAAAAAAAAGGAGGGAAGACATCCTCAGCATTTTACTTTTTGTTCATTTTATTTTTTGCATTTTTCTGTTTGAATTTTCTTCAGAAGCCAGTCAGCTTTTCTGCCTAATATTAAAGGCTAGACTTTGCAAGTATGTACTGGTGAATCTAAGGTTCAATATTATAAATAGTCTCCAAGAACTTTATATAGACGTTGTTTGCAGGGTGGATTGTTACTATGTACTAACAACACTAAAGCACATCTGAGTTCAGCAAGGCTGTTCTGGTTAACAAGAAAAATTGGTGCTGGAAGTGGGCTGCTTCTCTTAAATAATTCTATTTACTTACAAGGAATATACATACTCTGTTTCCACAAGGAAAAAAAAAAAAAGAATAATCAGCAAAAGACTGTTTTATAGTAGGCATTTCCAAAATTGTTTCTGCCAGCATTCAAGTACAAAACCCTTTCTTTGTAGATAAACACCCCTTCTCCCCTCCTCCTTTTTTTTTTTACAGTAACATTCCCAGGGACTTTTTAGGCTTCCTCTAGTGCTTCTCTGCAGGCAAATCTCTTTAGCCTTCATTCCTTAATCTCTCTGCATTTTCTGCCTTTCTTACACACAATGTACCTCTTCATAAAACACCATCTGACAGAAATGCTCCTGTTCCCACAGAAGCACATTTTTGGGGTAGAGACAATGCTTGGATTCAAAGTGCTATTGCTTATTAAAAAACTTGACATGTTCTCTCTTTTTCTAGGGTAGGGGTACTAACATTCTGGTTTCATGACATATCCACAATCATAAAGAATTTTTTAACAAAAGGATATAATTTAAACCCAAGATATTCTACAATCATGAAACATACCTTATTCTCTTTGTATCTACTGAGATCTGCTATACAGTATTCCTTGAACAATTTCTCATAATACTTCTTTGCAAGCCTCTTCTCCCTGCAACAAAAAGTATTATTTTTTTAATTACAGAATGTGATAAACCATTTTACATCGTAATGACACTAGAAAGACAAAGCCATCTTGTATCATCTGACTAACACAAGTGGCAAAGCTAGAAAACCAGCTAGAAATACATAAATAGCATAAATACAGCTATTGAGCTAAGGAGGAATTTCCGTAAACTGAGAAAATTACATCTAAAATACATCTACAGTGCCTACTAAACTAAATTTTCTTTTCAAACTTGGCTCTCTTCAGAGCTTTCAGAAAAGTCCATTAGGATCTCAGAGAATGCCCAAATATTTCTTAATTACTTTCGTCACCAATTCATTTTGCCACTGAGCAGTATTAGAATATGAAAGACCTCATAAAGGTCTTTTATTTTTAAACGCAGTAAAGATCAAGGAATAATCACTAAGTAGGCACAGTAGCTCTTAATTATTAGGGAATACCATAAATTTAGTACAAGTGATCTAAAAATAATGTCCTATAATAGTTCCAGGTACCAATTCATGTCTGCTTCATCATCTTCATTCCACAGGAATCTATGGTTTTCTCTAATGACATCGAGATCCGTCTTGTCGTTTGCTCTATAAAAGGACACTTTTTTTAGTACAATGAAACATGAAAATGAAAACTCAAATTATGATTTGAAAAACTGAGTATTTGGTAAAACCAGTATTTCACAGTGGTGATCCCCACCTCATTGCATAAAGGACTATATTGCTATAGAATAAAACTATCAAAAAAGACTAAAGCATTTCTGCCATACCTTTTCCCAAATGAAAAACTCACAGTGATAAACCACGTAATGTTTTTAGTTGGAATGGATCTTTAAAGGTCACCTAGTCCAATCCTCCTTCTCCAGGCTGAACAATCCTAACTCTCTCAGCCTTTATTTACAGGAGAGGTGTACCCTCTGATCATTTTTGTGGCTATCCTCTGCATTCACCCCAACAGGTTCATGTCTTTCTGGTGCTGAGGACTCCATAGCTGTGCACAGAATTCCAGGTGAGGTCTCACCAGAGCAAAGGGGCAGCACTACATCCCTCAGTCTGCTGGCTGCCTGGGCCTACAAAAGCACACTGTTGGCTCACATCCAGCTTTTCATCCAGCAGTACTCCTAGCTCGTGCTCTGCAGGGCTGCTCTCAATCCCATCAACCCTTAGATTATATTGATACCGACGACTGTCTCGACTAAGGTGCAGGATCTTGCATTTGGCTTTGTTGAACCTCATGAGGTTCCCACATGCCTACTTCCTTAGTTTGTCCAGGTCCCTATGTATCACATCCCATCACTCTGGTGTGACAATCACCCAGCTTAGTGGCTACTGAAACTGTGGATGACTTGAACCTGTATGAAAGCATACTTTTTATACTATTAATTGAAGATAGTAATATTAGAAGGCTCCTACAGATAGCTCTGGAGAAGGTTATTACTCTGGACAACAGATAGCATTTCTGCACATTTCAAAAGTATTTCAAATAGTTATTTTGAAGGTACTGCCAGGTATTTCTCAATGTACCCTGAATTAATGCTCACCTGTCATCTTTTATTTTACATAACAAAACAAGAACAATTCAGCTCATGGAAGGCCTTATATAAAAGTATCCCCTGTTTTGGATATTTACAATGACTGTAGCTACTACCATCTGTAACCAAAAGAATTAGTAATTTGATACATAGCCACATCCATCTCCTCCCAAAATCCTGATATATGTTTAATGGCTTTACATAACACAGGAATTTTGAGAGCATGAAAGGAAAGCCAGCTAATAGTTCTTACCCAGAACGTCGGAAATCCTCAATTTTGCCCCCATAGTATAAAATGTAGTCATTCACAAACTTTTTATGTCTTTGATACTTAATAGAGCAATTAAGGATTGGTTCAGAATCTCTTTTATTTTACCATACATTAAAACAAACAAAAAATGAAAAACAAACCCAAAACTTACATACACTTAGGAGAAAGGTTTTTTATTAAAAATAGTTCAGAGATTTCCAGAAAGGAAGGAATTAATATGGATTTTTTATTAATAATGTCTCATAAGAGTTTCTTTCCAAATACAGAAACTCAAGGCAATTTTACCTTTAAAATTTCATTCAGCTGTCAGACCTTTATAGACTTCCTTTATCAAAGATGCCCTGTACACATATATCTAGAAATCTGGTTCATATTTTCAGCTGTAGTTTGAATAGCAGCTTCTTAGTACTGCAGTTTTGGCTTAAACAGGTTTAGTATTTAATGTATTATAAAGATAGTCTGACTATTAAAGCGGAAGAATTTATTATGTTTTCTTAGAAGTTACCTCTTTAGTTCAGAGATGAAAAAATTACATTTTTTTAGAACACTTCTGCCTCAAATGATGTGAAACACATTTTGTGTCATAACTTGAGAAAAAAAATATATTTACTTACTCAGAAAGTGTCTTCACAAATAAAACCACTCTATATGGTTATTAAAAATATTTTCAATTAATCTCTATGGTGTTTCTGAAGCAACAAATTCTGAAATAAATTATATTCTGATCGATAACCAGGCAACTACCATATCAGTGTAAATAATTTGTATCTATCTACTGTTCTGACATGCCTTACTTCTTTACTGAGAAAACACTTCATTTTGCAAAGGCCACCCAAAACTTACTTTAACCTCAGTTTGTATATTTTTAATTTTTTCTTAAATTTCCACTACAAATGGAAGGAACAGAGAAGCACTAGCACAACATGCTATTTTGTGTTGCCAAACACTAAAGGGTTTAAAGCAACCTGCAAAAAACATTAGTAAAACCTAATATAAGTATTTACATAATGAGTTTTGTGGTCATTCCATAACATATGGGCTTTTCTGTGGCTAACGACATTCTACTGTGTCAAGAGAACCGATTAAGATATGATGCTTATGTAGTGCCTGGACGAATTCTAAGCAGGTTAGGAGATATAACTTTCTGGAGTCTTAACTTTCCTAGTTATTAACTGTTACTGCTGAAGAACAGCTACTTAAGCTAACAAGGAACTGATTGCATTTCAGGTACACTTAGTTAAAACGTGCAATGACTGCAACAGGTGAAAACTAAACAAAATGTAAGAGGCTGTAATCTAAATGAGGTAGGAGTTACAGAAATAGTTACAAATTATGCATAAATACAACTAAGAGATATAAAAAAATCCACCAAAATAAAACTTCACATCAAATTAAATGGGCTTACATTAGAACATCTAGTAAGATAAGGCCGAAGATAAGACTTTTTTGAATACACTTTTAAATTAACTTATGCATTCTTAAGTTTACAGTGGAAATGTATTTGTCCACAGGTAACAGTAGCCTTATCCGGAATTAGGTTCTGCATAAATTCAACTGAAAGAGCAAAGTATCTTCGTGCCAGCCTAAATAAAATCCACTGTATAATGTTTTTGTTCCAAACAGGACAAATGGACGTGTAGGGAGAATCTGGAAACAACTGAATAGAGGCGTGCTCAAAGACATCTCAGCAACAAAAAGAAGCTAATTTGAAGAATGACTCAGTATCTGGTGGTGTACTGTCAACTGCTGTGATAAATGAAAAATCCCAGAATTTCACCATAATGGGTAATTTGTGCCCCATCTTCTAGCTAGAAAAATGACATAGAAGGATACGGCATCCATTGCTATCAGATGAAATCTTCTTTTTCTTGCTTCTTCCCTGTTAATAACAAACAGGTTTCAGTTGAAGTTATCTTTACATTAAGGGAAAAATGCCTCACAAAACCAAAATATAAAAAGATACCTATCCCATTCTTCAGCTGCAAATTGTCTGTGAACCACAGTGCCTTGCTTTGCCTTTTGGAATGGCTTTATCAGAAGGCCATCTTCCTTTTTACTAGAGGTAGGGAAAGAAAAAGGAGTAAATCAGTCAAGAACTTCTCATAAGCAATAAATTTTCCAAATCTGACTAATAAAAACTGTTATATTGCTAGTCTCTATAGGAATAAGTTAAAATTTCAGAACAAACTATCAGCTTAGGCTTTATTTCATTTGCAGAAAAAAAAAACAGGCATTTGCTTATAGTCAGCATTTAAAGAAAACTGTTCAAAACAGTAACCTGGAATATTTATTGTTATAAATATTATCAATAGAGAACCACAATGAAAAAAAACCTTAAGTTTTGTTAGTCTCGCTCTACATTTAAAGCCCTCTGCAAATCTTAACTATGCAACCATGTAGAAACAGGAAGGGACAGTCACTTTTAGTAACCTTTTCCCATCCTTTCATGATAACATTGCAACACTGCATTAAACAGCTCCAGAGCTTTGCCTCTTGTAGCATTATTACAAGGATGGCTAATTTAAAACTTAAGCACCATGTTGTGATTCTTACTTGTCAGTAGACAGCTGTAAGTACCTTCAGAATTCCACAAAGTAATAAAAAGTTAAACACAAAGTGATATGTTCAACTAGTAAAAAGTACATTGTCTCATTCCTCAACAGAAGTGAAGACTTTCCCATAATTACCTGGCAGAAAGAAGGAAGTCAGAAACTTGCATAAAGCAAACCAGGGAATTTCTATTTCCAGCTATGAAATATAGCACTCTAGAAACTAAGGATAACATTTATCCAACAAGATCTGTAAGCACAAAATTCCTGTAAGGAGACTCTATATAACAGCAATGTAGAGAAAACTTAAAACTGTTGTTTTCCTTAAAGTGAAAATAAGTATCATCATAGAGCAAGAAAAGGATATATGGATATATACAAATACTGTGAACCCAGGTAAGAGCCTCCCTGAGAATAAGCATGCCAGAACAAGGGTAATGATTATCTCTACAACTCCATGAGAGGAGACTGGAGCCATGCAGCAGCCAGTCTCTTCTCCCAGGGAACAAACAGGACCAGAAAACACCACCTCAAGTTGTACGGGGAGGTTTAGGTTGAATACTAGGAAAATGCTTTTACCCAAAAGAGTTGTCAAGCCCTGGACCAGGCTGCCCAGGGCACTAGTGGAGTCCCCATCCCTAGAGGGGTTTCAAAACCACATAGACATGGTGCTGAGGGTCATGGTTTAGTGGTGACCTGCTAGTGCTGGGTTAATGGTTGGACTCAATGACCTTCAGAGTCTCTTCCAAGCAAAACAATTCTATGATTCTATGATTTTTGAAAGACTCCTTATGGTTAGTTGATACTCCACTAGGAAGTGAAATGTTGTAATGTGTAATGGCCTTTTAAAGAAAATGAAAACTGAACAAAACCAGTCACTGTTTTTAATAGAGAACAGCTATATTTATAAAATAAATGGAACAGTACAATGCCTGCTATTATTCCAATGACTAAAACATGACTTTTTTTCCCAGAATGCAGTCAGACACTACAAAAGTCATTCTTTCAATTTTACTGCAAAGGAAAATATGCAAGAGTCCTAGGAAAGTTTCCAGAAAACCTTATTAAAGTCCAACAGCAGAGTAAGGGAAAGACAGGAAAATGTAAGAAAGATACAAGCACAATATAGGCAAAACATTCAGTGTAATTTAGAAAGTGTCAAAGGACCATGGTGCCAAAGCAAACTAAACAAATAAATAAAAATCTTAATACAATGAGATGAGACTACAAAAATTCATGCTCATTAATTGTGCAAACCACTGAAAGAACTAGCAAAGCTGGTATCAAATAAGAGATGTGTTACTTTTCAATGCCTGAGTACAACACAATTCACCAATCTGTGGGTCTCTTCACAAATTAGATAATAAACATGCAGCCTCAGTTCTTCACTTCCTCCAACTAGGTGTTTTATATCTACAAAGCCTGCTACCATACAGCCACTTCTGCCTTGCTCTCTTAGTTGTTCCACATGTCCTGATGGATCAGAGTGAACAGTGCAGCCAAACTTCAGCAGCTGATACTAATGCTTGGAAAAATAAAAAACTCTGTTCCAAGAACTGAGGGTTATATAGACACCAAATGAACACGGCTGAATGCACCTTAATCAGCTGCCCCTGGGAGATGACATCCTTTGGCAAGTTTGACATGAGGAGATGCAGGAACCAAAGAGAATGATTTTTCAAAAACCATTTCAACAGCACACTTTACCTATCACAGCATAATCTATATACAGGCCATTTGCAAAAAGTACATAACGCAAAATGTTAGCTCCGCCCTACATTACCTTTTAGTCTTTTGCACAGTCTTCTCTTCATTCTCTTCATCACTAAAATCAGAATCATAGCCTCCACGGCCACGTGCCTGAAAATAACAGACAACACAGTCAATCTATCTGCTAATGTCCTATGGACATGGCATAGCTAGAAACTGGTACTGTCCCTCACACATAAAGGAGAGACAGATGGCAAGCAAGCAAGTGCATATTTTCACATGTATAAACCAAAGAAAGTTCAAAATTACATTTCAAATAACAGGGCAAAGAAAGATATGGTCACTCTGTCAAAAGATCACTTTTGAAATAACATAGATGCAGATGTCCTCTTGTTTAATACTGACATAGAGGCAGGTAACTAAAAGCATGCAGCTTCTCTGGGCTGCATCAACAGAAGTGTGGTCAGCAGGTTGAGGGAAGTGATTCTTCCCCTCTACCCCGCTCTTGTGAGACTCCTCCTGGAGTACTGTGTCCAGTTCTAGAGCCCCTATTACAAGATATGGATGTGCTGGAACATGTACAGAGAAGAGCTATGAGAATGATCAGAAGGTGGAGCACCTCTTCTATGAAGACAGGCTGATCAAGTTGGGGTTATTTAGTCTGGAGAAGAGAAGGCTCTGAGGAGACCTTATTGTGACCTTCCAGTATCTGAAGGGGGCCTACAAGAAAGCTGATGAGGGATTTTTTAAGATGTTGGGCAGTGATAGGACTAAGGGGAGTGGAGCAAAACTAGAAGGTAGATTTAGATTTGACATTAGGAAGAAGTTCTTTACCATAACAGTGGTGGAAGAGGTGGTGGAAGAGTTGGTGGAAGCCCCATCCATGAAAGGCATTATTACCAGGTTGGATGAGGCTCTGGACAACCTGATCTCGTGGAAAGGGTCCCTGCCCATGGCAGGGAGGCTGGAACTAGATGATCCTTGAGGCCCTGTCCAACCCTGACAATTCTATGATTCTATAAGCATCTTTGGTCTTCACTTTCAAATAAGAAAAAGATGAGTATTTTCCCCAGGAGCTATTCTTTCAGAGGGCTGGAGGACAGCAACTCATAGGCCTATATTCATAAACAAACAAAGATGAGAACAAAAGTTTCTTCAGCTGTGATACAGCATTTTAGATCATTAGATCTTTCACTGGTAGCTAAAATTACAAAATAACAATATGCCTGCAAAAATGTACCATTAAATCACCACATTCCTACCATTAAATGAATTTTTTTTTCCTCACACCCTTTGGGACTACAATGTCAAATTAATGCACACAGGAAAATCCCAACATCCCATATCTTAATGCTATCAAACAATCAAGCACTTACACCCAAATTTATCACATCCATTTTTCAAGGTAAAGTTACATGTCCAATTCTTTCAGCAGAAGTAATGGCTTATTTAGATCCCATTCCCTCTCCCTCACTCCTGTTCTGGTGCCTTTCTTCCAGCTGTGAAACTGCATACTAACCAGATCAAACAGGTCACCCAAGTTACAAAGGGTCCTATCTGAAAAGATTACTTTAAGCCAGAAAAACTAACTGACAGTTCACCCAGAGCCCCCCCAGCAGCTACACCAGCCAGCTGGAGGGGTAGCACAGAAAGAGAACAGAGAGAGCTGAGAACTGCATAAACCAGCACTGATATCAGAAAAAGCATTTACACAACTGCATTGTTTACAAAAATGAGAGGAAAACAAGCAAGATGGTTATTCTACATCTGCACTGGGAAAGGCTCAAACACACTCCCTAAATACCTCAGATAATGGTTAAGAAAAGAAACTGGATTAGAAAACCAGTGTATCTGATTCAGCATTGTTCTGATGCCTACATTACCTACGATCATATTCCTCCTCAGATCAAGACTTGAGAAAAACAAAATCAGAAAAAAAGACACATCTCTTCAGGATGATTTTGGTGAGATGCTTTCTCTTGATGCAAATTCCTCCCAAAAATGCCATGCTAGAGTGTCAGTTGTATCCTCTACTGGTATCAGCAACTTCTGTTTATCATGCAGGGTATGTAAAATGATAGCTTCTTGCACTGATGGTGAACTGACTTTTTTTAAAAAAATTGTTATTAATAATAATAATGTGTGCCTTTTTTCCTTGCTTTAATAATGTTCCTTTCACTCTTAAATTCTTTTGAAGAAGACATAGCTCTCATATACATGTGTATTTGAGCAAAACCAAATCAGAGCTATCTTATTTGCCTTTACGTTTTCTGTTTCCTGGATGACACAAAACTTACCAGTTATCAAAAAAGGTACAGCAGATGTCTACAATGTTTGGTGGAAGTAGGCTTCATGCACTGGCAAAAGAGCACCAATGGTAGGAAATCCTCCCAGCACAGTCCCATTATAATTCACAGCTTAGATGCTGGTTTCCTAGCTGAGGTGGCCTGTCACTACTTTTTTAAAAATCAAGCTTATGCAGTCTTTTAAAAGGCTGAAAAAGTAGAGTGCACAAGCAAATTTCATTATACTTGGATGATGGTCCCCAGGAAAAAAGTAGGTATACTCAACAATCAGCTCCATTCTGATTCTGGGACTGACTCAAAAAACAAAGATGCAAGAAAAGCTGTTCCAATAAAGTCATACTGCAGGGCTCTCAGTAGCTGGTAATTGTCTTTTGGAAAGCGGTGACTGTGAATATAATGGCAGACATGGCTAAGGAATAGGTTTTGAGGAGGCTGTTCTTCTGACAGGAAAGCTCTTCACAGCTTCATCCATACTTCTGAATCACCAAAATCACTCAAAGATAAATTCAGAGTGAAAAACATACAACCCACAGCTGATGACCTAACACTTAGAGGTCACTCCTTCCTAGAAGGCAACATTAAGATGCAGGTATTGTAATGAAATTATGTTTAACATCAGCACCTCCAACAGTGCTGGACAGCACTCCTGGAGACCAGGACTGAGTAGTTAATGACTTCATGGTGATGACTTAGTATGGGTATCAAGGTGATCTGACTTCTAAGTAAAACATAAAAACAAGCTCCATAAAACAATCTCGTCCATAAATGAATCTTTGCATTTTGTTAGAACGGTGTAAATAGACACCTGCTTAATGTGAAATTTTAAGCCTGATTCCTTCTTCGCAAAAAACAGCCAAACAGTCCAAGATAAGGAAAATATTTAACTGTAGTAAAAAAGGGGCACATACCAAAGTTTTGTACCCATGCTAGTAGATGTTAAGAGGAATACACAGGCTTGGATGTGCAAAATTGTCAAAGGAGTTAAAAAGAATTACTTTCACTATCTGATAAACCCTTTAATATAAGCTTCAGTTTGATGGAAATTGTCAGAAACTCAGAATGTTTTTAATAACTTAGCATGGTAAATACCGAACATTACATCAAAACATGTAATGAAAGCGACATATCTTGAATGGTAGAGTATGTTTAGTCTGTTGCACCTATTTTTAAGGCGTTTTTTTCCCCAAGTGACAAGACAAACTGAAACCACAAAATTAAAACAAGCTCCTATATGGTTTCAGATACATTTAAATTGCTAACATTTAAGTAGTTCCAGTATCTTGGATTAATTACTAGTGAAGCAACTGGAGACAGAACCTCACAGACTTTGGGGTCCTAAAAAATGACAATACAGTACATATACAAACTCTGCATACTACTGATGGCAGACAGAGTTCTCAACAGTTGATGTCAATATAGGATACTACGACCCTGCAGCACTGCATTTTCAAGTATTTGCATCCAGAGAACAAACCTCCTTTAATCCTCTCATCTGTGTTCAATAGACACATTATAGTTCACATTGACTGCTAATCACAACACGCAGCTGACATGAAAAAGTCCGTTTAAAAAGAAAAGGCAAAGCTATACTACGCACAAAATCCCTCAGCCCTACTCTTAGTTGCCCCCTCAGAGGTGTCACTTCCACCCTTCCCTTTATCTGCCCAGCACACAGGTCTGTAATCTTGTCTGCTCTCAGCTCAGATGTGGCCGAAAACAGGCCTGTTCCGCAAGGTTAAACAAACTAGTCTGTGAGGGTCCAAAGGAAACACAGACCTAGAACTAGACTCACAGCACTCTCCTATCTAAAGGATGCCACACAAAGGGTCAGCATGCTTCACTGCAGAATGCTCTTCCCACCCTGATGCTATCTTTGAGGCTCTGAAACACCCACTCGGGGCTAATAAAATTAAGGTACAATCACAATTCAAACTAATTCTTTTTTATAAAGCAAACTACCAGAAGCATTTTTATGTATTGTACAGTGCACATTGCTAGCAAAGGGAAAATACACCCACAAGATACTGCTCCTTTATTAAAGCTCTAGAACTAGGAAAGCAGAAGCAGAGTAAAAAAGGTAGTTAATAGCAGGCCAAGGCGCGAGGATTAGAGCTTTGTGGGGCTCTCTGGAGAAAAATCACACCGAAAAACGGTCCGTGTGAGCTCGACATAACTCCCGATGCCGTTCTCATGCCCCGAAAGCCAACTAGCCCTGCCCTCGCCTGCCGCACACCCCACCTAACCCGGACAGCCACCACCAGGGCAGCCGTCGGACGGCCGCGGGGTATACGCCACGGCTCGCGGCTACCCTCCTGCCGCACCAGAGGAGGGCTCGGCCTCTTCCCCACACCAGCACGACTTGAACCCTACTGCCAGCACTATGGAGGCCGCGGCCTTCACCGAGGCCTGTCCACCGCGGCGCCTCCCGGTCCCGCCGGGCCCTCTCCAATCCCTCCCTCCCGAGCTCCACTCACGGCCGCGGAGAGTTTCAGCTGGTTGGGCACCATGGCGGCGGCCGCCGGTTGGGGACGTAGGAGAGAGCCGCCTCTGCCGCCCGGTCCTGCTCGCCGGTCTCGGAGCTGTTCCGCGGGCCGCTCCCACGGGCCCCTCCCGGAAACCGAAAGCAGAGGCGGAGCAGGGCCGCGCTGGGGGCTGCCTCTCTCCGCCGCTGGCGGGAGCCACGGCGCAGGGCAGAGGGGCGCGGGGAGCTGGCGGAGCGCGGCGGGGTGCCGACGGGCAGGGGAGGGCGAGCCGCGCCGGCAAGGAATGGGAGGGGAAAAGCGTTCATCATGTTTAGGGGCAAGGGGAGTCTCCCTGCTTGGGAAGCCTGTGCGCGGCCCCGGCTGCGGCGTTCTCCGTCTCTGGGAAGGTAGGACACGGCCGTAGTGGCTCCCAGAGAGGCCCTAGCGAGTTCCTTTGCTCTCATCCCGCATCGCCTCTGCACCATTCCCGGCGCTTTCGGGCTTGGGGAGTCCCCGCTGGAGTAGCTGAACTGGGCGGTGCAGCCCAAGGGATTCAGAGCCGGCTGCGGGCACCGGTGACGGTGGGGTCGGGCTGAAAGGGTCCCTTTGGGAGGGGTCGGGGAGGTGGCGGTCGTTCTGGAGGAGGCCCTTCAGGGAGAAGGCGCCCTGCGAGGCTACTTAGCAGGAGCTGCCAGACGTCCCCGGGGCCGGGCTTCATGCAGTAGGTGTGTGCGCTGCCCTCACCGCGGCACAGACCTCCTCCTCAGCCGTTTTAGCGCTCTGGCAGCCTCAGCAAGGTAATACGTAAAACTGATTTCCACGTTTTAGTAGTTTCCTACCTTTTCAATCGCATCTTGCAGCTCGAAGAAGGAAAGACAATATGTGACCCAGTTTCTCTGTGAGGACCAACGGCAGTTGGGCGATAGTTTGGGAGCCTGTGGGTTGCGTCAGGGAAAGCAGTTTTATAAACTAAACCTGTTTTCTCTTAAGCTAGCTGGGAAATACATGTCTGTAGCATTAATTCATCAGATACAGGAAGTCACTGTCAAGGAGTTGATACTGTTTCACCTAATAGGGTGCACAATACCTGAACCAGCATTTTGGCTGCCAAAGTCTGAAATGGTTTTACTGCATGACAAATATTTTCTTCTGGACTGTATCAGACTTCCTATCCATGTTATTGCTTCCTGGGATCTTAAACCACAGATACACGCAATAGGGAGAAATTTTCAAATTTTAAATGCTGCTATCTCTGTAGTATATGAGTTGCAGAATGTAAGTTGTAGCTAGTTGCTGTTATGCAGCAAGATAATCACCTGCCATAGTTGACAGCAAACCTCCTAACGTTGGCTATTGAATCCAGTTTTAAAAACTAAAGTATCTTTTCTCCCAAGGTAACAATTGCACCACTTGCTATGTTATTATCGCTCTGAAAGAATGTAAAGGTGATGATCCAGTGTTCTGTGGAAAAGAACAGAGTGGCAATATGCTTGTTGAGCATGCAGTGTTCTGCTGCAGTTCCTCTCAATGTGGCCTCTTTCCTCTAATGGGAAGAGCCTTGCAAAAATGGAATTATCCTAATTAATAATTTAAATATCTCCAAATAAATAATGTATACCCATGAAGCTGTAATAGCAGGCATCTTTTTGTTGTTTTACGGAAATGACAGACTGCTTTAGTGTGAAAGAATCCTGACATGAATCTGGAAACTGGGCCAACATATCATTGCCTATGCACTTTGAAGAAAAGTGGGAAAGGTAGAGGGAAGGTTTACAATCATTTAATCTCTTGGCTTTGTGCTGTGGCCTGCCACAAATGCCTGCATATGGAAAAAGTAAAGTTTCTGAGACAGAAAGTGAGTCCAATAATAGCAGCTGTTGTAGATGCTGAAGTTATTTTATAAACAGCATTTCAGAGAATAACATTTAGATAATTTCATCTTACTATGTCATGGTTTTCTGATGTCTAACCATATTGTTTTCAAACATCACCTGACTGCTTTTTATATGAAGGCTACAGTAAGCTACAGCTGGGGAAGTAGATCAGAAATGGCTTCCCAAATAAACTGGAAATTGAAACTGGACACATCCTTAACCCTTGGTATAAGGATTGTAAGTTGATCTTATATCATATATATCAATATCATATATATCAATATCATATATTGGAGTATCTCCATAGTTTGGCACATTGTGCTTGGATACCAAAAAGGGCACTTCTCTCAGCTGAGTACCCCAGCACTGAAAGATACAGAGGAAAAAAGAGGAGGGCATAACTCTTTGCAGGACAGGAGTTTTCCATTAAAGGTAAATCCATTCTATGGTTTAGTTGCTACTCAAGAAAGCATTCCTCTTCTTGAACTGGCACTGGTACTCATCTGACCACTTCTGCAGAACTGCAGTATTTAATTTTCTGCCGGTCTAGCTCGTCTGAATAACTGTTGTGGTATCGGATGAACAACAGTGCAAAAGAAGAGCTTAAGGATGAAGGTATGGGGCAGGAGAGAAGAAACAAGGGTGGTCCTTTCAGCAGCTGCTCTCTATTAGACCAGTTTAGCAGTAATGAGAAACTATACTCTTAAATTACAGTAGCCCTGAATTTCATGGCCCACAAAGGAGTCAACATCACTGTAGTTCTTACTTTTTACTTCTGCCCTAAATCTAGAAATGGGCTACAGATGAGACAGTTTATCCAAAAACCTTTGGTCAGACATGATTTTAATACCTTCCAGAAGTAAATGTTTTCTCTCTCAGGTTTTCAAATCACTGACATACTCTTTACTCAACTTTTAAGCACTCAGTTTTGTGATGGCTCAATGTAACAATTCCATAGAAAGTTTTTGGAAGAAAAAATGGAAATTTCTTCCTCAGGGATATTCTTAGGAGTATATGGTAATGTCCATGATTCCAGAATAATCCTAAGAGCTCATCAGTTTCTTTGTATTTACATTCATACTGCCTTCCTTCCAGTCACTGGTGTGATCTCAGATCATATTATGTAGGCCTAGACCATGTAGGTTACCTCAGTACACACAAAAAAAAAAAAAAACCAAAAAAAACCCAAAAAACAAACCACAAACCAAACAAACTGAATTTGCCACTTCATCCCAATTCATGAATCATAGAATGTCAGGGACTGGAAGAGACCTCAAAAGATCATCCAGTCCAACCCCGCTGTTGTATCACCTGTGGTAGAACTGTTGCTGACATTCAGAGAATTATAAATATATATTGACCCATGTCATTTGTACTGGAGAGTAAAAGGTGCTTTTTAACAACTGGCATGTATATTCAAGACAGACTTCTGACCTTCCTAGCATTCAGGGATAGCATTATGTTTACTTATTAACTCATTAATTTACCTATACCCCTGTATTTTTATGGGTGGTACTTTTATCATTATCTATGTACCAAAAGAAACTATTAAATCACAGAGGTGCAGAATTCAAAGAATCATATGTGACATGCTTATTGAGCTGTTCCTAAAAGCTTCCAGTATAAGGGATTTCATAGCACAAATAGCTCAATCTGTTAATCTCTTAAGTAAATAGGGTTTTATTTTTCCCTAACATCTAAGATAAATCTTTGTTACTACTTGAGGTAATTTCTTAATGCCCTACAGAAGTTGGTACATAAATAAAAAACTGGTCATTTGAGTAAAAAGTTTTTAAATACTGGAAGTCATATATGCCTAGTCATCCCTTTTTGAAGCTAAAGAAAGTACTTCAGCCTTTCCATATAGGTTACATTTTTGAGAACTCTTACATGTTTTACTGCTCTTCTTCAAACTGATTTCTCTCTGTATTTCTAAGAAACACTAAGCATAACTGTTTAGTCCTTGTCAGTGCTTAGCTAGGAAGAAATACCTCAACCTTCCTGCAGATTATGGCTTCCTAAGATCTTCTGCTAAATTTGCTTGAACTGAAGATCCTCTGATTTGTTTGGTCAAATTTAGTTTGGTTAGCTAATTAAAAAATTGGCCCAATTTTTATTTAAGCAAATCAGGCAGCTTTCCTAGCAGGCCAGGAGAGACAGCTAGCACTAGTCTGGGTAGCAAGAGCAAGGTAGGCACTGACAACCATAACCATTATAAACGCTGTTTAGAGGACATGTATGACAACATTTGATTTTGATTATGAGAAAGTAATGTGGAACCATTGCAAATGCTAGTAAAATTGAGATTTATCCTGTCTTCTCTTTCCTCTTTTTCATTTAAGCCATTAATTTTGTTGAAAAAATGAGGAGTTAGTCTTCTAAACTTTTTTTTATCACCTTCCTATTTCCTACATGTTTATGAAGTTGCCAAGTCATTTATTTTTGTGTCTTCATAGTACAAACGGTCTCGTGGCATCTGTTGTGTTCTTGATTTTCATCTTTCTGAAGCACCCTAGTAATTTGTAGAAAAGAAAGTAGAACTAAAGATGGATGTTCACATATGCCAATAACATGACACTCAGTAAGTGTAGTTCTTCTTTTAGATGTATCCCTGTACAATCCTAGGGATGCATTGTGCTTCCCAACAAGCACCAAGCAAGGTATATACTTAAGTCAGGCAGCTGACTCCCAAGCCTAAGACTTGCTGACAGTCAGGGAAAACAGGTGGAGCTATGTTGAGGAGAAATGGCTCCCACTCACCAGTTCCCAGCACTCGGACCGGTCACTCCAGACAAGTCACTGAAGACTACCTGACTTTATAATCATCTAGAGGTTATGTAAAGAGAGCAGGCTGTTGAAATTGCATATTCCATAAGTTTTGTTACACAAAGAATATAGAACATGGAGTATAGCCACTAGATGTCAATGTTGCTGTGCTAAAAGGCAAATGCAGTTTTATTTGTTTGGCTGATAAGGAATTTATTGGATAAAAGCGCTCTTGATTTACATTTGTTTCCAGTATGGAGTGAGTTACAAAAGATACCATAGACTAGACCATGCTGTGTCCATTATTTTGAGGCCAAATATGCTGGTTTATGCTATTTTTAAGTTTCAATTACCATTTCATTCTGTAATTATTCATAGAAAAGTGTCTTTGAAAAAATAGCATCAGATTGTTCATCAGTGTCCTCTTTTGTTTCAAAATCCCAGATATTTGTATAAGTAACCACAACCATTGTATTTGTTAATAACATAAAATAGAGGTAATATGATATCTAATCCTATTAAAAGAGTGTAGAACATCCTAAATTCCACTTCTCAGTGGAAATTTTCCTCTTAATTATTCCTGTTTAATACCATTGGAGATAAATGTCAGATACATAATGTGTGGACAGAATTTCTAGAACACTGAGGCTTCCAATATGATAATAATTTGGAAAAAAATGTTCTTTTGAAAACGTGGTGCCAATTCTGTGCAACTAAAGGCAGAGCTGAGGGATAATGGAATTTCAGAAGGCCATATGAACTAGATTTTGACCTATGTGCCTTTCTTATTCCAGGCACTTGTACTTCTAGGATGAAAAAAATCACTGCAAACTTCCACAACTACTTAGTACCTAATGCACCATTAGCCTTTATCTGAAGGCAGAGGTTCTGTTGGCTGTCTACAGAGCACTTACTTTGAGACCAATGTTTGGGACAGAATCAGTTTTATAAATTCTAAGGTAAAGCTCAAGAAGATGACAGTGCACATCTCAAATTACAATTTGTTTCTTGTGTTGATAGGATAAAAAAAAAAAGGAAGTTGAAGTCTTTTATTAAAAATGGGCTGAAACTTTCAGTTGATATGAAAGTCTCCCAAGAAGAAAAATATGACGAAATTGTACTTTTAGTCTTAGCTGATCAATTTGGAAAACTGAATTCTAGTTTAGGCTACAAAGTTAGAAAATACAGCCAAAGCTGATTCATTCCATTAGCTCAAATTCCTGTGATGCAGATAAGGCCTCTCAACTTGATACATAACTCACACCTGTGATGCAGATAAGGCCTCTCAACTTGATACATAACTCACAAAGTAATTTTTTGGTGTTACCTTTGGCAGAGGAGAAGCCTTAATCATCATTATCATGGACTCAAGTCATGCTCAACACTTCATATGGTGGTAACATTGCTTACACCGTTAACATGCTGATGAATCAGTGATAGATGATTATATGTAGTTTTAGTTTTCTTAACAATTACTGCAGAGTTATGCAAGAATCTCATATTGAAAAGCAGATAGTTTCATTCATTTATTCTGTTGCAGTTAAGGGAACCCTTGTATCAACAAATTTCATCCTGAAGTTTCTGTGATTTTCAAAAATGCCATTAACTGGGCCACAAAGCCTTGTTAGGATGTGTTACCCTATAAAGACTGATTCAGTTGTGGAAATAATAAATCAGACTTTAATTAAAATGTAATTATTGGAAGCAACCTCCCATATTAACTCTAAAGTTTGTGGGGTTTGTTTTTGGTTTTGATTTTGATTTTGTTTGTTTTTCAAAGTAAAGAATTTTACCTAATAAATCCCCTAAAGATATATTACATGGAGACCTGACTAGTGTCCTTTAATTATCACTGCTAGTGCCACATTTGCTGTGTGGCAGGTAATTTTGGTCTCCAGAGCTTACAGTCTGGCAGCTGCGTTGAGAACAAAGCTCATTAAATGATTAGACATGCATGCAGGCATGCATAAACCTGTATAGTGACTTCAGCCTATCAAGAATTTAATTACAAAGTAATTATCAATATGCCCAAAATACTACTACTTTTTATCAGCCTGCATTGAAATAAGTGTAATACAGAAGTTAACTCTTCCAACATGCTCCAGTATTGATTCAAGGAGATTTTAGAAGAACATTGTGCTTAAATTCCTCAAAGTATGAATATTTTCCTAAGAAAGCAAAGAATGCTTAAGCCTACTTATATGTCTAGATCTGCTATGGTGGAATGCAACTGATGCCATTCATGTGCATAAATCCAAGAAAAATGGAAATACATTTTTTTCCTGTTTAATATCAGTTCTTATATAAGATGTAAAAAGTGAAAGAAACCAGTAAATAAGAGATTGAATATAGAGTAAAATGGACATAGAAAAGCACAACCGACTAACAAACAAGCAATGTACTTGTTTTCTTTAAATTTTATATCCTTGTCAATGGCATTTATTTTGTGAAAATAAAATTAATATGTGAGCAAAATTACAGTCCATTGTGGTTTTAAACCATAGTGGAAAAGATGTTTTCCGTGTTTCCTGCTTTTTTTGTGCATAATGTAAGTATATCCATAATAGTCACCTATGATGACAGTTGAGGGAAGGTACAAATCACTCACAGCTGAATGTATGGAATCTAACATCTTCTATATAAAAGAGTGAGCAGCAAGTCACTATCTTCTGAGTCATAGAAGCTGTTAAGCACTGTTCATGTACCTAGCATTCTAGAAAACCTGGAAGAGAAAGGTGCTTCTGAGTCTAAGATATGAGGTAATAAAGAAATAAGATCTTATTCCTACATAAATGTTCCAGAAACAGGTGGGGTTTTTAGAGATTTGTTAGATCTAAAACAAAAGTTGAGATCTTAATTCAGGAATCAATTACGTCAGTTCTGCAAACTGGACTATGTGGCAGGTTAGGTGTGTTCATCAGTGTTTTCCACTGGTTGTCCTAGAGCTAAGAAAATATTTCATAGCAGGAATTATTTGCAATATATAGTGGTTAGACAAGTGTTTGGAATCTCACAGACAGATTTTAAAAAATAAGGTAACTTTAACTTGAACCTTAGCCTAGACTCAGTATTTGACAAGTTTCTATAATCTGAGTCTGTTAACAAAAGGAAGATATTCTTCTATCTCTGATTAGATCAGAAAGATATTGAGATACTGGAACATGTCCAGAGAAGGGTGACAAAGCTGGTGAGAGACTTGGAACACAAGCCATATGAAGAGAGGCTGAGGGAGCTGGGGTTGTTTAACCTGGAGAAGGGTAGGCTCAGGAGTGACCTCACTGCTGTCTACAACTACCTGCAGGGAGACTGTAGCCGGGTGGGGTTGGTCTTTTCTTCCAGACAACCAGCAATAGAACAAGGGGACACAGTCTCAAGTTGTGCTGGGGGAAGTATAGGCTGGATGTTATGAGGAAGTTCTTCACAGAGAGAGTGATTGGCATTGGAATGGGCTGCCCAGGGAGGTGGTGGAGTCACCGTCCCTGGAGGTGTTCAAAGAAAGACTGCATGAGGCACTTAGTGCCATGGTCTAGTTGATTGGCTGGGTGCTAGGTTGGACTGGATGATCTTGGAGGTCTCTTCCAACCTGGATGATTCTATGATTCTACCATAATCCATCCACAAGTTTTAAGAACTAGGAAAATTGTTATTTGGAGAACAAACATTGAACTCGGCTCCTAATATGGCACTCCTGAAGCATAATCTCTCTTGCAGTTTTCTGTTGAGCTTCAACTTTTCATTGTAATTTGATAAAATCACCCAATTCTTTTAGGGATTGAATGTAGCTGTATCCAGAAATTAATCTGGTTTATTACATGTTTGGGAGCTATGTATACTGTGAAATAGAACTTCCATATTTCTAAGTAGGAGTTACTTTAATGACAAGTGTCTTGCTATCCATTCTTTCTTGGAACTTGCCCTTAAACTCATGTACCTTGCCTTCAAGATTACACTGGAAGGATTTTTACTACCTTATAAAAGAAGAGTAAATCTTATTCAGACACTTGTTTATATCTTCATTAATCTGATCTTTATCACTTTGAAAGGATGCAACTGGTAATATTTTCTTACTGTAGACAAATTATTTCTGAGAGCTAAAAGATATTTTAGTATGCTTTTAATTGCAGACTGTCTATGTTCTAGAGACAGTCCTCAAAGCCTCTACATGTTCAAGCTTGACAAATTAAAATATTTCTTATGATTCCAAAATTTTGGTTAGGTTTCATAACCTTAAGAATCAAATTACACTGATCTATAGTACACTCCCCTGTTTTTTTCAGTATATGAATTAGAAATTTATGTATAAACAGTTTTTCGCCAGCACTATGCATTAAATTATAGACAGGAAGATAACTTCCAAAATTAATATTAACTTCATCAGCATTGTCAGAGAAAGCACTTCTAGAAGTTTGAAACAACAGTATGTAGTACAGTGTGTTTTTACATTGTTTCATTGCTGCCTTGAAAGTAATCAAATAGATGATCAATTGTTATCCTTTCAACTCTGTAGTAAGAACAACTAGCAAAGCATTTCGATATTATCTTACATGAAGATGTCAATGCTTGCAGCAATATATGCCCATACAACAGAATATTAAATTGTTTTCCCAGTTAAAAAGAAGCTAATGTTCTATTAATATATAAAGGCAATATTGCACCCTGGTCTAACACTACAGTATGAGAAACAAAGCCTTAAAATTAAGGTGACACTCGTGCTTTGTGTTGATTTACAGTTCATTGCAGTCTTAGAACAACACAAGTACCCCAGCCTTGGAGCCTGAGAGTCTTTATGAAAGGGTACGGCACCCCAGGTCGCATTTAATAATGCAGTTACTCATCAGCCACATCCACGTGGATTCTCCATGTCCTCAGCAAAGAGGGATTTAGCTGTCTTCCTAACATCACCCGTTCTGAATCTATAGCAACCCTCCTCTAATATGCAAAGCTATTTTTAGCATCAGGGCAGCCTTGAAAACAGCAGGTAAAGCATGAAGAGAATGAATAAGTGGTTGTGGTGCTCCTCTGTGGATAGATGCTATATATAGCTTCTAGAGAGAGAGATCTTAGTGTATATAATGTACATGTGAAGGAAGATCTGCTTCCCTGAGGGCAGGCAGAGGTATCAGAAACAGTAGGGCAATACTACTACTTCTGACCTGAGCAGTTGTCTAAAAAAGTCATTATTTCAGATTGCCCTGGTTAGGAAAGCAAATTATTAATTGAATCGAGTATCTTAGCCTTTATCTGCAAAGACAGCATAGCATTCATTTCCCTGAGTGAAAAGCAAACTGAACAGCAGGAGACTATTTGCAGCTCTAAGCTCTTTTCACCCAATACTTGCTCCAGAAAGTTCTCTGGGGATATTTCTCAGGTCCTCTTTTCCAAGATGTTGTTTTCTGTGATGCCTCTACTGCTTTGAGTTCTCCTGGGTTTTTGTCCTTCTCTTTCCCTCTTACGTATTCATCCACTTGCTTCAAGAAGTGCTTAGGAAAAAAGCCACATGTCTTTGTTTAATGTGTGCTGTTTTCATAGCTGGGGAGCTATATTGCTTCATGAAGGAGCTTATTATTTCTTACTGATGTATTATATTGAGGCTGGGAATTAGGCCCTCCAGTTTTAATGACTTTGCCTAAATCGCAAGGGCAGCTAACAGAAACTTGCAGATGCCCACAAGTGATGACTCTAAAAGAAAGTCATCTGTATGGAATTTGTTGTCTTAGAAAAGTGATACATAGGAAGCATTGTAATGTTAAAATGCGAATGTTATCATACTCAGGGTAGGGAAAATCCTTTAGCTTCTGACCAGTCATAACTAGAATATATATCTCTCTACATTTAAAACTACAGCCAGTTCTTAGATAATATTGTTGTGTTGGTTTTGCACTGCCGCTCCACAGGGAGGGAGCCAGCATCTAAAAGAGCAAATCCTTAAAGCTGTATCGAGTAAAGAGCATGTTGACAAATGAGCAAACAGATGTGATGGACTTCTTCAGTCCTCCAAAGTCTATTCTGCAAGGGGATGCAGCTTGCAAGAAAAAGGGACATGGGATTTCAGCTTGGTGTGTCATCTTATTTGATGGAGAATCTGTGCTGGGTTTGTGCAGTGTCAGTGTGCCCACCAAAGGGTGGGGTGGAGTGTCCAGACAGACCTAATACTTGCTTGAGGCAAAAGGGATCAACTCTTATTCAAACAAGGTGTTTTCCCAAATTTCTGTAATTGTTAAGAACAATAAAGCAGCAAAATATATTTGTGAAGCCATTACCAACAACCCTTTAAAATGTTTCAGCACTGATCCGAATCCCTGCTTTGTAAGGCATTTTGATTAGCAACGATGGAACAATAATATGCGTTTGATGAGGCACGTCCTTCTCACTGTGCAATTTATTATGTCAGTGGCACTCCAATGAGGCTTTTACTTGAACTATTTCAGTGACTTCAGTCTACACTAATAATTCTTTCATTGTGAATTATTCAGGATGTAGAAACTTTCTGGTTTTGAGTAAAGATTCTCTCCTCAAAAGCCTATTATCTCTGCCATGTAACAAATGAATTTCCTATGTGTATTTTAATAAATAATATGCAGTTACTTTTTCTGTTCACAAAATGACAAGAAAAATTAAGTATGATTTTATACAGATTAGGATAATTTTGCAGGGAGCCAATGCCATGAAAAAGTACAGAAGAGCAATATAAGATAGCACAGGTCAAGGAAAGGGTTTTATAACATGCTGTCTGTTTTTAATTAGCATCTTGGCAAACTGGAAGAGTGCAAACATTTTTCCATGAAGAAATGTATTATAGACTTTTCTAGCTGCCAATTATATGGCATTTAGCTACAGTGACAGTGGTATGTTGTTTTGGGTGTGTAGAAAGCATTTACTCATGCTTGAAAATCTGGGACATTTTGTTTTGGAGACAGGGTTCTTACTGGACTGGTTTTATTATCCCTCTGTATTTTTACTGTAGGCATGAAGGATGCCTCCTATGAACCATTACTAAATGAATAAATGTTGTAAGGGGCCGGCAGAGTGGACATCATAATTGTCACATGTCAGCATGTTGAGAGTCTGCCTTCCAATCAGATGACAATTTTTTAAGAATGATAGCAAAATACCAGGACATTGTGTGAGGTTCATATTTTGCCCTCTTTGATCCAGACTTAGCTATTTTGTCACCAGTTCTGTCCTATGTTTCATAAGTGTTTGTGAGAATTTGTAATAATGAAATCACCGCTCAAATGTGTGTCTCCCTCTGTTTTCTCTAATGGTGAAACCAATGCTCCCTGTCTGCTTGTGTCTTCAGCTGCAGCTTCTGTTTCTATCCATTCTTGTTTCGTTATGGAAGGATTTGAGCTTGTCTAGGGTTTAGTTTGGGGATTTTTGTTCTTTTACCACATCGTTTATTTAATCCAGTCCAGAGAATAGCATTACAACCAGAAACACCAGGAGGGAGATGTGGATGAAGGCAGAACCAAGAGCCCATGAAAGTGTGGGGAAGAGAGAAACCATCCCCATGTAGCACAGAACCACATTCTCAATGTCACCACATCAGTTTCTCCAGAAGTTGTGCGACTATTTCCAATTATTACTGAGAGAAGTTACATTTAATTTATGTCATGCTTTTATCAGGCTACATAGGTTAAAGAAAAGCAAAAAAAGTAACTTGCATATTTGAATGCAACCGTTCCTCCCTGAGAGATTCCTATAGAGGGCAGTTTAATCTTACAGTAGGATGCGTGCTAGGTGACAAGTCTGATGTCAGTTCCAGTGAAGTGAATGGGCATGATGACTGGCTAAAAAGTGTCCTCATTTCCAGCCTTGCACACGTGAGACTTTTATCTTCCCACAATACAAATTAACTATAGGTTAATTTTCTGGAGAGCTTTCTTGAAAGATTGAGAAAGTGCAGATTTCTGCAGCAAATGAAGACCTGTTAGTATTATTTCCTTTCTTAGTACTTCTCTGTATGTTAAGTGTGGTCTGAGTTCCTGCTGTGAACCATGAAGTAGCATAGCTTCACACATCTTGAACTGCCTTCTCCTTTGCTCTTGAGCTTGTATGCATGCACTTTTCATTTATCCCTCAACTCTAAATATCCATTGTCACCATTTTAAAGGCAAAATACAGATAATATAAGTGAAGCAGGATCTGTTTGTTTAGGTCTGACTTAAAAAGGCTAGTACTCAGGAGAGCAGTTAACTTCATGCCACTGGATTATGTGCTGAAAAGCACAGTGCTTTGTAACAGACCTTAGGAGCTTTTGAAACACTTGAGAAAGCAACTGGTCCCACTCTGCTGGAAAACAGAATGCAGGAGCTAGGGTGTCACAGGCATTCCGTGCGAGCGGGACAGGACGACACATCAATGTGATGCAAATCCAAATCCAACTTTAATAGAGAAGTTATGCACCTTATGTACTATTCAGAGTCCCGCACATGCGACCACCCACCCAGCATGCATACAATGATTGGTTAACCCATCTTAATCACACGTCTTAAGCAGAGTAGTAATTGGTAGAAGAAATAGTCACTTTTCTACGTGTAGCTACTGTTATCGGACACCTGTTTGTTTTTGGCAGCAAGCATCCCGTTGTTTTGTGGGAAACATCCTGCCTCTGCAGGCACTTGTGTAGCATTCACAGTGTCTTTGCCTTTTAACTGACCTATCTTACTTCTTTATAATCACGCAGTACAGCCATGGCCCCGACACTAGGGAATTGCTGAAGACTTGTAGCCCTGGGCTTTCTACAGGCCCAGTCTCATTTGGAGGAGCAGGAATAGATAGCCCCAGAGGAAACTTGGGGTCAATACATAACCAGATTAATAGGATTTGTGGGCACTTTTTCATAGTAAAGAAACCAGTCCAGTAGTTGAGGTTATGTCTATATCTGACCTGCAAAACAGCTAATGGGTTTTTCTGTTTGATTGTTCTGTTCTTTCTCCTTACTTACATAAGGTAAAGCTACTGAGCTGTGGCACTTACTTGTCTGCCTTGGAAGACAGACCAGCAGGAATGATCATCCTGCAGCATATGTAAACATTTAACATTAGGAGCATTGTCATTATCAACTGTTTGAAGGTGATGGATTAGATCCTTAAAATTTTGTTAGAGTGGTTTAAAAGTCATATGTTATCAAAACATAATATATTTTGGAAGTTTATTATCTAGTTTCTTAGCCTTTATCTGTCTTGGTTTCCCAGGAGGATGGATGAGATTTCTTCCTTAGGTGCCTCCCAGCCTGAGAGAGCCTTTAAAGTCACAAGGGGTAGAAATTCTATAGCTTTAACTGCTTTCTGAGTGAATCTCTAACGTTCTCTACTATTAAAAAAACTGCAATTGAAAATAAAGTGGCAAGAATCATAATGATCTTTATTGCAAGTCCTTGGCTGTAACCAAATAAAATGTAAACACAGATTAATTTTGCCTAGCTTCTCTTTGGATGAAATACCCTGCACATCTGCTTTCATTAAAGAATGACACCTCAAACAACAGTATCTCTCTCCTGGCATACTTTTTGTCATTGTTCAAATTCTGGTGTACGTGAGCTAGGAAGCAGTCCTAGAGCCACCTGCACACTCACCAGAACATGCTTCTGCATCACCATGCAATTACGTCCATGAGAGCTAAGACACATCTTCAGAGGTGATCACTTCTCAACTTCAGGGTAAACTGTGAGCTGGCTACTTTATGCAAGGGAGAGGAGACCACCCTCCAAGTTTTTCTTTCCTTTAAAGTTGGCAGCAATTAAGTAGCTATTTTCTCAGCTTTTTGACACATGATCTGGCCTGGTTGTTCGCCTTTTAATGAAACTATTGTAGTGTAATGAAGAGGGATATCCGTAATAGGAACCTGTGTAGACAAGACAGG
This sequence comes from Tricholaema leucomelas, assembly GCA_013400475.1. Classification (NCBI taxonomy): domain Eukaryota; kingdom Metazoa; phylum Chordata; class Aves; order Piciformes; family Lybiidae; genus Tricholaema lacrymosa; species Tricholaema leucomelas. Next base: position 818,346 of record WAAF01014692.1, read on the forward strand.
ACAGAGTCAGAAGAACGTTCCAAATAAAAAGTTCTGGGCAGCCCTGTGATCATTCCCAAGCTATGAGTTGTTATAAAGGCATCTCAAGTTTTATTATGCCTAACCTGTGGAAGGCCTCTTCCTGGCAATAGCTCTTGGTGCCAGATTCACCAGGAAGCATAGTCTTTTCAGAACTGTTTAGAATTCACAAGACTTAGTTTTGTTTATTCAAAGTACAGCTTTTGGTCTCAGCTGCTTTTAATTTGTCATTTGCTGCAGAATTTGTTAAAAGAGTGGCACCAAGAGAGCAAGAACTTGGACTCATGTTTGTAGAAGTCTTTCATCACATGATCCTTCTGCTCTGACACAGTGGTAAAAATGGCAATGACAACGTTTTGTTCTTTAGGAGACTCATGAATATTGGAGGGGGGGGGGGAAGTGATTTGGACATCTATGTAGTGTAATATTACAGGGTTAACGGCAAGCACAGCAAAGTTAACGAAGGTTGGCCGTCAATGAATTTTGGATTAGGCCATTGTCGCAGAGGGGTATTCTGCTGTCTACGCTGATTGTGGCAGAGGGGAGAAATTAATTGGTGCAAGATGATATTCTATAAAAATATATATTTATTAACTTGAATATTCTGAACTCTTGCCACCCCCAACCACGGTATTTAATATTTGTTCTTACACGGTTATGAAAGGCATTCTAGGAATAATATCAACAGTAACTTGTTAATAACTAGCATACATTCAAACTATAAACAGAGAGAGGAGTTTCCCCGCGGCAAATACCGCTTGGGGTCGATATGCTGCTTGCCCAGCAGGGTGGGCTGAAAGCTCTTTCTGCTCTATGGCAGGAGGCAATAGAAATTACAGGGGCATTAAAGCATTTACTTACAAATTCTTATTAATTATCAATCACTGGGGCTACATCACAGCCTATTACAAGTGTCCAAATCTTCAGGGGCTCTGCCTGTGGACTTTGAAGCTGGAATTCTTCCCGGCTTTTGGGGGAAGGACAGTCTCTGACCTTGTTCTCCTGGTGAAGGCTGCAATCTCTGCCCTTGTCTCCTGGCTTCTTATGGATGCTCTGTCCAGGAATTCATGGGCAGGACCTCAGGTGCAGGAGGAGTACAATGCCGTGCAGTGTCAGCACGGTCTCACGCTGGCTACAGAGGCCGATCATGTGCAGACAAGTGGTCTGCTTCCTGGTAACTCAGCGGCAGTGGTGCTTACCAGGCAATGGTAAAGCAGCGAGTGTGCAATAGAGTACACGGCTGCATGGGAGTCTGAGCTCCGTAGGTAAAGGCAGGCAATACAGGATCTAATCCTAGTAACTCACCACAGTGGCGTGCAGGTGTGCACAGCTGGCTGGGAGACTGAGTGCAGGAGTCAGGCTGCCGGGAGAGGACGAGAATTGATCGGGGTACTGACGAGTCAACTCAGCTGCTAGCAGTGCTATGCGCCGTACAGTACAGCTTTATTCTGGAAGTGCAACAGCTTATATACCCCCTTAGAAGAGGTGTGCACAACTAGCTGAGGTTTACACAAGTGGAAGGTACAGATTGGTTCAGACCTGGTGTCCACCCCTGTGGGATGGCGAGCTCAGCCCCCTGCAGGTGTGCGTGGGGTGCTCATTGTTTACAGCTTCCTGTCCTGGGCCCCAGACAGCCCAAGGACAGTTCGCAGCATGAGCTCTGATGTTTACAGCTCACACCCTGCCTAGGGAGAGTGTTCTCCCACAACTGAGCTCCGTAAAGGCAGGCGCACTGCGGGTGGGCACACAGGCAGGCATAAACAAAAAGCGTTGCTGGTGAGTCTAAGTGAGCATGCGAGCGAGTGAGTGAGCAAGCCGAGGGAGCCTGAGCGAGCAAGTGAGCATGAGCACATTGTTTACCTTTGTGCCTCTATTTATCAAATGTGGGCTGAGATTAATGGCCCTTTGGACACTAGAATGACCAATCAGCTTGGCAGTTAGCCAAAGAAATACCATAATAGGCAAAAGCCACAGGCCTGGACCTTCCAAATATGGGAATCACACAGGCCTTACACTAGGCAGGCACGAGCTGGGCGTGTGGGCTTATACAACCATGTTACACAATCAGGGGTCCTGGGCAGGCCAGACTTTATGGCACCAGGCCTATTGTGCCCCTTTGTGTGTTTACCTCTGGTTTGGGCAGAAAACCATGTCCAGACAGGGCAAGGCATAAATAAACCTATTTTCAGGCCTTCGAGCCCTCCACAACAGCCATGTGAAATGGAGGCACCTCCTAACTGAGCACAGAAAAGGCAAGTCAATTTTCTAAAAGCAGGATGAAATAAAGGATAACCATGTCAGTATATGTATCTGCAATGGGAGTAATACATTTCCCTTTGTACTGCACGTGAGCATGAAAACACAGGAAGCTTATTAATATCTTGTCATATGTTGGTAATGAAAATATACTGGTCTAATGTAAATATGCAAATAGTGGAGCAGAGTGAATTCCTAAAGAGAGCATTAAATTTTATTTTGTTAAAAATAATCTTCTGGCTATGTGTTCTAAGCATTTTTATTTGCTTTCCTCGAATATTTTAGCAAACAGATTGACTCATGGAGTTGTTCACATTTTAACCAGACATTTCAGGATACTTGCTAAAAATGTATGTTTAGTAAACATTAATAATAAGAAATGCATATGTTTGCTCTAGAAGTCAAGCTACAAAAGTGCAAAGTCTAACTAAAGTACACAAGTAATGGTAGGTGGTGAATACCTCTAATGACAGCTAGTAAAAGTATTTTTAGTTTTGACAGTCACATACCAGCACCATTATTAGATGGTCGATTACTACTTATAAAATGCTGTTACCAAACAATTTGGATACACAGGAAGAGATAACACATTTGATTCTAACTGTATCAAATGACTGTGAAAAATAATCAGTCTCTAAGGCTTACTTAGCTCCAGTCAAAATTGAAGAGGTGAAATATCACCGCATATGAGTAAAGTGCAAGGAATTCTAAAATCTGCTTTTGCGCAGGGCAGTCAGGGATGATTCTCCATCGCTACAACGAGGGCAGAAATCCTAAGGGGGCCCCGGCGGGGAAGGCGAAAGGGAACGCCAGGGACACGCCGCCCTCCCTTCGCGCCTCCCAGCCCCCGGGGCCTCTCCTCACACCAGCTCTGACCCGCACAGCAGCGGCAGGGCTGGCAGCAGGCACGGCAAGGCACCGGCAGGGCCGGCAGCAGGCAAAGCGAGGCACCGTAAGCGCGGCGGTGGCGGTTGCCGGGATACCGGACAGCGGGTGAGGGTCCCAGAGCTCCGGCCCGGGCGCCGGCACAGCCCTCAGCGCGGGAGGAAGTCTCGCAGAGGGCTACGTCTGGACCCGCTGGCCTGCTCGGCACCGAAAGCGAGCCAACAGTGACAGCCAGAAGCCCAGAGTAATCCCTGCCCACGCTGGAACATGTCTGCCGGCGAGCACCGCCGTTGCACGGCAAGGTGAAGATTTTCAGCTAAATCGTTGTTGAACGACAGGAAACAGAGCGAGTAACGCAAGCCACAACTTCCTCACCCTTCCTGCAGGAACCTTGTTGGAAGAAAAATAAATAAACTTTGAATCGCCTTGTGCTTAATCAGTACCTAGCAAGGACCTAAAAGGAGGCGCTGGCTTGTGGGCACAGCAGGCCGTTGCCTGCTCGGTTAGCTAGAAAGCAAACAATGATGGCATAGGTAAAGGGTGAGCCAAATATTGCAATGGATGGAGAACAGCTATACCACTGAAAATCCACGAACTAATTTGTTTTTAAATTACTATATGGAAAGAAATGAGATGCTGCACTTGGCACAAAATGACTCTGGAAAATGTGATTTATGCCTCTCTTTTGACAGAGCTGTTCTAAATACTCACAATACAACTTGGGAAAAAACAGTTGTTTTGACATGTAGTTTGGAATAGAAAACAAACTTCCAGGTGGTTGTCTGGATGAACAAAACTGCAGTCAGGTTACTTGCTCTGCTTGCTCTGCTGCAGAATGTTTGGTCTTTTGTTTTTTTTTTTGTTACCGAAAAAGTGGTAGACTGCAAAGTTTTCAGGAGGTTCACAATGTGGCTGGAGTATTAACTAAAAAGAAATGCCTAAGTAATTGATGGTGGATTTCAGTGAATGAGCTAAAGGAAATGAAACACAGGGTTTCACCCTCAATAGCAAAATATCGCCATGGCAATGGGTAGGTCTGCCAGGAATAAACAAACAAACAACAACAGACCTCTTCTCTTGCAGAAAAAAGAAGAGAATTTTCTGTTCTCACCTCACCAAAGTCTGTGCCTTTGGACATCTTGGAGGGGAGAAGATGGTGTACCCTACTTACACAAGTCTCACAAATCCAATTCCCTTCTCAGATAGAGATCATTTCCAGAGCAAGAAGTAACCTTCATGCCCAAGAGAAGGCATCAGCATTTGCTTTATAATTTCAGCACTTTGGTTACTGTAATTATGTACCATTTCCTTACAGAAGATGGAAGGACTCAGAAGTAACACAGCTTGTGTCACTCCTAGTTGAAGTCAGTCCTTTTTCAGGAGACACTGCTGACAGGGAAGATTTTCTTAAGAGGAAAACCATGGACTCTTACTTAAATTAATAAAGAGCTTTAAAAAAACACATTGTGGAGCGTGAGTGAGCTGAAAAAAGCACAAGCTGCCCTTTTCTACAGGCACGGGTGTCTGGTGGGGATCATGCCAATGCACAGGCACCAAAGTCCTCTCCTAGCAGGGCCTTCAGAGGTGGTCATCTGCCTCTGAAAGCTTTTTGGACATTTCTGGCAATCTCCAGTCCCTCACAGGATGCAGTCCCACTACCTGGTGTGAGCTCTCTCAACCCAGGGAGACAAACGTCAGCCACTGCCCAGGTAAGGATGCAGCAATGTTGGGGTCCTGCCTAGTATCTATACACTGAGTTTCTTGCAGTTTGCAGACTGCTGTTCCTCTTTGCTTTTACCAATAGTGTATGACATTTCTGCCGGACGTTGACATAGGTATGTGCTTAGAGCCTTGCTGGCATTGTTCCTGAGGAATACAGACATGGCCTGGTGTTAGGCTTGAGTTTTTATGGCCTGTAGTATAGGGGCAATGGACCAGAGCCAGGTGGCTGTGTGAAAAGAAAGGAGAAGTAGCCAGAAGCCAAGAGAGATTTCCTTATCAAGAGATCAAGTGTCTCCTGATGATGAAAGAGCACCTACATGAAGGAGTCAAGAGTGAGCATGACTGTATGAAACTTCCATACCATTGGGTCAACTGTAGTAGGCTTTGTGATCTGTGTAACATAAGCAGTGCTGCCAGACTAGCAGGGAATTGTCAAGACCTATTAAAGTTTGCCAAACTCTTCTAAGAGCAATCCTATCTCAGAAAAAATAAAATCCTCTCATATGGCTTTCCACCTATTTGGCATTCATTACTTCTGTCTTATCATTCCTTATATAATATCACTTAGGTGCTGCTTAAGTTACCTATAAAATATTTAATGTAGTTTACTGTAAAGTCTTCAGGCTGCAGACTGTATCTTGCAGAGTACTCATACTGCATCTAGCACTCATTTCAATTGCAGCCTCCAGGCAGCATTGTAAAGATTCATTATTACCACCAAGATCTGTCCTTATCCTATCACTTTTCAAAGAAGGCCCATTCATAACTACATGTTTAACCTAGCTAGTGTTTAAATATCAATTTTCTTTTTCCCATCTAAAATGGCCAGTCTTCATGCAAATAGATTTTTTTTAAGTTGAACTTTTAATTGAATTTGTCCATTTTGAATGTTGCTTGATCCACTTTATTTGATCAGCATGAAAGACATGTAAAAAATAAGAATGGTTATTTCTCTAAGAAAGAAAAAAAAATAAAAAGGACATACTTGGTGTCTATTTTGCATGAGAAAATATTTTGTTTAGGAGTGACAGTTGTAGGCATTCTGTCATACATTGTAATATTTTCCATGTGTGGCAGCTTGTTTTTCAGTCACACAAATATGTGCAATAAAGGCTAAGGATAAAAATTAAATCTAACAGCTTTTGCAGCAATGCTTTTGATGGTTTCACTCGATTTCATTTTCCTGTGGATACTGCTGTTAGTTCTGCTGCTTGCAGTATGTGAAGCATAATTCTCAAAGGTTCACGAGGTTGTAGGGATCCAGGAAAAGATGACTGATGTCTCCCCCACACACACATACACTCCACCCCACACCCACTCACCCACCCACCAGCAAAACATAATGCTGTACTATTTTTGGTAACAGGGAAAGGGCCTCCCTGTGAAAACAGAAAGCTGTGTATTTCTCAGTTACATCACTTTGCAATCTAATGCTGTGTTGTGCTCGGTGTTTTTGTGGTGATGCAAGTCCTTTTTTTTTTTCTTCCCCCCTTTTTTTTTCCTTCAGCTGGTTGGATTTTCCCCATCTTACAGCACCTCGCAGGTCTCCTCTCTGAGCAGTACGTTGCCTGAGTGAGTGGAAACACACAGATCAGCTGCAGGTTTCTGTCTACAAAACCAGAGTGAAAGAGAAAGAAAAGGGTTGAGAAAGAAGAAACAAATACTGACCTGGACTTACTGAAAGACATCCAATGGCTGAATAAAGGACCCCTGTTCATGTTTTGGGATATTCTTTCAACTGTCTGGAACGAGAGCAGATCAAAAGAATGGGAAATGCCAGCAGACCCTTTAGAAGAATTGCTTATTTCTTATGCCTTTTATCTGTGCTTTTGCTGACTGAAGGGAAGAAACCAGTGAAGCCAAAATGTCCTGCCTGGTGTACTTGTACCAAAGATAATGCTTTATGTGAAAATGCCAGATCTATTCCTCGCAGCGTTCCGCCTGATGTTATCTCACTGTAAGGGCTGTAAGCATTTGATTATTTAATTTATGATTTTAAATTAACTAGGATGTGTGGTATTTTCAGTACATAGGGAAGAATGCTTGCTGCATGGGGTACTTCCAGCATTCAGAATTATCAGCTAATGTGTTAAAATTGTACTGCATCCTTGAATCCTGATTTTTACATCTTTCATCTGTCTGTGTGTCTGTTTACATGCACACATCCCATTTTATACCTTCTTCTATACTACATGAAACCTGTAACATTCTTTTTTTTTTACTTACATAAGTAAATTTCTCTGTCATGAGCAGATCATTATTATAAGTACAGATATATGAGACTACATTAATATAAGGTTGTTTTTTTTTTTCTTCTTTCCAGATCCTTTGTGAGATCTGCTTTTACTAAAATCCCAGAAGGGAGTTTTTTGCTCACACCATCTCTGCAGCTTCTGTGAGAAATATTTATATGATACAGTTTTTTGTTATGAAATGTCTATGTATCCATTCATATTTTAGAAAGGCTTTTGGTATTAATTTTATGAGAAACAGCAAGAGAAGGTTAATTAAATGGCAAAATGCAAGACTTTGAAGGAATTAGTGCATGTTTAATTTTTTCAAAGTGTATCTACTTGGTATTTTGCAGGGTTATGTGTTGTCAGTGCTACTTTGAATGATTGCATGCTGAAGCTTTCAGTGATAGAACGTATGCTATCTTCATTACACTTTAATTAACATTACAGTAGGGACTAGATCATTTCAACAACTATTTGTGATTTTTTTCCCTGCAATACTGGGGCCTGATTCCAATATAAAGCTGTCTTTTGCAACTCCAATCAACTGTGAGCTCAGAACCCCTTAGATCAGGCCCTTCAATGCAGTGGGACAGGTCCTGAAGTCCTTTTCCATGTAAAATTGCCATCCACTAAACTGCGGAAGTTTAGTCACTTCAGTGGGAGTTTTGCCTACATAGTGCCTGGATTTGATCCTATTTGTTATTTCATATTCTTTGGAAAACCCCCACAAAATTAATGGAAGTTTTTCTTTTAATTAAAAAAAATATAACCAGTTATTTCAGAATTAAATACTGCAATGAAGTATATGCAGGAAGATAATATTCTGTGATATTTAAATATTAGATGCATTTCTGTGTAGGATTTTTACAGTTTCACAGGCTTTCCCAGAAATGTGGGCTTATGATTATATAATTGCAAGCTATACGGAGGTAGAGGGGGGTGTAACCTGAACTGTTTATAGTGGATATGCTGCCAGCCTGACACACACCCAGATTTGTCTCAGAAATCCAGCAAAACAGACTCCCTAACTAGCAGAATCAAAATTGGATGTCTGTCCCAGACTGATTTCCTATGCACCCTAGATGTGGTCAGAGGTGTAATGCTGATGTATTGGAGCCCTACAACTGTTAAACTGCTGGTGCACTGATAGCTGAAGCCCTGACCCTAGCTGTACTCTACTACCTCAAGTGGAGCTGATAAGGAGGTGCAGACATACTGAACAATTTTGGATACAGGGTAAATAGGTAAATGCAGTTACTATGGAAACCTAAATGCTTTTACATAGTGCTTTATTCGTGAGAAGCTTTCCCAAGGTGGTCACAGATCATAAAAGGGACACATTGCACATAATTCTTGCAATGAGTTTTTTAAAGGAAAGGGGGAAAATAGCATCATTGGTGGAGCTTGTATCTGAAGACTGTGAGTAGGACATCATCTATCTTGGCTACGATATGCCACCTACACTTAGAATCTCACTGCCAGGGGAGGCAGAATTGGATGGGGTGGAGTAGGACAGACATAGTCTTTTTATTTTGAGTTACTACTGTGCCCAGCACAGTGGGGTCTGTGTCTGTAAGCAATGGCTTTTGGCACTTTAGCAATGGTAACAATTTGCATGATCTGCTGTGTACTTCACTAAAACAGACATTCTAAGCTGCTACTAATCAATGTGGCAACAAAAGCTCTGACCCCAGACAAGCAGGTTTTGTTCATTATGGGCCTCAATGAGAGAGATCTGTTAAAATGGTGCAAACAATCCACACATTACTTACTTCTGCTATCTAGCATTTCTAAAAATGCTGCTGAACACTTTTCTAGAGATATTTCTAACATGGTAGCTGAGCTGCGTGTAATCTTTGGAAAGTCGGGCTGCTGACTGAAGGCAAATTACTCTTTAAACACAAGACCATTGGAAGAAGATTATACCTCTGAGGCCAATGTTTCAATTTATACATGGGACAGAAAAATTTCCACTAGTGGCAGGTGACAGTAAAGAAAATATGAATATAGAGAACTCAGGTTAATTAAAAATTACAATAACTTTTAGCTTTGCGTGGTTATAGGCAAGAGGAAGATTTAGCAGTCTGTATGTATTTCTGTGTAATAGTCTCTAGCATTGTTATCTCCACTATGCCAGCCACATATTTCTGTGTGGAGAATATCTGCTGCTATTATTATTTTATACTGGTTTTACTGCAGTAATGGCAGTGATCTCTGGAAAAAATCATGGCCTTGTATTGAACACTACTTGTAAGTCCCAGGCCAAGAGAGCTCATCTTCTTAAATACTATGAATAGTATGCTCAGTGCTCTTCATGTGACAACAAAAATAGGAAGGACCTATACAGTTATGTTGAAGTGCCAGGAGGAGTGGTCCCTAAAATCTCCCCTGTTGTCATCTCCAGTACTTGTAACTGTATCAGCAAGGTGCTAAGGGTGCCTTTAAAAACTGATGACATGAAAACTCATCGAGACAAGGGAGGCAATCATTGCACCAAGATCCATACCTGCTAGCAACGTACAGTTTCTGCTAGGCAATATAACTCTAGCTGCAGAGCACTGTCCCTAGTCACAGATCAAGCAAATCTGGTGTTTAAGGTCAAAGAGTGTGAGAAAACATACTTTGTGCATCAAAAATGTGTCCTAGAGCTGCTGGGGAAAGATACAAGATGAGAGACAAATGAGCTCACCAAGTGCAACACCTGTGCTATAAGCCTGGCAATCTCTAAAGTAGCTACACTGTTTCACAACACACCACTCTGTTCTTCAAATTAAAAGGAGGGTAGGGTGCAGAAAAGGAAGTTATCCAGTGAAATCACATCATAGAAGTGAAATCAGTTGCAGGCAGCAGATATACTAAATTTGTCTCTGGTTTGGAGATTTTACAAAAATGATCTGGTTTGGTTTTTTTTTTTTTTTTTGCATGAGAAGTATTTATTGTTTCTAATAAAAATGAAGAATTTCTTGCTTATATTTTTCATACATACAATGGATCATATTTAAAGAGGAAAAGCACAGTCCACAATAGTCAAGTGAGAAATAAATCAACTACAATTGATTCTTAATGCAAATTAAAAAATAAGAGATTAGCTCATTAAGTGTGCTAATTCATACTTGAAAATCTTGCATTCTTGAGTGCCTAAGGATGTCATGGTGTAAATCTGTTTATCCATCAGGTCCAGCTGAATAAAATATAGATGTGCATCTAGTATTCTATTAGGGTGAAGTAAAGTTCATCATACTTGACAATGCCTCACTATATTAAGGGTGTGGCAGTCCAGAGTTGAATTTAAATGCACAAATGCAAACGTGGCTGATAAGCATAAATAAAGCTGGAAGAATCAGTGCTATCACACTTCTAATGTTTACAAAATACATAAAATTAAATGCCGTTATTTTTACTGCTATATGGATGAAAAATGCATACACACACACACTGAGCTATCTCCAGCAGATATAATGTGGTTTTAAAAATAGCTCTGATTTGAACACTTACTAAATTAAGAGGTTGTCTGTTTTTTTTTTCTCAGTGACTTTTGATTACCCTAGGGTCAACTATGCTCAGAAGTTTAACTTGTAAGTTAAGGGATTTTCCTGCCTATCAGTGGTATAAATTCAAGCTGATATCTCGCTAACCAGCTGTATATTTTCCCTATGTTTTCACCAAAAGTAAGTGTTCTTCAAGACAATTTATACCTCTGTAGTACTTGAACATTTCATGTTTAATCCAAGAATGTCTTTAGCGGTGCTTGTACTATCCCATTGTTTTACTGGCATAACGAACCCACATATACATCCCACAGAAGTCAGTGGAATTTTATCAGATGGCCCCAGTAAGCAAAGCAACAAGTTCTTGGGTCCTTCTCTTTGCACCAGACTATGGTGCAATATATCAGCCTTACAATCCTGAACTACTTGCATACACAAAACCATGTAACCAGGTAGTAGAAATTTGGCCTACTGATTTTGGGCGAGTTGAACTGCTTTCTAAAGATGCTAATAACCTAATGGTCTTCTGGTTTGCATCTCTTTATGCAGGTTGTTTACATCCAACACTTTTGATGTTATTAGTGATGATGCTTTTATGGGCCTTCCTCATCTAGAATATTTGTGAGTGAACAAAAGTATATTTCCTGGCATTATTGAGTGGGTGGGCTTCCTAGTTCCAGGCATTGCTTTGACCAGAATGACTTTACGACCCATTGCAGGTTCATAGAGAACAACAGCATTAAGTCAATTTCAAGAAATACTTTCAGAGGACTGAAATCTTTAATCCACCTGTAAGTAAAGTGGTTGAATGTATTACTTGGTGTATTTCATACAGTAACTGAACCACTGTGTTGTAGAATATTGCATTTTGCTATATAGATGCTCACATTTGTTTAAGTATTAATAGTAATTCAATTAGAATGCTAATCTTTATGTATCCACTAAAGAGTTCCATACTGTGGTATGTGTGAAAAAAGCCAGGACTCAAAACAGCATCCAAGCAGTTCATGTTTGGCAATGGCTCTGTAACTTTCTCTGCTCAGAGCACTGGGGACTTCCATCTGAACATGTAGGAGTAGGGAGAAAGCAGGATGGGTCAGGAAGCTTGCCACTAATGAGGTGAGTCGCTGTTTGGGGCTTGAAGAGGGGGGAGGTGGGAGCTGTTGGTCAGCACAGAGGTGCCACGGTAGTGAAGGGCGGACATGTGCCTGTTCCCAGGTACCCCAGTCTGGCACGAATGTGAGGGAATGTAACAGCCATCCTTGGGACAGGCCATCACTGCCTGTGTCCACTTTGGCTACTAACCATATCCAGCAGAATGTGACTAAATCAAATGTGAAACTTCCCAGCCGGAACAGATTTAAATAGAAGAACTGCAACATGACACACTTAACTGTCAGCTATACAAAGCCATTAGACTCCAGCCAGATTGGCTTCAGATGTCTGCACTACCTGTCCTCTCCTGCATGTGAGCAAGAGCATCCTACAGTCAGGGTCGACATGTCACACACTGACACTTAAATTTCCTTGTGCTGCTGCTCAGTCCTTTGGCTATCCTAGAAACGTGACCAGCTCTTGCCTTCTGACATGCTGCAGCTCTACTGCTATGTTAGGTGAGAGAGCAAATAAGTCAAAAGCACTCCGGATGCTAATGTTGATGTTAGGAGCAACACTGCCCATGCACGCACCAGCAGAGGCATTTCTCATGCTGTGCTCAGCAGGTGAAAATGCATTCTGGAAACAAATACCTGTAACATTCCACCGCAAACGCAAGAGTAGCATCCCCATGCTCTGAGCTAGCAAGACGTTTTTTAGAGATGATTTTCTCTCTTACTTAAATCATGTTTTAGCAATAATTTTATTTTAGCAGGTGATAATTGTATTGAAAATACAGTATGCAGTGTAAAAAAATATGAAAATACTGTAAGAAAGGGAGTCTAAAACATCTGGAAAGTGTCTGAAATGCCTTTATATCTATCTCTCAGTGCTTGCATTCAGAAACATATATCTTGGGGCGTGTGTCATAGACAGGGGAGTGGATTCTGACCTTTTGGCCTTAACACAATGACCTTCAAGAGGATTTTGAGAAAAGGTCATTTAACTTTTTCTTTCATACATTTTGACACAGGAGAGAAAGCAAAGGTTCCATTTTAATTACTTAATGCATAAATGTAATAGTTACTTAATGCATACATTTAATAGTCACCATATCTTTTACCACATGGTTAACGTACCATAAAACACTTCACTCTTCCCTTTTTGGTGAGAACAGACAAGAGCCATAGCTGTCTGAAACCAAGCTTGTTGTGACTACTTGTGCAGATAAAGTTACTTACAGAATGGCTTTAGGTCTGAAGAAGAGGACAGAGAAGAGAGGGAAAAAAAGGTATATAAACAAACTGTGCTTATTCCGTTAGACCCCACATTAGAAGCAGAGCATTCTTTAAAAAAGGCAGATCATTTGATAAAGCTGGTAACTGGGACCCTATCTTCAAAATACTTAGGCACATGAATAGCTTTATATTTGCAAATGATTCCAGTACATTATTTATCATATTCAGTTACTTATTTAGTAGCTGCTGCTGCCAGTGAGCAAACTGCATCTCTAACACAGAGGAAGGCACAGTTTCTTCTCCACAGAGCATACAGTCCATCTTGTCTTGCCTGTTATGTTGGTTTCTGAGGATGCTTCATCATTTTTGTAGGAGAGAACACATGCAAAAGACATTTCAGGAGCCACTCTCGTTTGCATGTGGTTAAATGCACATTTTTGGGACTTAGATTTCTGCATCATGTTGCCATTGTGCATGGAGCACTATTCCTAAAGACAATGAGAAATCTGCAGAAAATGACTGCAAAGCAGGTCCATTAACCACAGAATGTGGCTAGTTTAATCTGCTTGCAGAACAACTTCCCACTCTTTTGGGAATACTGCACATACATTTAAAGAATAATGATTTGGCACCCCGAGGCATTTCTCATTTAAGAAACAGGAGGGTACTTGTGTATATAAAATATATTTAAAAGAATCATGGTAAATAAGTATATAAATGAGTTCCATGAAGTTAGAGGGGAAGGTGAACTTTGTTCTAGTTGTTCTGTTCACTTCCTTTTCACAACATATTTTTTGTAATGTAGTAAGCTATTCAAACATTTGTATTTTTATAATGCAGTTAACTTTGATAATTATGTGTTTTTATTGTAAAACATTTATTGTTTTGTAACACAATGTATTTGCTGCTTGGAGTAGATTAAAGAACAGAAAACTTAAAGAAAAATAGCTAATTCAATGTCAAAACCAATGTAATGTCAAAAATCTTAGAATTAGTAACTTCTGAGCACAATATACAATTTTGATTGCATTTGTTTCAGAACCTTGATCATAAGTTCAGCTGCATGCTCAATTCAACCTTTACTCTCTTGTTATAAACCAAATACCACACATAGCAGCATCTAGACAAGTCAGTGTTTTCTAACATATAAATGTGCTTTTAACAGCAGTGCATAACTTTCATCCCCAAATTAGCAAATGTATAAACCTTGTGTAAGTTTTTCTGTCAGTCATATTTCCACAGCAGTGGAGAACCACTGATGCTTTCAAGTACATTATCCCTTTTAGTTTGCTATATCATAATATATAAAGAATATATAGGGCATTAAACCTTCCTCAGCTTTCATGTCTACTTAGCTTTGTCCCTATGAGTTACCTGACTTTTAAAGGATTGCTGCTGAGCATAAAATTAAGCATAAGTGAAGCACGTGATACACCAGTGTTACAATCAGATGTACTTTGAAAGTGGTGAGTCAGAATCAACTAATGGCATCATCCCATATTTACTACTCCTGATAAGGCAAACACTTAATTTTAAATGAGACAGCAGACCTAGTGTGTCTGGGCCTGAGTTTAAGTACATGCCTAAGTGGCTTTGCTTGGATAGAGAAAGTGTAGTTAATAAATAACTTTTATGTTTACAGGCAGCACCAGAAGAGGTTTTCAGTCTTACTAGCCGCAGATTCTAACTAGGATCTTAAACTAGAATTAAGTATTTCCATTTTAATTTCTTCTCATAAGTGATAAATGATTTCGTTAACCAAAAGAGGCATAGGTTATACCTTATAACTATTCTTTTCCTGTCATGCCCTCAGTGGCATCTTGGAGAAGCCAGACCTTTGGTGGACTCACATAGATGTGTCTGACTGAAATGTGTTTTATTGCTTATTCCAAGCTTGCTCCAATTTCCTCGTATTTTTTACTAGCTAGAATATTCACTGAATTTAACCGAGATTTCTTAACATTAAAAACTGGGGAGGTTTTTGCTGGTCTCCTACATACACGCATACTCCAAGCAAGAAATTCATGCTGACTAGCAATTTTTTTGTCTGTTACTGCATTTTCAAAAAACTGAGCTAAACCTGAATCCAATGGAATGAAACATGGTATAAGGTTTTATTCCAGAAGAGATAGAAAAAAGTGGAGAAATTTAAGTAGTATGAACAATCATGTACTGGAAAGCATCAGTAGATCAAATTGTGACTACTTGTTTTAAAATAATGGTGCTGGCAAAACACCAGAGGTAGTTGCAGTTTTTACCCTGCTAAGTGAAGCATTGTGAAGCATTGTGAAGCATTGTAAACACTGCAAGGCTGCTGAAGAGTCAGAAAGCAGAAGGAATCATGGCATTTTAGTCAAAGAAAAAAATCACAAAATAAAAGCTGTTCTTAAAAGCAATCTTCCAGAACTAAGTGGTGCAGAAAACCAGGGGTCTTTACCTCAAGAGAAAAACCCTACAGAGTATTTACATCTTTTGAAAATGTGTAATTTAATGAGCTGGCACTGATACTGAAGTGTCTTCTTTTACAGGAGTCTCGCAAATAATAACCTCCAATCACTTCCAAAAGACATATTCAAAGGCTTGGATTCTTTGACAAATGTGTAAGAAATCAATTAATTAATATATAAATTGTGGTAAAAATATAGAGATTATTTCAGAGTACATTCTGTGTAGTCGAATCAACAACCAGTAATGGGGGTCTTACTACTGGGTAGTGGCTACTCAGTATGGGTAGGCTTGCTTTTTGTCTGCTGTTGTTGATAGTTTGCTTTAGTTTTGAATATTCCACTGTGATGGTTTGGGTGTTCCCCACCCCCCCACACTTTGGAAATCACCCAGACTAGACTCAGTTGGCTCTGGAAACTGAATGAAGCTCATTATTTACAGCTTAGCAGAATATACAAGCAGATATTTACAGTATATACAGAAATATATAAAGTAAAAGGTAATACGGAAACACAACAGCCCTCCCAGAAACCTGAGTCCACAGGAGGGACTCCCAACCACCCCTTCACCTTCCCCCTACCCCTCTCAACCTTACCCTAGTCTCAAGGAAGAATGGCAGTTCGGCCAGGGGGTTAGGAAGCAAAGTGGATTAGTCAAAGAAACAGCAGAGAGGGGTGAGGTTAGAGATGCAGCTCAGCCAGTTCCCCAGCAGAAGTAAGACTCCCTTATCTATGTTTTGATTCTTCTTCTTGTATCTCTCAGTAAGCCTACGAGTGAAGTAGACATCACCACTGCTTTCCTTCCACAGCCCGTAATCTAATTCTTCTCACCAAAACATTCTAGCCAGCTTCAAACTAGCATATCCACCAGTTATGAAGATAAGTAATGTTGTTAGGAGTTACATGAGAGACTTGTATATTCAGTGAGACTTAGTGAATAAGAAGGAAGAGAGCACAGCCTGAGGAGATACTGTAAGATATTTAATAGAATAACATTTCAATGTGCAAGGAATTTCTGGGAAGGCTATCCTTTACCACAAAAGCACGTGTAATAGTAAGCACCATATCTAACTGCAACTAAAACAAAAGATGACCTTGTTTAAATACTTAAATATCAGTAAAAATACAAAATACAAATAAACAGATAAATCTTAGAGTTGCTTCACTCTTGACAACACACCAAATTTTTGTTCACCTGATTTGGGATAATAAATGCAGAACACCCTTTTGCCTCCTTTCTGTATTAACAAGGTAGGCTGAATTCCTAGTGTGGGGCTGCAGTAGTAAGATGTGGAGATGCTCAGTATATCTGGGAGCACTACTTGGCATTACTAATCATGGCCAGGTGGTTGCACAGTCTGGTCCTGGCATTTGCCTGTTCCTGTACTTGTAATCTGTAATATCACTGAAGACAGTTGTAAAACACTTGAACAGAACTTGCTTGTGTCTCCCAAAAAACTAAGTGTATCTAAAGGAGACAACAGATACTGACTGGCTGATCATCAGGTTACATTAATTCTGTGTTTGTATTCTAGAACGCTCTTACTGAGCAAGGGTAATCCAAAATAAAAAGCCTCCTGAAATATGGGCCAAATAGTTTGGTAGGCATTTGTGAACCTGTAAACTTGAGGAAACCAACAAAAATTTTCTACTGGTCATCAAGCTATGTTCTTTTTTTGTTACTTTAATATAACTAAACCTGTGGGGGTTCTGGTGTGTAGATTTAACGATGAGTCAGGACAAATTAAGCCAGGAAGGAATCAACTGAGAATAAGCAAGAGGGTACATATTTAACAAGAGCCCAGTTTGTTGTTGTTCTGTAAGGAGGAATCCATCAGCTGACCACTTATTTCCAATGCATTATTTATTTGTTGTAGAGATCTTAGAGGCAATGCATTTAATTGTGACTGCAAACTGAAGTGGTTAGTGGAATGGCTGGGCAGCACCAATGCAACGGTTGAAGACATTTACTGCGAAAGCCCACCAGAATACAAGAAGCGCAAAATCAATAGCCTCTCTCCGAAAGAGTTTGATTGCATTATTACAGGTAATGTGCTTCAGATTATTTAATCTTGTTAAAGTAGAGCTATTTAAAAAATGTATTTTATTCTAAGATCCGTTTTTGCAGGAAGTCTGCATAATGGATGGAAATTCCACTAAAATCAATATGAAGTCTGTGCAGGTGTTAAGTCTGACATGCCAATCACCTTTAATTGAGAAAGACTGAAAAACAAGTTGTAGTGCTCCCTTACCCACAAGAAAATTGGGCTAGGGATGAAGTACTATATTGCTATCTGTTGAACAGATTTTTTTCAGTATAGTATGGAAAGTAACTCTGTAATTGTCATATGTTTTGTGCACTTTGGCAGAATTTGAAGTTTATCAATCCCTGCCATACCAGTCTCTGTCAGTGGATACTTTCTCATACATGAATGATGAATATGTGGTTATCGCTCAGCCTTTTACTGGAAAATGCATCTTTCTTGAATGGGACCATGTAGAAGTGATGTTCAGGAATTATGACAACATTACAGGTATGCACACTGCTCAAGACACAACGTTAAACCAGCTGATCCAAAAAGTGGTGCTAACTCTGTCTTTTACTTTTCTTTTTATAGGTACTTCAACTGTTGTATGTAAACCTATAGTTATTAAGAGTCAGCTGTTTGTCATTGTCGCACAGCTGTTTGGAGGCTCCCACATATATAAAAGAGATCGTTTTGCTAATAAGTTTATAAAAATTCAAGATATTGAAATCCTTAAAATCCGAAAACCTAATGACATTGAAACTTTCAAGATTGCTGAAGACTGGTATTTTGTTGTGGCAGACAGTTCAAAGGCTGGTTTCACCACGGTTTACAAATGGAATGGGAATGGATTTTATTCCCATCAGTCTCTGCATGCCTGGTACAGAGATACTGACGTGGAGTATCTTGAAATATCTGGCAAGCCGCATTTAATTCTGTCAAGTAGTTCCCAGAGACCTGTAATATATCAATGGAACAAAGGAACAAATGAATTTGTTAAGCGTTTTGATATCCAAGATATGGAAGATGCATATGCAGTGAAACATTTCAAAGTGAAAGAGGATGTATACATTTGCTTAACAAGATTTATTGGGGACTCTAAAGTAATGAAGTGGGGTGGTTCTGCATTTCTGGATTTACAAAGGATGCCATCCCGAGGGTCAATGGTATTCCAACCGCTTCAGATAAGTAATTATCAATATGCCATTCTTGGAAGTGATTATTCTTTCACTCAAGTCTATTATTGGGATGCTGAAAAGGCAAAATTTGTGAAGTTTCAAGAATTAAACGTACAGGCACCAAGATCTTTCATACATGTCTCCATCGATAAACGAGATTTTCTCTTTGCTTCAAGTTTTAAGGGAACTACATTGATTTATAAACATGTCATAGTTGACTTAAGCGCATGACACTCATAACTCTGAGATTACATCAGACTTTCTACCATAAGTGGATAAAATGAACTAAATGCATGATGACTCTCTTATCTTACTTCCAAATGAATGCCTTTAAAAGTTGAGATTGCTAGAACAAAGTATTACTAGTATCTTCATCTTTAATTGTCAAGTCTAGTGGTGTTGGAAGTTGCATTTTTTAACAAGAAAAGAAAATAAATAACTGGTCTTTGCATCCACAGTATGTAAATATTTGTGCAACTGCATCTGTTGCTATAAAGAATATTAAGATGTACTTTTCCATTTATTTATTCACCTGTTTGAAACAACTGCCAAATAAAATGTTTACATTTTGTGTCTTTCACATTCCAAATGTTACTTGCAGGTGATACTTCTTTTCTTTGCGTGTAGGTTACACACACACACACAAAATATACCCAAAAGGCAGATTTCTCAGTGCAATGTTGTACCATGGAAGATGCTCGGTATTGGAGATCAGGTGGGTCTTACATAAGGAGTCCTTGATAAAAACACAGCATTCAACTCCAATTGTATAAATTATCACCTCGACATAATCTTGCATTTATGTGAAGCTTTGTTGATTTAAACAGGACTCTTACCCAGAAAAAAAAACTTCAGTTATATAGGTCTAGGCTGTAGGGTTCAGTTACACAGAACCAGTTGTAGGATGCAGCTTTTTACTCTGTGGAGCTGGAACAATATGATTTTCTTAAACTTTGCAAATAAATCAACAGAATAAAAGACAATACAAGCATCCATCTTTCTCCACCTCATGCTGAAGCAGCACAAAACAAATCTCTGTAATAATGCTGGGCCTGTTAATGTGGTAAAAGCTAGAAGCACAGCTTATTTTTCAGCTAACATCAGTTCTGTCTGAACTGTCACACATTACTTGCATTAATTCTGTATGACCCTGTCATTTCACTGCAGTTGCAATTATTTAATCTTCATGATTCTGAATGAAGCTAGTGAATGTGAAGTGTGCTTTTTCCACTGTCCTACAATGAATTTTAGTAATAGGTACTTCTGAAATTCAGGCAAGTTTGAATACGGCAAGACAAATTCAACTGGTGTAGCAAATGCATCTCCAGAAAAGCTATCTTTATCCATTAAATTATGCCAAGTCTGAATTTGGCATTAAAGTCTATTATAAACTTGGATTTAAAGTAGTCTTCTGTTTACATAGATCTAGTGCATCACTGATGAGAAACCTACACTGTTGCTGAACATCATTTGGTGCAGCTCAGGATGAGAGCTTAAGTTGATTTTAGACACTTTTGCACTTCATTTGATGTTATCAAACCCTGTGCNATCTAATGAGTTCATTTTTCTGATACCTTTTTATCCTTAGCAGCCTATGCTCTGGTCAGTATTTGGCTTAATAACTACCTATTATGTAAGTATTTACAGTGTGACTAGAAAGATTTAAAAATAAGTTTAACAGCTGAATGCACCTTTTTTTTTTTTCTTAATAAATACAGTACCAGAAATCAGCTTGATAAATCATCATCTGCTTAACAAGTATTCTTTATACATTTTTTGCTTTTGTATGCGCATGATTTCAAACCCCAAATCATCTCTTTTATTATTTCTCAGTGTTGGCTTCAAATCTGTGATTGCCAACTCAGTTTGTCCATCTTTTCTTCAACCCACCTCTCCTGGCAAAGGAATGAAGTGGAAAGTCAAGAACCAGTCTCCAATCAACCAGCAAATCATTATGTGCTTTCTACTTCATCTTGTCTTTCATTTTGGTCTTTTACTTAAGGTCCTATTGAATTACGTGCAGCGATTTTGATCTGATTACTCCTATTATACTTNTTCTGTATGACCCTGTCATTTCACTGCAGTTGCAATTATTTAATCTTCATGATTCTGAATGAAGCTAGTGAATGTGAAGTGTGCTTTTTCCACTGTCCTACAATGAATTTTAGTAATAGGTACTTCTGAAATTCAGGCAAGTTTGAATACGGCAAGACAAATTCAACTGGTGTAGCAAATGCATCTCCAGAAAAGCTATCTTTATCCATTAAATTATGCCAAGTCTGAATTTGGCATTAAAGTCTATTATAAACTTGGATTTAAAGTAGTCTTCTGTTTACATAGATCTAGTGCATCACTGATGAGAAACCTACACTGTTGCTGAACATCATTTGGTGCAGCTCAGGATGAGAGCTTAAGTTGATTTTAGACACTTTTGCACTTCATTTGATGTTATCAAACCCTGTGCTCCAGTGTTGTCTTTAAAATATACACATTTCTAACATTCATAGATGTTGACTGCCAAATAAGATCTATCATACTATGTATGTCAGCTAATCACACAAGATGATTTTGCAAGCTCGCCTCTCCCCTGTAGTCACAGAGGTCCCCAAAGTGGCAGAGCATTATGGTACTGCTGGAAGCAGCTGCAGGAGAAAAGTGATCATTAAGAAAAGACATATAATGCATACTTTAAGAAGTCAGGCCTAAACTTCTATAATAAAGAATATTTAATTTCTTTTGTTTTCCTTTTTTTTTTT
>WAAF01014692.1:839717-870249 GCA_013400475.1 Tricholaema leucomelas
AAATACAGTACCAGAAATCAGCTTGATAAATCATCATCTGCTTAACAAGTATTCTTTATACATTTTTTGCTTTTGTATGCGCATGATTTCAAACCCCAAATCATCTCTTTTATTATTTCTCAGTGTTGGCTTCAAATCTGTGATTGCCAACTCAGTTTGTCCATCTTTTCTTCAACCCACCTCTCCTGGCAAAGGAATGAAGTGGAAAGTCAAGAACCAGTCTCCAATCAACCAGCAAATCATTATGTGCTTTCTACTTCATCTTGTCTTTCATTTTGGTCTTTTACTTAAGGTCCTATTGAATTACGTGCAGCGATTTTGATCTGATTACTCCTATTATACTTGCCTACATGTACTCTCTATCATATTACATAGATATCCTTCTCATTATGGACATATTATGGATATGTGTGTGGCTGAGTTTAAGATGAGTTGGATAACCTTGCTGATCTGCTACCAATGTTTATTTACAAGCACTATACCCCAATCTACCGCTGCTCAATTGTATCTTGAGAAGGTTATGTTGGAATTATATTTCAGAGGCAGCCAGCTACGTGGCCTCTGCTATAGTAGTGCTATGATTGTTTCCCTGAGTTAACATTCTGAAATAATGTGATTGACATCTAGGAATTCACCATTACTCTCAGGTTTAAATGAAGAGTTTAAAAGCCTGCAAAGGTGTGAGTTAGTAGAATTTTACACTCAAAGTACCTGTAAAACTAGCCACAGTACAGTGAAGGATGGCAAGGAATTAATCTGTTGAGTTAATCTGCTGAAGTGTGGAACTGTGTTATCAGTTTGGTTGTTCCTTCCAGAAATTTCACCTGTAGTCAAGCACTAATGATTGTGAAGTCCTTAATGCCTATGTTATTTTTGGAAGGTCAACTAATCACTAGGAAATGCTGAATCTAAATCTGTTCTCTTTTGAAAATCCATTTCCCTAGTTAGTTTATGTAAGGTGGAAATGCAGTTACTACAGCTGGTTTCTTATTGTGCAAGTGTAACATTTCACTGCACCCCATAAGGAATTGCGGTATTTTTAGAACAGAACTCATAATCCTTAACGCAGAAGAGTGTAAAGGCTCATTAGGTGGCTCCCTGTGCTGTTTCCTCCTAATTTCAGAGACTGGGCATTTTAACAGCACCTCTGAGCATATGGCCATATTCTGTCCTGGTTCTCTGTTCAGTAATCCTTCTGGTACCAGTAGAGGTCTCAACGAAAAACTCAAATAGAACCTTTTATCAGATACATTGCTACTTTTTTCCTTAATGTTGAAGTTCAGGGTTTTTTTGGTTTTAATACATTTCTTTCAGCAAAGTCTATGTTACTTGTGGTTGTTCTCTGTAGTTGTAGTTGATTCTAAACTCCCAATCGTTTTGTTTATAACTGACAGAGTATGTAAAGCACTAAAAGTGTTACAAAAGACAGTACTGAAGGTTCTACTGCTGATCCTTGATGCTGCTTAGTCACGTTAATGTCTAAGACACAAAAAATTGTTAATGGGGTTGTAATGTATTCCTACATCACTATATTTTTTAACAGAGCACAAATAGAATACACACATAGAATCATAGAATCATAGAATGGTTTAGGTTGGAAGGGACCTCAAGGATCATCCAGCTCCAACCCCCTGCCATAGGCAGGGACACCTCCCACTAGAGCAGGCTGCTCAAGGCCTCATCCAGCCTGGCCTTAAACACCTCCAGGGAGGAAGCATCCACAACCTCCCTGGGCAACCCATTCCAGTGCCTTACCACCCTCACTGTAAAGAACTTCCTCCTAACTTCCAGTCGGAATCTCCCCTCTGCCAGCTTAAACCCATTCCCCCTCGTCCTAACATTACTAGACCGTGTAAATAGTCCCTCCCCAGCTTTCCTGTAGGCTCCCTTCAGATACTGGAAAGCCACTATAAGGTCTCCTCGAAGCCTTCTCTTCTCCAGGCTGAAGAGCCCCAACTCTCTCAGCCTGTCCTCATAGCAGAGGTGCTCCAGCCCTCTGATCATCTCCAGAAAGGATATAAGAATACATTCAGAATGCTTGATATTACACTATGAGGACTCCCACACACACACCTTTTCTTTGTCTGTTGCAATGTCTAGGACTTTCACTGGTTTTGTTCTACTTATTTTCTGTTTTAAAAAAAAAATCCCAAAACACACTCTTGCTACTAGGAAGAAAATTCAGTAGGGAAGAATCTTGTTCTGTAAGGTACTAAACCAAATAGAAACAGAAAGAATCGTATTCTTGGTTTGAAGTTGCTTTTTAATTGCAATTTCTCTCAATTATATTAATTTTTAACTTTGTTTGAAGGGGTGATAAGAGCCATTCAAAGTATATTTGAGGAGGGGAAACAATTATTAGCGTAGTTAATAATACGGTTTGCCATTTGTAATGCAATTTGATATGTTCTAGTGGGAAGCTAAATGTCTAACAGCTGTATTTATGAGCATTACAATACATTGTGCTAGTATTCAATGGATAATAAAGAAGTACCAAACAATCCTCCACCTGTCGATGAACAAACACTACTGGTAATAGCAGCAAGAGAAAGCAGAAAAGCCATTATGTCCAAAATGTTATGACTAGGGGCAGAATATAAGCTCTCAGCAAGTCCTGAGTCCAAGAGTCTTCCCTTTCACAGAGATATTTTCCTTACCATGAAACATATATTGTGTTCCTCCTCAGTGGGGACCCCTGAAAATCCAATTACCCAGTTCTTGCAAAATATATCAGGAGGCTTACAAACAATGTACTACATCCATGATCCCAACTTGTGACAAATTTTCCTTTTGACATTTCTCTGTTACATCAGTCACAACAACGGTGATACGAATGGAATAACAAGCAGGCTACTTGCCCACCCAAAGGGCCAGGGCCCTGCCAGGGCAGGATAGAAGTTAAGCCAGGTTGAGATGAAAAATGCAAACCCACACACTCAACTCACTCAGCTGTTACTACCTTCTCCACTGCCTAGTTTGGTTTTTTTTTCTCTGATTTTTTAGTACATATTGCAAGCACTTGCAGCTGCCTTTCAAAAGCCTGTAAGCCTTCTCTGCTCATAATTGCTGATCTGCAGACCTAAACATGGTAGTAAAGCTGTGATTTAGACTGTTCTTGATTAGAATGGCTAAACATGTTTTTGTGGGCCAGAACTAACCAATAAATGTTGAGGTCTTAGGGAGTTCAGTTCCTCAAGACAGAGCTGCAGAACACTGTCTGACACTGCTAATGGCAACTTTTCTTCATTACTGATGAGACTGAATTCTAATGGGTGGTGTTACAGGCATGTCTCTGTTTATAGTTCAGTTAAAGTGCTTAGAGGGCAACCTAACCCTATTCCTATTCAGGAATTTTCCTGAAATGAACTACAGCTACAAAGACCTCCACTGTGCTGGACAGAAGTGGTGTTGTATTTGTACTTTGAGACTTTGAATTTCTCCAATTAGTTATGCTAGTGTAATACTTCTGTCTTCAAATTTGTTACAGTAGAAAGCAATTTCCCCCCATATATGCATATTTAAATGAATATAATTGTTTATTCTCCAAATAAACTGAAGTGGATGAGGCACTAATTACATTACTGCCCCAAATCTCCCATTCATCAAATCAGTTTTTGAATTCTCAAAAGTTGCTTTCAACTCAGCTTTACTTTATGCTTCCTACTGAATTATTTGAATTGAAAAAAGGACTTTCTGACCCGTTCTCACTTCCTGTTTGAAGGCCTGGATAGCGACAGCAGTATGTTAGTAAGTTGTCAACCTGCCCAGATGGTGAATATCCAAGAATGCTAAAAGAGCTTCAGAATAAACAGGCTGATTTGCTAAGAATACACAGTCCTTCATTAAAAACCATTTATGTGCACAAGAACTGGATGTAACAAATGCCATGTTTATTTTTATAAAAAGATCATGGGATAATCGACAGAGTTTCAGACTGCATTTATGTCTGGTCAAGTATCTGAAAAGGAAGTGTAACATTCCAGGAGAAAGTAGGTAACTAAGCAAGCTGAGCAGTTGAGTTCAGGGTCCAGAAATGCAAAATACTACAAGGTAAAGAAACATTCACAAGGTTTAAAACCAGCAGTAAAGAAAGGCAACTTGATGCTATTGTAAACCACTCAGCAAGACACTGATCTCAATGCACAGGTACAGGAAAAAGCAAGTAACGTTACAACATGTGCAGGGCAGTAGGGAGAATGCAACGCTACATGTCACGGCAAATCAATGCTGTTGCCTCTTCTGAGGTACTGCATGCAGTACTAATGTAGCCATCTCAAAGCACAAACTACAGAATGATTAAGGACTCAGATAAATGTGGAAAAAATCACTGAAAGTGTGGAACAAGATGACATAACTTTAGTGAATACCAAGTCATAAACCAAAATGCTTTTCAACCTAATGCTTTTCAACCTAAATTACACTGTGGCATTCATTGTAATAGACAGTTGCTGATAACATGAATGTGGCATTCAGAAAACAGTAGAACACAAACAAATTACATAAAAATATTTTATTCTTCCTTTTTTAGTACTTAAAAATAATTTCTAGTTATTAGGGAAGAGGAGATTCTTTGCATTTCTGCCAGAAGCATCTATCTGTTGCCACTTTGGACAAAGAGACAGCCAAGCAGCTGGATAATGAATGTGCATTGTGTCTAGCATTTCCTATTTTCAGTCCTTGAGACACACTGCTCAGAAATGAGCTCCACTTTGTTGCCAAGGTTCACAAAGTAAAATATATAAGGTGTTCATATGAATTGGCTCTTCAGGAGTATTTACAATATTGAGAAAATGGCGCTGAACGAATCTGGAAGACACTGGCAAGATACATTTTCAGGATGTCAACAATTAGGAAATTTTGGCAAACAAGTGCTTGAAAATGTAATTGCACAATATTGGTTGGCCTCAGCTATGTAAGTCCTGACAAGATATAGGCTCCCCTGGGAAGAATTCAGTCTTTTTATAAGCTTAAGAGTTGAATATTGGAGCTGTAGAAATATTAGTTGCAAAATGCCTTATGATTAACCAGCTAATAGTGTTGTCTGTGAAGGAGCAGATTGCAAATTTGGAAAAAACCAAAACAAACAACCAAACATCAAAACCCAAACACCAAAACACCAAAGATAAGCAACTCCACATTTTACAATTTCCAAGTAACAGTGACATTTGAAAATCTCATCCTGCTCCTGTTTATCCTACATATACAACAACATATTGATACCACCCTTTCAGGAAAAAACACCAGCAACTATATTGCTCCAGAGTGTGAAATGAAAGAAGAAAAAGGACAAAGCTGGAACAAACCCAAGTTTGTAATCAGGAAATCTGGCTGGTTTTGGAAAAGTTTAACTGCACCTGAGAATGTCCACATTTTCTGATATATAGAACACTACTGAAAAGAGAATGTCCTTTTAATGTTTACATGTGAAGGCATTAGCTACCTGGAAACACCAATAAAAAGCCACTGCTTTTAAATAACCCATATGCAGTGACATTATTCCAGTCTTAAACCCTATCTCTAGCTTTTCCTCAGCATTATTTAAGACAAGAATAACTCCTTCAAACAAAACTCCCTTCAAGACTGAGACCAAGAATAAACACCTGGTACAGTTGCTAGGAAGGCTCAGCCTTTCTATACAGGGTTCTGGAGTACAAAAACCTGCAACAGCAGTATGATAATCATGTTGTATTAGCTTGAACCAAATAGGAAATGGATGTTTGTTCCAGAATTACAATTAATTTCAGAATTTCTCTACAGGTACTTCGAGAGCAGTGACACTATTGAATCACAGAATCACAGAAACAGTCAGGGTGCAAAAGACCTTCAGGATCACCAAGTCGAACAGATAACCCTACTCTACAAAATTCACCCTAAATTGTATCCCCAGGCACCACATCCAAATGACTTTTAAGCACATCCTTCTAAGAGTAAGAAAAAAGGGAGATCATTTCAACTGCTTCTCAGAAAAACCTACTACTGGGAGCAGTTGTGACCTGTCTAAAAGGTATGCATAAATGTAATTAGGTACAATCACAAATGTAATTAGGTACAATCACAAAATAATCAGTTAATTCAATTACATGAACAGTAAAATGTGATAGTAAAGACTATCACAAATCAACTATGTTTAAGTAATATCACTATATACAATTAAGAGTTCTCTTAAGCCAGCAGATTGCAAAATTCTGTTTTCCTGCCTGAAAGTACCTTGTAAGCCCTCCTTGTGCCTGCACAAGGAATGGGCAGACCAGATGCTGCCCTTGGAAGAAGAGAACAAGCTCCACGTGTGCCTCGGTAGAGATAATTTCCTTGAAGTACAGCCACAGACCAGAGGCACTCCTCTCAGAGACAAGGACAACTCAGCAGGGTCTTGAGGATACCAGCTCTTGCATTTTAGAACATTCCCAGCTTCCTGGTATTTTAGAGGGAGTCATCATCTTGCATGTGTGCCATCAAACCCAAGCTCACTTAAGGTCCACTTGTTTGGGAGCCAGGAACAGATAGCAAAGATCAGCACACTCTGCAAAAGCTTGGTCAGCCCATTCCTGAGGGGCTGCCACACTGGCACTGTTAGCACAATCTGAGCTAGCTGAGGTTACAAGGACATAAATATAACCATTCGGAGTCAGACCAGGGTTCATGTGCTCCAAAGTCCGGCCTGCTTGGCCAGAAGCAATGTTTATGAAAAAGAAGGGGGTGGGGGGGGGAAGAGTATGGGAAACACAGCACAATGATTTCCCAGGACAACCGCTCAGCCTCCAGTAAGGAAGGAATAAAGCCATATTTCCTGCTGTAAGGAAGCATTTTGTGGATAGCAAAATGCCTAGAATCAGTACATTCTGCATGCAAGGCAGCAGCAGGGATTTTTTTTTTCTATAATTAGGAAAGCTGGTCTGCATTGCAGCTCCTGGAGGTAATGAAGGAGCACTAACTTCACTTAAAAAATAATTTAAACAAAAAAGATCCCATCTGTATCTGTGACTGACAAATGGAAAGGGTTTTAAAACCTGTGTTGCAAAGTCTTCCTCCCATAAAAATAACAGTTAGGGTTGCATTTCTGATTACTCCCTGTGCTAGTTTGAGCCTAGATAGAATGTTTTGGTGAGAAGAACTAGATTACAGGCTGTGAAAGGAAAACAATCGTGATGTCTACTTCCTTCATAGGCTCGCTGAGATGTATAAGAATATAAATCAAACCAAAAAGTCACTTTCGGCTGCTGGGGAACTGGCTGGGCTGCATCTTACTCTCTAACCTCACCCTCCATTTTGGACTAATCCACTTTGCTTCCTAACCTTCTGGCCAAACCTCCATTCTTCCTTGGGACTGGGGTAAGATTGAGAGGGGTAGGGGGAAGGTGAAGTGTAGTTGAGAGCCCCTCCTGGGTACTCAAGTTTCTGGGAGGGCTGTTGTGTTTCTGTATTACCTTTTTACCTTGTATATTTCTGTCTATAACTGTATATACTGTAAATATCTGCTTGTATATTGTGCTAGATGTAAATATAAGCTTCATTCATAGTTCCAGAGCTGGCTGAGTCTAGTCTGGGTGATTTCTAAAGTGTGGGGGGGTGTGGAACACCCAAACCACCACACTCCCCTTCAAACATACTAGTACAAGCAATTTGAGAGGGGCAGACACTGCACTAGCTCGTCACAAGAAGCTGAGAAGTGCACGGGCTGAGTGATGTTATTGCTTTATATATATCATGTTTATAGAAACATAAATATTTTATATAAGTAACGTATCATCCATATACATAAATATCTATGTATGTATGACAGGGTCCCAATACACTAATACCCATCCATTGCCCGTGGCAAGGTTATGTACCTTGTATGTAATTTTGGTTCTGGGGAAAAGTATAAGCCAAGAAAGAATAAGGAAGAATAATGTCTTTCAAGTAAGGCATGTAAATAAATGCTTAATAATTCACAGGAATTTCAAGTAAGGAAGTTTCCCCCTTCCTGCCCTGTAAAGCAGCCCCAGGCAGACAGCTTACAGAATAGGAAAGATACTGTGTAAAAGGCAAGAGATGCAGCTGATTGAAATAGTTCCATCCCCTTCAACATAGATAAACTACACAATCGGTCATTTCTATTACCGCAAAAAATCAGTTAAGGTGACAGCGAAAAAAATACAATTGAATGAATTATCTTCCTTTAATAGCTGCAAATGCCATCATAGAACAAAACAAAACAAGCAGAAATGATCGATGGCAACTGTGTGTGACTGCGGCAACTGTGGACTTCCCTCCGCTCCTCCTTGGGAGCTCTACTACTCAAGCTGTACTTCTATCCAATTTTTGTACTGTACTGCTTGCCAGAGAAGAAATCTGGCAAATCACCAGGACCTCTAAAGTTATGTAATTTTTTTTTTTCTTCTCTTTTTCTTCTCACCATAGTCCTGGCTGCTCTGAAGAAGAAAGAAAATACTTCCCTTTGTCTGCAACTAATTCTCTAAGTGATACAGAAAGAGCATGTATTTCATGATTACATTATTTCTAGTCAAGCACGTTGCAGAATGGTAACTGACACCTGCTCTCTACTCCTGTTTTCTCTATCTATAGTTCAAAGAATATCTGCCCTTCCCTCTTCCAAGACCTTTAGTTTTGGCAGCTGTGTTGAACACGCTCATATAGGGATCTCTGCTGTACCTAGGTGTCAATTTGCACTAAATGACAGGACATGTTACTAGGCAATTTCCAGTAACTCTTTCAATGAAAAAGTGTAGGGGGGAAACAGTAATGTTCTCCAAATTGCCAAGCATGAGGGTTTTCTGAAATATCCAGAAATTGGGGTGGATTTGGGAAATAATTTTAAATTAAAAAGATGTTTGGGGGTAAAAAAATCTAAACTTAAGCAACTACTAGGAGGATATACTTGCCAGGAGAAACATCCACCCAGGGCAATCCATACTTAAATGCTAGCATGATCATTTCTTCTACTCTATATACCAAATGCCACCAATGTTTGCCTTGGTTTTTATTTCCTTTTTTTTCTCCCCCTTTCTTTTTACCCTTTTTTTTTCCTGAATTCCTTGTTCATTTTCTCATATTTTGTTTTTGTTCACTGTGCATCTCTGTATGAATTAGATGATCTTACTCTTTATGAGTTATTAAAAGGGGAAAGAGCTTTAGTTAGTTTTATAGCTAATGTCATAATAAATCTCATTCCTATCAACAGTACTTACACATCAGATCAGAAGTACAGTGAGGGAAAGGGAACATGCCAAGAGTGCATGCTCTTTGTTTCTTAAATGGCCCCAATAAACAACTGGAAAAAGAATTATGAGAGTTACTGTGTTACAAGTAACTGCATTCCTCTAGTATATATAAAAAATAATTACATGCACTTTCCGTGAAAAATCAAGTGAGGAGTCAGGTACACTCAACCAGGTCTGATTAAAACACCACCCACAATTCTTTAGCCAGAAAGGAGATTTTCTTCCAAACTCAAGCTTTCGTATTGGTTACTTTGCCAAGTTTATATTCAAAACATTACTTTCCTAAAGAAATAGAAGTAATAGTCTTGACAATGTATGTTTTATCAAGCACTGCTAGTTTGAAATGTGGGGATTCTGTTCATTAATTTCACTGTCTCACAGTATAAATTAAGTACATAAACACACGAGTAAGCACCTGAGATACACCTGAGATAGAAACACATTTACCAATGGAATAGTCCGTTCATTGAGATAACTCACTTAAGTTCTGCCTTTTTCAGCACGGCTTACTTGTTAACTGATAACAACAACCTGTAACACTCCACTTGCAGTAAGACAAGTGCTGCCGTGACCTCTGAAATCACAGCAAATAACCCATCACGCTTTACAAAACTTAAGAGTACTTTGGCTTTGTTGTAAAGGGGTTTAATTTGAATTTTGGGGAGATCCGAGGCCGATTTGGATGTTATTAAATAATTTATTAATATATACGAAAAATTTCTCCAAACTTATATACAATAAACCCACACAAATCCTTTGTACACTGTTAGTGAAATTACTCTACAGAATGTCTATTTACTATTGAGTTAAACAATCTAGTATAGGTTTTAGGAAAACTCCAATCAGAGAGTCTGATGGCAGAAAGTGCCACTGCTGGAGTCAATAAGGTTCCTTTGATGCTTGAATAAGAGAGTTAAGTACTCACAAATCAGAGTTTTGGTATCTGTGGTCCCCAAAATGAGGTGAAGGCAGTCACGGAGTTGATCCCCGTGGGGATAACAGTTCTTCGGGTTCTGGGGCGCGCTGTCTGAGAAGATCAGACTGAATCGCTGCAGATAGTCATGGGACAAAGGCAATAGCCTCAGGCAGAAGTCAGACGAGTGGAGAATAGAAAGGGTGGCGAAAGCCGAAAACAGGAGGCAACAGGCAAAAGCCAAATGTAAAAGGAAGGGTCCCAAAGGCAAAAGAGGGGCTGTCCCAAAGGCAAAGGAGGGTGCCTTGTTTACTTAGATTGCCCCATTTATTAGAAATGTCTGGAGATGGATGGGTTTGTCGGCCACAGCACTGTCCAATAGGCTTCTGTCGTCAGGCAGAGACATACCGAATTTGGAAAGGTCCCCAGGTCCTGTACCCCCAAATATGGGAAGATCATGAGCAAGCCGCACGCCCAACGTGTGAGCTTATGCAACGTGACTACCCCGTGGGCCTGAGCAGACCAGACCAGACCAGACCAGACATTTTAGGCGCCAGGCCCTTTGTCCCCCCTAGGTGCCTTCAACGTGTTTACCTCTGTCTGGGGTATGTGAGCATGTCCAGACAGGGCAAAAACAAAGTGAGGAATAGGAATAAGCCTATTTTTCGGGCCTACAGCCCCTCTATGACAGGCTTGTGGCAAATGGCATTTATGATCAACAATACTACTATTAATGTTAATTTTCTTGTCTACCACTGAGCTACTAAAGTTCACTCTGTTGGTTCATTCAGATGTTTATGTTCTATGGTGGACACACAAAAAAAGTGTTACTTAGTTAAAAGACTTTTGGGGTTTTTTTTGTCCAAGATGTATCAGAATAATAGCCTTGTCTACATGCTTGAAAATACGTTTTAATTGACAGAATATTTGAAATTTAAGGACCACCACCTAGAGACAACAATTCTTCAAACGTTTATGCCAAATACAAGAAAGGAAACACTAAGCTTACAGTGTTTGGTGCACATTAACAATCATTTTTGATTTATCCTCCCATGAATACCAGCTACAGAGACTTGATTGCTTAGCAAGCAGTGTAGCTAAGCCATCTGAGGATAGAAGCAATGCTGCATGACCTTTACGTGACCAAAATCAGCTGATCAGCACACCTTTAATACTGGATTAACAAATACAGAGGCAGAATTTGAATAATGCCCTGTTTATCTGCTATTTTTCACTTCTGTGGAAGTAAAAAGAAATAAAAAAAATCTTTCATTCTGAAAAGTCACAGAAGCTTTCTGTTACATCTGCTCTTTACTTCTACTCAAATGTACTCGCCTCAATACTTTCAGTCTCCTGAATAGCAACTGGTAATAGTGAACAATGCAGTTAAAAAGAGCCCCAGTATTTCTCCATTATATTGACCTCAATCGTGGGATTCCCTGATGATGTTTGAGCCTATCCCTCTTTAGTGTAGTGCTATTCAGCACATCCACCAACTCGAGAGGAAGAAAAGTGTGATACTCTGAACACACTTTTTGACACAAGATGAAACATTTGTTCAAGAGTCATATAACTACACGTGGGAGCACTGTGCGGTGATGACAAAACCGAGTGTCATTTACCATCCACTCCAATAAGAAACCTAAAAAATAAGGGTCACTTCTACCACATGAGATGGACATAAAAATCGCTAAGACTGCACTGAAATTTTGATGGAGGAGAAGCAGCTCATATAGTCCACATCTTCACTGGGCTGCACTACAAAGGACTCAGTCATTGTAAATTATTTTTTTTTTCACTCTGAGGAGGGCTATTGAACAGTCAAGTGTGTGGCCCAGGGAGGTGGTGCAGTTTCTGTCCTTGAAGATATTAAAACCCCAAGAGACACAGTTCTGAACTCTACCTGACCCTGCTTTGAGCAGAAGGGTTTGGACTAGACAATGTTTCAGAGCACTAGTGTGCCCATCAACCTCAGCTATTCTGTGATTCCCAAACAACTCCGGGTTGACCAGAAGTTTGAATGAATGACCAGGACAATGAAACTCCTTGGTACTGCAACAGTCATCTGTTTTATGGCATTCAGGTGCAGAGGTAAATGGTTATTACAATGCACTTAAGAGTTGGACCCATTTCAGAAGTCAATAAATTAATACTTATATTTTCCTTTTCTTAAACCTTTTA
The DNA here is from genome assembly GCA_013400475.1 of Tricholaema leucomelas. Lineage (NCBI taxonomy): Eukaryota > Metazoa > Chordata > Aves > Piciformes > Lybiidae > Tricholaema lacrymosa > Tricholaema leucomelas. The sequence continues at coordinate 852,033 of WAAF01014692.1, forward strand.
ATCATTTATTGTGTTACTTCCTTTGCACTAGCCTGTAATAGTTTTAATGAATATACTGCTAGTCAACTTAAATTTTAAGATCTTAAAAGTGGTTTTACAGAATTAGCATTTTTACAGATTAAAATTCATCAATGCAGATTGCTGGTTTGATTTAAATCTTCCACTACATTAATAGCTTAAGCAGTACATAATTGCGCTGGCACAACTATGTCAGATGAATCTGGGATAAAAGTCACCAGGGTGTTCCATGTGCAGTACCCAGGAATCCAGCCTGCTGGGTTTTATGCCTGTGCTCTGCAGAGCCCTTAGTGCTGCCCTTGGATAAGGCAAGACAGGGCTAGTTCAGTTCCAAGGTTCCCTGGGTTTATATTATTCGGTTCTCACTAAACCTCCAAGAGGCAGCAATGCTTCAAAAAGCTTATTAGGATATCTCGGCAGTGGATAAAAGAAATAATGTGATAGCGGATAAAGTTCTTATAATCTCACAGAAAACTCCCACGATTCTCCACAAAACTCATGTAATTGCTATGTCACTTACACTTCTTAGAAAAGCCACTCTGAGGAGCTGGAGACAGCACTTGCAGGGAGAGAGATGGAAACCAAACACCAAAGGATCCCTCACCAGGCACACAAACCCAGGCCTCATTACTCATTACAGTACTTTATAGGTACTTGTCAGGCCTGTATCTCAATCTGTGGTGAAGCATTGGCTTGTTCCTGGCTTTTATAATTAAAAAAAAAAATATCTTCCTAAATTTTGTGTGAGGATGAGAACACTCCATCTTTGGAAAGAGTAAGCCAAGAAAACTCACTGAGTGGAGAATGGTGACTACGCAGGAGAAGGTGCTTTCCTCTCTCCACTTAGGATATTAAGGAAAACAGAAAAAATGCCTTTCTAGCTGGTGTTGCAGTGTAAATTTAATTGTCAAACTGCACAATTTCACCAAAGCTTTTTCTTCTGGACTTCAGACTCAGACAAGATACTGTAAGAGGTCCTTTGTGCCCTACTGTTGGTTGCAAGATGTTATTGTGCTGGAGAAAAGAAGAGCTAGTTCTGAGCACAGTATTAAACAGATGAGGTTTAATCTGTACTTGAAAGGGCTGCAGAAAACATTGACCTGTCACATTATGCAGCTATTTAGTTTTCCAATCTAGGGCCGCGTGACTGCAAATTACATTTGCCTACTGGACAGTTTGATCAGCTGTAACTGCTTTATCATTTTGGAAGCACTTTCCTTACTCAAAGAAGAGGATTGTACTTTACAAGCAGAATGTGGAAGCTCTCAAGATGAGACACATCTAACAGTTCAATCAAGAGCAAATGGAACACTTTATGTATCTTGGCAAAAGCAAACACAGCCCTTAGATGTTCCCCAGATGAGGTGGGCATGGAGGGGGTTGCTCAAGTCTCTCTGAAACTCTCTACAGCACAGTATTTGACCCCCAAAACCTTGGGTTTCATAGTGACAATATTATAAACTAAATACATAATCTGCATATTTTAACAAAATACATAAAAGCCATAAATTGTAAGAACTCATTGAATTTTGTTCCATGTCTGTACTGTGGATTAGATCTTTTGGCGCTGGTTTTCTTTGCTGAAGACTCCAATTAGCTGCCTCTGCTGTTCCTGACTAGAGAGATAGCTCACCTAGTGATTGTAAGACAGGCATTTTTTGGGGTATGTACAATCTGTAAGCTTGCTTCATGCTTGCTAGCCACAGGATGTGGTCACTCTCCCTCCTAGAGAGCTGTAGGATTGCCACTGCAGGATGGCTGGTGAGAGGCGGAATCGCCACTGCTGTCTTTCACCAAAAGTTCTCTTGGGGAGGCCAGCTTGAACTGTGTTGACAATTCATGGAACCTGTGATCTGTAAAAGCTGCCTTGGGCTGCCTTGTTTATGCACACCTTCCTCTCTAAATTAAATCAAAACCAGAGGAACAGGGAAGTACATCAGGCAAAAGTTTGCACCTTGTGTTTCTTGGGCTGCCATGTTTATTTGCACCTTCCTCTCTAAATCAAATCAAAACCAGAGGAACAGGGAAGTGCATCAGGCAAAAGTAACTTAATTAAAGGGGCCTGTCTGGGAAATTTTGCTGGCTTAATTCTCCAATTTGTAGGACATGCAGCTGCCATTGCATCTCCACAGAAGAAAGACTTAGCAGAGCTTTCAGTATAGACTTCATAGAGGACTAACCTGATTAGGTTATGCTGATAGAAGCTTTAATAAAAGCAGTTCATAACCACTGAAGCAGCTTTTTTTTTCTTGGTTTATAGGGAGAGGAGTTCCCATAATGTACATCTTTAGAAAGAAATAATCCCAATTTCAACTCAAACTTGATTGATTTATCTTTTCAAGTAATTGATGGAACACATCTAATTTTTAGTTAAGAATAATTTCTGAAATAATTCTGGTCATATTAATCAAATGCTAGCTGTGATATATAATGAAATACTTATGGCCTCTGGTGGATTAGCATGGGCTATAAAATGTGCTAAATCAGAGACAAGAAATGTTTGAAATAGCTTTTACCAGGTAGCTTTAGAGAAAGCTTAAAATAGTTTATGTGAAATAGTTTGTATTAAGCAGTTAGTACTCTGCTAAAGTTACAAACCACATTTCCCCTTGCTAAGTAAATATGCATGATTTATGCAGCTAAAAATTAATGTGAGCATACATATATTTTTTGAATGGAGAATACGTCCTATTTCAATTATTAACCACAGCTCCACTTGCTCTAAAGGAAAGAATTTTAGCATTTAAAAGTTAATATGCATCCTTTTCCCTGCACTCTTTCATGGATAAGGAAAAGGGACTACTCTCTTTCTTTGAACCCTATTTCGTGTTTTCCCTGCCCAAGGACATAGACGACATTCTCTTTTTTTTTAAAAGGAAAACATGCCACAACAAGGTCGTTAAATGACTTCGGTACCTACGAACAATGTTAATTGCCCCACTGAAGGAAAGCCAAGCTATTTGATTTGGAGCGGGGATTGGACCAGTAGGATTTCAAACTGTGACGACACAGAACATGGCAAAGCTGTAATGTAAGCTCAATTATCTAGGTGCAGATTCTGCCCCAGCAGACTGAGCCCGCACTGTGAACTAACAGTCCCGTCTACAGTAACTGCTGTTTTATTTCAGGCGCTTAGATGACGCAACAGTGCCCCTAAAATACTTCCCGTCATGGCTTTCCAGAGTTTACTTCCTCACAAGCGCAGCGCCGCACCAAGTTGCCAGGAGCAGCCGCGGCCTCAGCCGCCCAGCCCGGGCCGTGCCACCTCCGAGCATCCCCACCACGTGGCGGTTCTGCTCCGCTCCCCTCTCCGGCGAGATGAGAGGTCCCCCTCCCCAGCCACGGCAGCCTCACTCCTCCCAGCTCAGGCACGGCCCAGGACCCTCTCCCGGGCTATGTCCCGCTCAGGGCGCCACCGCGGACTGAGGGGACGCCAGGGAGCAAGGGGCACGGTGCTCTCTCCTCTCTCGGGAGGGGCATTTGGCTCTCTACGGGCTTTCAGGCAGCTATCTGCCCTGAAGAGGGAACTGGCAGCTCTGCTGCTTCCAGACAACGCCCGAACCAGAACCGGCGGGAGTAACTAACCAGCGACCGACTATAGCCCACAGCACCGTACTTCCGTAGGACCAATTAAAGAAATAAATGAAAATTAAAAAAGAAAGGGGGAAAAATAAGGGGGGGCGGAGGGAGGGGGGGGGGGCAGCCGGGCAGTGCTGGGCGGTGGCACCGCATGCGCAAGAGGCCAGGTGCCTCCCGGCGTGAGGAGCCGGTAGCATCGCCCGCAGACCGGCGTCCTCATGGTGCTGTGTCAGAGTGGTGAGGCCGCCGCCGTTTCGGCAGCGGGCGGGGAGGAGACAGAAGTGCCGCCGAGCCGGGAGGACGGTGCGGGTACGGGGCAGCCTTGCCTGTGCCCGGCGGCCGGCGTGGAGGCGGCAGTCGCTGAAGAGCGCCGCGTTTGTGGCTGCTGTTCGGGCTTGCCCTGGCCGCGCTGCTGCAAGGCACCTGGTGAGGAGGGGGAGACTGTTTAGAGGGGCAGGGGGGGCAGCGCCCTTCTGGCTGGGCTACCTGCTCTCGGGGTGACAGTGCCGGCGTGGCGGAGGAAGAGGAAGCGGTCCCGAGCGCACCGGGGCTCTGCACATGGGCGGCGGGGCGCGGAGTGAACTCGTGCGGCCGCAGAGGGCGCCTGGCACCTGTGCCGGTCCTGGGTCAGCCTCGCAGCCTCCGAGCTGTCTCCTGTGGTGGCTCACACCTGCTATCTGGCGGGGAGCTGCGGGCCCCCTGCGAGCCTATTCGGCGTCGCCCTCTTCCTTCCCGCTACACTTCACCAGACGAGCTGGGTGCTAGTGAAGAAAGCGAGTGCAGCGGCAGGCACGACCTCCTCACCAAGGTGCTGGCCCTTGTGCTTGTGTGCATGGCTCGTCTCGGGCCGGACCCCCGGTACCCGGTGTTCTCCCTCCCGGAGCACGCTGAGCTCTCTGGCCTCGCCGATCCCGTACCGCTCGCTCCTGTCCCAAATGACGGCTGCTGCGATTATCCCTCGGTGAAACAGTGCTTCCTGTTGTCAGAGTTTTAAAGTTAGAATTGACAGGTTTGGGTAAATGGACATAGAATCTAGCACTGTGAACTTCTGGCACCGTAAATACGTTCAGAAGGGACACTGAATGCTGTTCATTAAGTCAGTATGCTTGCAGCTATGACTTCCTTCTTGCCATACACTCACACATACCTGTGAGAGTAGTTTTTATTTTACACTTAAATCCCTGCTTAATCCAGTGTACTTTACCAGTGACATTCATATCGGTATCACTTCTGAGTCCAGCCTCGGGAAACTAATTGAAATCCTGAGAAACTTGGTTTTGTTCAACAATAAATTTTTTTTTAAATACATTTTTTAAATTATTTTGGTAGTCTATTTAGAAAAAAATGTTAACTGAGTCAATGGCTGAACTTTATGAATCATGCGTGATCTTGTGTGCATGACCACAATTAGTTCATACACATACTGTTGTGCTCCTGGCACTTTTTAAAGTCTCTCAGCTGTTCTTCTGTTGTGAAGAATGAATCGCCCTCTTCTGGCTTTATGGAAGATCTGAGATAGTAATCTTCTGACTGACCCTCTCCATAGCTAGTACTCTTCAGCTTCTGCTACTATTCTCAAAATGCATGTATGATTATTTCACTGTATGCATTTTGCAAGGATAAAAACTGTTTGCAAGAAAGCATGACAGTAAAATGCAAACAAAACCAATTTATACAGAAAGTGGTGTGGGGTGGGAGGCATTTGACTAGCACTTAAAACTGGAGTAGAAGATTGAAAGCCTTTCAAGCGGAGATGGCCAGAAAATAAAATTGTAAACCCAAATGTCAAATATGTAGCCAGTGAGTAAAGAGGGCCTGTAACTTGGATGCTACTTGAAACTGCTTTATTTTCAGACTACTACACTTCATAAAATAAAAAAAAAAAGACATGCGTGCTTTGATAGAGTTGGGCTAGTGGTGGGGTGGGAATGTTGTTGTAACAACTTCTCCTTACAACATTGTTTGAAATACGTATTCTTCAGAACTGCAATTTCTGTTTTTGGTGGAAGAACTCGTACCATTTCATTTTAAAAAGGAAATAAGATGCTTTCTCATTTCACTGAGCACATGCTTTGGCAAGATGAGATGTTGATGGTTTAAACACTAGTATTACAAGATAGTATTCTGGTAGGCTTGTTATAACTGGGTAAATAAATTAGTTCCTTCTGGTTTGTCTTTGTTCCTTCAAATACCAAGCTTAGTTCCAGGTATTAGATACTTTCATCTTGCTTTTATTTAATTTGACTGTTTTTCCATTTCAACACTTCCATTATTTAGATTGGCTTTGTTCTGTAGTAATCGGGTGATCTATCATGCCTGAAATCAAAGTTAATAGTTTTGTTTGTGCAGTGTTGATCCATAAGCCAGCCAGGGTTTGGACTTCCCATTTCAGTTATAGGCCAGTTTGATTCCTCTTGCTTTAATATTAGAGACATTGTTGATGTTGTAGTTCTGTTACCTGGCTCTGAATTTGGCCATTGTGTAATTCATGAATGTCTTTAAAATCTCCTGTTTCATAATCCCATGTTGACTGCTGGTAGTTTTTGTAGTCGCTTGTATGTAAGTGGCTGTTGCTAAATAGAAATACTTCTGCTAGAAACTTTTTAATCTGTGGTGTGGCAGGGTTCCTTGAAAAACAGGCCTTCTGCCTACTTTAAATTCTGGTTGCAGTTTTAGAGCCAGGGTTTCTAAAATCGTTAATTCCAGGTCCAATCCTACGCACGTTGTATCGGCCCAGTCTTGGCTCTTAGGTGGTAAGATTCAGTGCCTCAGCCTTGAGTGCTGATCTCAAGGAGAATTAAAATGGTTTCTGACAAGTTCTGTTAATTAAAAAAAAAACCAAACAAAAAACCACCACACATCCAAAGCAAAACAAAACAGAAATCCCCAAAACCATGTTTAGTTGCTAAGCAACTTGCAGCAGTGCCCTGATGATTATGTTTTAGAGGATTCATATGGCTGGCGGGCTCCCACATTAATGTGAGATGAGGCACCTTTTTATCAAAACACTGCCACAAGGACCTGTTGTTCTTACTCTTGTCTTTACAGTGTGTTGTAGAAGAAAAGGTTGCTCCCAATGTTTTATGCAGACAGAAAGAAAAAAGACAGTGAGGCAACATCCCAGGCACATTTTCACATGAGCTCTCTTTTCCATGGTGGTCACCTCTAAGTCTAGTGGAAAGACTGTTCTTATGCAGGAAAGCAATAACAAAAAAGGCCAGTTTCTTTGGAGGTGGTGTTGAGGTCAGCAGTAGTTCACTCTCTGTTTTATTTGTTTTAAATATTTTTTAATAGTTGAGGGTGGAGAAGGTAAGTAGAATGAGGAAGAGTATGTTACTGAAGGGAGCCTAAGGCAGTGAGGAGGCTTGAGTAGGAACCATTAAGCTTGACAAACTACTTCAGGAAGAGAAAATTGGATAAATATTCATAAACTAAGGTGAAACCAAAGTCTTCATTGAACTGTGGTATCAGCAGTTTAAGCAAACCTAGAATGTTCTAACATTAGTCACTTAAATACCTGCTTTAAAAAAATGCGTAATTTACGTTTATTTGAAGAAAATATTTGTATTCTTACAGGAAGATGAAAAACTTCTGTAGATCTAGGTCAAATTTAGACCTAGATGTAAAATAAACAGGAACTATAATGGAAGTGAGTCTGCATCTGTGTATTTTGATGGAAAAGGAAAATTAACTTGTTGCTGATGAATTTTAACCTGCTAATAATCTTGATTACCAGGGTAATAAGTTTATGTTCCAGAACCTGACCATTCAGGTTTTGCAGTCAGTTCTATTTATCGGTCCTTGATAAGAATCATTAGTTCTATAGTGAATCACCCAAACTAGTTTGATGCATACAAGAAACAAAGCCTATTAATTGATGTAGAGACATTTTGTATCCAAAGTATTAGAGTTCAGCCCTTGTCCCATTTTAAGAAATAAAAGGAGACTTAAGGTGGTCAGTGAAATGTATTTTCAAGGTCTGGTACATACACATAATGTTTTCATTTGTTTTTTCTACCTTCCTTGTTCTTTTCCACAAGAATAGTGACAAATGTATGGAGCATTGTAGTATGTAGAGTGGCCTGACCTGAGAGATTTTCAAATAGCTCATTGTTAATTGGAGTTTATCTGTTGCAGGAACAAAGAAGAAAGCATCATGTCCAGGACTTGGTCTGTTTTATACCGTACTGTCTGCCTTCCTTTTCTCAGTGGCCTCTTTATTTCTTAAAAAAATAGAAGATGTACATTCAGTGGAAGTGAGTGCATTTCGATGTGTTTTCCAAATGGCATTCATTCTTCCTGGTTTAATATACTACAAGTAAGTGTAGAAAATTACTAAATTTAAAATGATTTCTCAAAGAAAAAAAAAATTTGGAATTATCACTCACTTAAATCAGACTGTAATATTATTTTAATTTAGACATCAGTTGCATAATTGCATTGTTTTGCATTAGTTGATAGTTTCTTGATACAGTTCAGAAAATGGAAAATCTTAGAATCCCTGACTTGTGGAGATTTCCACAGGGATGCTATCAAATGTATTGATCTTCCATAAACCGATGCTCTTAAGAAATAGAAGGTGATTTGAGATACTCCTGGGTTATTTTGCAAGCAAAAAAATTCAATAGCTAGAAAAACAGGTTCTGTGTTTGAGAGGGGTAACGGGAATAAATTAGTGATAAGACAGTTAAAAACGTTTTGATATTTGACGTAAATTCCTCGTCTAGGAAGGCATGTATAATCTAGAAAGGTGTGTACATTTAACTGTGATTAGATGTTAGTCGTGAAGTACACAAGCTAGTGACATTAATATGTCATTTCTGTTTTCCAGAACAGGGTTTTTGGGACCAAAAGGTAAAAGAATTTTTCTTTTCTTCCGAGGATTCTTTGGCTCTACTGCAATGATCCTTCTCTACTATGCCTTCCAAGTCATGCCACTAGCTGATGCCACTGTTATAACTTTTAGCAGTCCTGTTTTTACATCATTGCTGGCATGGATCTTTCTTAAAGAGAAATACAGTGTTTGGGATCTTCTGTTTACCCTCTTTGCAGTCACTGGAGTGGTTCTTATTGCCAGACCACCGTTTCTGTTCGGGTCAAATGTTACAGGAATTGAAGGAAGTTACGCAGACCACATTAAAGGAACTATAGCAGCAATTACAAGCACGGTATCTGGAGCTTCAACTCTTGTTTTAATAAGGAAAGTGGGAAAATCTGTGCATTTTTTTTTGTCAATTTGGTATTATGCAGTCATTGGTTTAATTGGGTGTGTCATAGCATTGTTTGTTATGGATGAATGGAGTTTACCATCTTGTGGCAGAGATAGGGTTCTTCTAATATTAATAGGCCTGTTAGGGTTAGGGGGTCAGATATTTCTCACAAAAGCATTACAGATAGAGAAAGCTGGACCTGTAGCCATAATGAAAACAATGGATGTGGTGTTTGCTTTTATTTTACAGATTCTTTTTCTCAATCACTTGCCAACTTGGTGGACTGTGGGTGGTGCCCTTTGTGTAGTAGCTAGTAGTTCTGGAACTGCCATTCGTAAGTGGCGGCAGAGCTTGAAAAAATCTAAACAAAATGAAATCTGACCCTAAACAAAATAAATAGTGATGCTAATTCATTACAGAAACAAGCAATCTTGAAATATATATATACACTACTTATTTATTTTAAATATCTCAATTTACCAAAGTGTAATGCCAAGCTATGTCAAATAAAATGAGTTGATTTTTCTTAAAAACCAAAGTTTAAGGTGTTTTAACAACTGATTAGGTATATTTAGGCGTGCAAATATGAGTAGAAAGTTATTTTAAAAGTTGCTTGCTTCCTATCAGAAGTGGACAACAGGGTTTTTTTGCTTTAACTTTCCTAAAATTCCTGATTTTCCCCCTTCTTAGACTCTTTATTTACTCTTCTTCCAGATTTATTTAATACTGTTCTGTGCTCAATCATCAGAGGGATTGCAGTATAAAAGTTAGAATGAGGAGTTACAATCCTATAAACATCCAACTTTTGTAGAACAGATAAAGCTTGCACATTTACAAGGTTTCTAAGTGGTGAGGTTTTTTTGTTCTTCACAAACCAGATGCCAAATGGGGAATTATTTTTAATTTGGATTCTAAAAGAACAAAGGCACTTTCATCTTTCCAAGTAGGAGCAAGAGAAACTGACTTGTAAAAATTATCTCTCAGAGTTTTAAATGTTTGTACTTCCTTTACAGATGCAATGAAACAACCTAATTATTTTTAAAGTGACTTTCCAAATAGACATGTCTTTAGTTGCTACAGTCTCAGCCATGAGAGAAAACAGCTAGTTTTAAACTGCTCATAAATGAGCCATGTATTGTGGTATGCAATGTGTCTTAACCACAGTATAGTTATACTATAGCTGCACTTTATTCTATGCAAAATATTATATTTAAAAAGTATTTAATGTAGCTTATTTAAAATGTTACTATGACCCTTTTATTTAGATTGTTTTGTCTGAAAGTTCTTAATTAGACCAAGTTCTAAGTCTGCTTGATCTTCATAAAGTTAACATCTTACACTAAGGCATTTTTCTATTTCCTAAGAATTTGCAAGAGTGCAGAGTAATTAGAGTTTCACAGAAAATACAGGTTGGCCAAGGTCATAGCAGAGATTCTACAGAACAGGTTTGAGGAGAGCTTGGTGAGAGGGTGAAGCTATGCATAAACATCTCATGACACAGAGGCATCTGCACTACATCAGGCAGTGCTAGTGGGCAGCTTCAGTCTCATTTCTCCAGGTGGCCCTTTCAAATCTGCATTTAGTGGCTTCTCTTACACATCTTCTCCCTTTTGTAGGCTTTATCTTGATACCAATAACACAAGCCTTTTTAGTTAGTATTGTTGCTCAAAGTATCCTTCGTGATTGAGGATTAATACGTGTTTAGTAGGTAGGGGGATATTCTGAAATAGAGCCTTACATACTTCTGGGTCTTATAGTGCTCAAAGAAAATCTGAAGTTGTATCTTCATTTGGTCCTTTGCATCATGAGGTGGCTTTCAGTAATTTACTCATTGTAGCTTTTTTTTTCTAAAGGGGAATGCTGTTTTCTGCAGAGTTGATACACAGTTTTGGAGTTTTGTTGTTCTTTTTTTTTTTCCTCCCCAAATCACTGAATGTGGCAAATGTTTTCCTATTAATTTATTTACAAGTATCTAGTCAGGACCTAAGTATCTGGCAGGGCAGGTCTAGGGACATTGGTCCGAAAGGACTGGAGCATGTATAGTACTTTGGGACACATGTGGGTATGAGGAGCCATCTTTGTGAAAGATTCTGTATGTAAACCAGCAGCATCCTGAGTCCACATATGGTTTTGAACACAGGCAGAAACCACTTGAGTAATAGAACCAGTTCCTGCTTACAGCTGTCTGTTCTCTGCCTCTCTTGAAGGCTGAAGTTCAGCTACTGCTATCAAGGTCAGGGGTAGCTTGAAACTGCTTTCATGTCTCTTTAAAGCCTGGTATAGTAATGAAATTCCAGTTTGGCACCCATTTTGCTTAGTACTTGAAAATTTAAAGTAGATTTGTTTCTTCTGCTCAACCATCACTGTCATTGAGCAACAGCTTTCAGAGGAGGGAAGGAAAATAGATTGCATTGTTTTTACTACTTCATTTCATGTTTAGTATGCACGTGTTTGAATTGGCATTTACAAAGGTGTGGTTCCACAGCAGTTCATGCTGATGTAAACTTGAATTGTCAGCTAGGTTCGCACCCTCCTGTTGGCACAGTGCTTATGCTTGTGGTTAGCTGGCCTTGGGAGCTGCTCCAGCTACACAGCTTTTTAGTAAGGGTGTTGAAGGGACAATATCAGAGTAGTCTGAACTTGATGACAGTGTGAAAACATTAGGAAGGAGAGTTAGATAACATCTTAAATTAAAACGTGTGAATGCTATTTTGTTAGTGCAGAATAAAATTAATGTGGAAGCCTATATTAAAAGGACATATGATTTCAATGAGTCTTGTTTATTACTCTTAGCCGAGAACAACAGACTTCTGCTTCTGAAGAAAGGACTGTTGTCTTCCCCTTAACACATAGGTGTAGAAAAGAAGATGAGCTGAAATAACCTTTTATGTTCGTGGGAAATTTGTCTCTAATTCTTGGAGAAACTCCTTAATATATTTTCCATACCTGTAGTGTCAAAATCCCCAGATTTTTTTTCCTTCTTCAAACCTATAGTGTTTTGTTATAGTTCCATGTATTTACTTTCTTTTTCTGTTTTTAAACCTTCCCAAATATTCAAGTTAAAATAATAATCTAAACAAGATCCTATTTCAACCCCATGCATTCTATGATTCTGTGTTGAAGAACATTTTGAGTTTTGGAATGTTATTTTGATCCATCTTTTAGAAAATTGTTTAGCTGGTAAAAGAATGAAGGACTTGTTAGGGCTTCTCTAGTCATAAAGCATGACAGACTCTTTTCCAGTACTAGCTCTTCTATATGACATTTAAGCTTTAATTTTTTTCTCAACCATTATAAAAAATAATTTTGAAAACTTTCTTTCCTTCAAATGTATGTTGAAAACCAAAATTTTAGTTGGAAGTCTTGAAATTGTACAAAACCGTGGATAACCTAAGATGTAATTTTTTTTAAAAACTGGAAATATTTCCTTTGATTCCTGTTAATATTTTTTTCCTAGCAGTTTCAGAATCTGAAATCAAACTAGCTGAGCCTTGGTTCTTTCAGGGTTGGATTATTTTGCCTTTGTTGGTTTGTTTTTCTCTATTTTCTTTGACTAGATTTTTACTTTCAAAACCTTTTTAGCTTTTTAAGTTTCAATACAGCAAATTTCTCAGGGTCAAATGTAGTTTTTCTGAGCTTTGAATTAGATATGTGTCATTAATGTTCACCACCTGTAGTGATCTTTGTAGAATTTTAAAGTTTCAGTTTGATAAATCTTACTTTTGTAATAGGCAATCCTTTCCTTGTAATATTATGGAATATTGTTGCATTGCAATTGCTGTGATATGAAGTTAAGTTTCTCTTGAATTTCAGCATACTTAATTTACTGATTTCGGTTGATCCTGGATAGAAGAATGTTAATTAATTATTGGTTGTTTTGCACATAAACACAGGGTAAAAAGATGCAACAAGCATGTTTCTTATGGTCTTTACTATGCAAAATGCTGTAATGTGTTGTCTTTTGTGGGACTTCATAGCCTTAAAGCCTTATATACCAAACTTCTATAGAACGATGATGGCTCTGTACTGTCACTGTGCAACAGACGGTTTCTTTCAGGTAAAGCTGGCTGTCAAAGTATGCTCTAAAAGTTCTCTAAATATATCTACACTAAGAATTTGACAAGCTAATTGTGTAGACAACGGCAGTCTGTCTGAAATAACTAGTTCAGTGACTGATTTTTCTTTTGAAACATGAAACTAGACTCTTTCCCAATTAAAAAAAAATATTCTAAGATAGATTTTCTTGTAACAGACGACAAGATGGATAGTGCTACCTTTGGCTATTATTTTGTATGAATACTTGCCCCCTCCTCCACCACAGTATTGTTTCTTCGAGGTTTTGCTCAAGAGCTGTCTGTTGTAAGAAAGTTTATTTCTAGAGAGGCAGCCTCTTAAGGTTTTTTCCTTACTAACTAGCAGTAATTAGGCAAAAAGAGGCTGCTTCCCAGTTCTCTTGTCATGGTAACCACAGCAGGCTCATCCGTGGCATTGGTTCCACAAGGGCAGTAGAAGCACAATCTCTGTCCCTGCATGAATTCAAGTTTGGCAGTACAACACTGACTTCAGCAGGACGTTGCAGTTACCATCAGAATGTTTTTGTTGTCTTAACTGCCTGTCCATCCAAAGAGAAGTTGTGGCTTTATGTTCCTGCAGATGCAGGCAACTTTAGGGTGGAATGTAAACTTCTATGCTGATAACATTTCTGTGTGTTGAAATGAGTAATTTCTTATTATGTGAGTTATTGTTTGACAAAAAGGGGGTAAAAATATCCTCAGCGTTAATTAAAGGGTTTTTACTATGTCCTATATATTGTTAAATATATGTTGAATTGTATGTTTTGTAGAAGTTACTGGCTTTGTTATCTAGTAGTATATTTTTATAGACAATTCTTATATATTGAAATGTTAAGAGTATTTTCTTAAGAGATTTATATTCATCATTACTAATAAAATGAACCTGAAGAAGTGATCTCTGGTTTTGCATTGATTAGTAGAACATGTTTGAATGTAGTGATAGTAAAACCTTTACAAAAGAACAGTTAATGAAACCAGTGTCTGATAAGTATGAACATATGCCTCAAATTCTGCTACTATTAGCATTGTATTACTTTTTATGCCTTTCAAGAAGCTAGAGACGAAAGGAAGTTCCTCAGCTTCCATACAATAGTTTCTTAACTGGAAATACTGCAGCATGGAAAGGTCAGTAAAGTTACATTTTCCTGTGTCTAAGTGGCAATTTGGTTTTGGGTTTTTTTTTGTTTTTCTTTTGTGGTTGTTTTATTTCTATATACTGTATTTGAATTCAAATCTTGCCCATTCTGTCACACAATGATACTTAATTCATCCCAGTGCTTCCCATTATCTAGCGTTTCAATAATTAACTTTTCACCAAAGAGGGTAAGTCAGAGAAAATAATATATTCTAATTTGCAAACCCACAACTATTGCTAAATAATGAAAGTGATTCTTGTATTTCTTTTTTTAATCATCCTTACTCCAATGTTTTCTCCTCCTGCAGTGCTGTCTCGTTTTCTAAAAACAGAAAGTAACAGAACTGGACAAGAGCATTAGCCTGCTTGAGAGCTTTGTGCATGTAATTAGTCTTTATTTGGCTGTGTCTTGACAGCATTGGTGGGGGGCAGGAGAAGATGGGGGAAGACAAGTTACAGTGGAGAACGACTAGCAGTGTTAGCTTGTCTATCCAGTACTCTCTTCTTCACCTTACTTGCTCAAAAATCAACTCCTTGTAGGATGACTTGGCACGATGTGTTTCTCAGGATCTGAAGTAAAAGAAAAGTACTTCCCAGAGAGCTCACTGTGCCAGGCCATAGGCAAGAGAAGATTAATTTTTGGAGAAACTTTGCAGTTTTCTCATGGCAATTCTGTAGGGGTTTTTTTTTTATATATAACTATAAAAATATAATGTATGGAAATCTAAGCTTTTAGAGCTGGGACAAGAGCTTTTTGGATAGTTAACATTAAAATCTTCCTTATCTGTAAATGGATAGTGACATAGCACTAAATACTGAGAGTCGTGAAACAAAATTTTAGACTTAGGCTTGCAATCTAACTCACACCTCCCCCTCAAAAAATCCCCAGCAGAACAACCACAAAACAGAAGGGAAAAGGATTAAAGTATTTCAGAGGAAAAAAGCATTCCTATTATTACTTGGAAAACAGAATTTACTGAAGTTGCAAAACAGGAGTAGTGCAAATTATCCCCTTATTGACTTGACAAAGCTTTCTTACAATCCTAAGCATGGGAAAGCAGTACATGAGCTAGGATATGCAAATAAACCATTCAAGTGGGTATCACTTGATTCTTTTAGATTCTTCAGTTAGTGTTGTATTGAACTTCATTTTCTGACACTGCTGAATGAAGTTCCTATGTTTCCCAGTCAAATAGCAGTAAATTCTGAAAAGGATACTAAGAAACTACTTTGTCATATGAGCTCATTACATACTGAGCGGAGAGCAAGTAAGAGGTCTGAGTTCTTGCTCTGCTGGTATAAAGTGATTCTGGGCTTTGCATGAAGGATTCCCCATGTTTTCCGGTCAGTATGAAGTTCTTTAATTTTCACTCTGTATTGCTACTGTCTATCAGTAGGTGGTGCTGTCTTTTTACTCCTTAACGTGTAACAGTTAAACCCTGTGAAAAATCCAAATCCACAGTTTTAGTCAATACATTTTTTAATAGTTGAATGTAGACACTGTAAATATCTATGTTTAAATAAGTCCAAATGCTACTGAAACACTTAAATGGCTATACAGAATACTGCTGAGCAGGCTGAATAAGCTCTTAAACTCTTGTCTGAACTTTTAAAGTGTCCTGCACCCCTCCCTAGAGCATAACATTCTAGAAGGTACAGGAGGACTTTGGCAATGCTCTCTCAGACGTTCTGAAGAGTAAGCGGAGAGTGGGCATGCCACCTTCACGTGGACATCAGTGAACCGGGAGAGGTAATGAAATCAGATGTCAGTAGTGGTGTTACTGGATATGACTGTATGTCTACATGGATATGACTGTATATCTAGCAGATGTCCTAATTCTTACTTTAAAAAAGTTGGGGGGTGAAAAATACATTCTTGCTGTTAAGTTCTTAGGGGTAATTTGTGATGAGTTAGGATGATTTTAGGCTACTAGTTCTAATTTTTGTCTGAGCAGTTGGTCGGCAACTTTTAACTACAGCTTCCCTTTTTTCTTCTTTATTATTTCCCCTGTTTTATTGAAGGATAAAAAAAATATATATTTTCTACTCTGCTCTGATTTTTGTTTGGGAGCTGGGATGAGCCCCCTACACAGTTCTTCAGCAAGATTTTGCTGCAGGTAGAGGCCCTGTGTATCTAGCACGTTGTCTCTAGGGTCCTACTGCTAAATGTTTCCTATGCCAGTGCTTCCATAGTAACTGTGTTGCTCTGGTCACCACAGCACCGGAATACCGACAGGACCAGGTGCACTGAAACAGCCTTTGCAGTTAGACCAGCTGATTAAATAGGGAAGTCGTGCAAGCTTTTGAGCACAGGTGCACCATGCTTGAAGCCTGGTAGAGTTGGCAATGATTTTCCCAACTTCATCTTAATTAAATGAAGGGAAATATTAGAAAGGGAGGAGGTGATAGATTTATTTACTACAGTGAGCTAGAAAAAGTACTCATCAACTTGCTTTCCATTGGAATGTTTGGTACAGGATTTTTTTTGCTGGTGTTAGCTGCCACTGGTAGGTGGCGTTAGGCAAAGTTTTAGGAGAGAAAAACCTTTTTAGTATTACATGGCTATCTGGCAAATCCATTTTATTTCATATGAAGTGCACTGTTAATGAGTTACTTTCTACTTTCTCACTTGTTATTTTTTTCTTAAAACAAGTATGCCTTTATATTACCATCAAAACTGTTAGGCCACTATTGAGTTTTGATCAGGAAGTGAAGGAAAAAGCTGTATGCTTTTAAAAATGTAATTTTGTTTATGTCAGTTTTTTAACTTTACCAGAAATATTTTGTGCCAAACAATGCTTCATAATAGATGTGTTCAGTTTCTTCCTTAAACATCATTCTTATCTGAATAAGGCCCTGTGTTCTATTATTTGTAGTAACATACGTAGGAAGTACATACGAAAACACTTAGCAGGCATTCTTTACTCTTGCCATATGGCAAAATGTGGAGTGTGATACAGAAATACAACAATCTGATGTCTCCTATAGGAGGACTACAAATAGCAAGGTAGCCTTTTCTACCCCAGAAGCCTGGTTTACACATATGATTCACATCACTATTCTACTTTACTGCCAGAAACATGTAGCTGTATTTCCTTTGCAGTTCATTAGTTCTTAATCTGTAAGAAAGGTGGCTGATTTCAATTTATAATGTTATCAGCACAGGTAGGATGTGCTATATTTTCAGGGAAGGAAGGTGTGAACTGCACATAATTTTTTTTAATGCCTAAATGCAAACTTAACTGTATTTCCTGCATCAGCAGAACTTGTAAATTTTAATGTAAATGTTTATCAGAAATAATCTTGACTTGGCTTTAGAGAAGTCTCTAGTATCTTGCATTTACTTGTGGATCAGGGTGGAGTGGTGTGTGGAGAAACGTGGGAAGATAAAAGGGAAAGGAAAGATGAGGGGGGGAAATCTTTGTTCTCTCACTGGCAATCAGTCAAGTAATCTGTAGCAAAACTGTCCTGATGAACCCTGTAAGTGTGATTTGGGTACAGATTCAAGGAAGAGAGAGAACAGTTTGTTTTCTGCTGATTATGTAAGAATACCCTTGACAGTGTGTTGCTTGCTACAGATTACAACTGGTATTCCAGGGTCGGCATGGAAAAAAATGGAAACCCAGCGTTAAACCCACAATTTTCTTTCTCTCACGTGCCTTTACTGAAACCTGGATACCACAGTTTTCAGGTAGTGCCCGTAGCTCTCAAGGATGTCAGAGTTTTGATCAACAAACACAAAGTGTTTTCTCAAGAGAAATTTACTTGCCTACTTGATTCAGCTCTTCTAAATTTTCTAGAGGCCTTTTTGATCTTTCCATTTCAGGATTACAAAAGTTTGTTTGCAGTCTTGACTGAAAAATTTTTGTGAGAAAATAGAATTTCATACAAACACTTAAAAATATGTTCCAGGTAGATCATTGATGAAAAAGCATTTCACATTTCATTTCTCCCGTTGAAGTGGTTTTAGCACATCAGGAACTTGCAGATGGAAGAACAGAGGATTACACTGCACTTTTTAAAACAGCAAATTCTCTTTCTCTTGAGGTTATTCAGTATTTTAGGGACCCTAATTTTTCTGTAGCTCATACTATATTTATATACAATTTGCTATGAAGAAGAGTGGCTACCTTCAGTTTCTCAGCTGTGTTTAAACTGTCATCTGTCAGATGTGGAATCATAGAATCATAGAATTAACCAGG
>WAAF01014693.1:4380-79171 GCA_013400475.1 Tricholaema leucomelas
TGCTGGTTGCCTGGCAGAGGAGACCAACCCCCACCTGGCTACAGCCTCCCTTCAGGTAGTTGTAGACAGCAATGAGGTCTGCCCTGAGCCTCCTCTTCTCCAGGCTGCACACCCCCAGCTCCCTCAGCCTCTCCTCATAGGGTTTGTGTTCCAGGCCCCTCACCTGCTTTGTTGCCCTTCTCTGGACACCTTCCAGGATTCTCACCAAAGCCCAAATTTGAAGAGGAGGGGGTGTACATTTTCTTATTAGTTAAAGCATGCTAGGAGGAAACAGTGAGAACAAAGAAATAGTCTGAAGCAGTACTGATATACACACTTCACCCATCTATGCTTTCATATCAGTAGCTATACTGTAAGACTGATGAAAAGACTTGTAAGGAGGCTCTAAAGAGAAAGCAAATGAACTGGGTGCTCCTCTCTGTCAGGGACTTCAAATATCTAGCAAAAGATAAATATCAACACACGGGGGGGAAAAAGTCTGCCTTGTACAGCATGCTGTGGCCATTTTTCATGTGCCCAAGGCTCCATCCACTGGCTAGTTCTGTGCCAGAAGGAAGCTGATGGGGCAGATTCACTGAAGTGCAGAGTCACACACAGAATCACACAGAAACATTCTGGCTGGAAAAGACCCCTGGGGTCACCAAGTCCAACCCTTAACCCTACTCTACAAAGTCCATTCCTAAACTGCATCCCCAAACACCGCATCCGAACAACCCCCAAACGCATCCAGGGCCGGCGACTCCACCACCCTCCCGGGCAGCCCACTCCAATGCCTGATCACTCTTCATGTGAAAAAATGTTTCCTGATGTCCAGTCTAAACCTTCCCAGTCACAGCTTGAGGCTATTCTCTCTTGTTCTATCATTAAAGACCTGTGTGAAGAGACCGGCACCAACCTCTTCACAACTGCAAGTCCAGAAAGCATTTTGTCTGCCTCTCCCTGAAAAACATATCAAGGTTAGCTGCAGTGTCAGGGTTTTACTGGGCTAAGATGAATAGCAAAGGTATGAAATAGGGATGGAGATGGGGCCAATATGAGCAACAAGGAAAAAAATCTTCAAAACCCGCTATTTTTTGGTGACTCTGGAAAGTCCTAGGGAGAAAGATACCAAAAGAAGAAAAGTCGAGTGTCTGAGCGGGAAGATAGCACTAACCTAGTTAAGGGGGTTGGATTTCTACTTTTACTTGAAGAGCTGTTCTGGACTGTAGGCTGAGACAGAGCATTTAAAGTCAACAGCAAAACCATGAGAAAACTATTCTGGAAGACTCGTTCCCTTCCGGATGCACCTCCCAAATGATCTCCCATTTTCATATTTTGTTTTGAAAAGAAATAGAGTCAGAGAACCAACCAGGTTGGAAGAGACCTCCAAGATCATCCAGTCCAACCTAGCACCCAGCCCTATCCAGTCAACTAAATCATGCCACTAAGTGCCTCATCCAGGCTTTTCTTGAGCACCTCCAGGGACAGTGACTCCACCACCTCCCTGGGCAGCCCATTCTAGTGGCAAATCACTCTCTATGATGAGCTTCCTCCTCATATCAAGCCTATACCTCCCCCAGTACAACTTGAGACTGTGTCCCCTCATTCTGTTGCTGGTTGCCTCGAAGAAGAGACCAACCCCCACCTGGCTACAGCCTCCCTTCAGGTAGTTGTAGACAGCAATGAGGTCCCCCCGAGCCTCCTCCTCTCCAGGCTAAACAACCCCAGCATCTCCTCACAGGGTTGTGTTCCAGGCCCTTCACCAGCCTTGTTGCCCTTCTCTGGACATGTTCCAGCACCTCAACATCTCTCTTGAATTGAGGAGCCCAGAACTGGACACAGCACTCAAGGTGTGGCCTGACCAGTGTTGAGTACGGGGGCAGAATAACCTCCCTTGTCCTGCTGGCCACACTGCTCCTGATCCAGGCCAGGATGCCATTGGCTCTGCTGCCCACCTGGGCACACTGATGGCTCCTGTTCAGCTACTCTCTACCAGTACCCCCAGGTCCCTCCCTGCCTGTCTGCTCTCAGCCACTCTGTCCCCAGCCTGTAGTGCTGCTTGAGATTGTTGTGGCCCAAGTGTAGAACCCTGCACTTGGCCTTGTTAAATCTCATCCCATTGGCCTCTGCCCACCCACCCAGTCCTCCCAGCATGTGTGGAAGGGGCACCTTAGGTCAGTTTCTTTAAGAGAGCTGGTTTCATATAGACATCATCAAGATCCAAAGGCAGTTGGCATTTCCCATAAATTATTTCCTGTGTAGCCATTTGCCTGAAGTAGACAATCTCTTGTTCCACATTTGACCACTTAAGAGGATGGAAGATCATGTCCTCTCCGGAGGGCTCCCGGTGTCTTACAGCAGTGAGGAGTCAGGCCCAAAGTGTTTGTGTGCCCTCTGGCCTGCCCAGCTGCTTAGCTTCTCTCTGATCCAGTCCCACAGTCTCTGCCCCTGCATCCCAGCAGCTCAAGAGCCAGGCCAATAGAAACTGGCCATTTGCCCTTGCATAACCCTGCCATGTTTGCCTGATGTCCTATCGAGGCAGAGCAGTGATTTGTGATTACCTCAGTATCAGATCCATTACCATCAGCTGGGGGGTGCTGGGGTGTGCTTGTTCCTTCAGAGCTGCCTGCGGTTGGATCCGAGTCTGGGAGTCGTCTGTCACAGAATCATAGAATGGTTTAGGTTGGAAGAGACCTCAAGGATCATCCAGCTCCAACCCCCTGCCATAGGGGGGTTGCTAGAGCAGGTTGCTCAAGGCCGTTTTCTGTAGCCTCTTTCTGCAGGTGGTGACAGGAGCCAGAGAGATTGGTTGATTGATTGCTTAGGGACAGCTGTTTGTGCGGCTAGGGCCTGGTGAGGAACAGCCGTGGGCAGTCACACCCCGGGGCCAGAGCCGTGCCGCCACTGGCCGTGCCGCCGTAAACAACAGGGGAGTGGTGCGCGCCTGGAGCTCTGCTGCGAGTGGCAGTCTGAGCACTGCTGCACCCACACCGCTGGCAGTAATGGCAGTTACCGAGCACGCCAGCTCCCCACTACTGATTTCTCTGCTGGGGGCCCTAAACATGACCACCGTATGCAGTTGCCACATGGTCAAGGCTAGGACAGTGATAATTCCTGCCCGTATGGCATTTAAGCATAATGCACACACTGCTAGGACTTACCATTTATCCCCCCAAAAGTTTGCATCTGGAGCTTTTCACATTTCCAGAGTGATTCCACATATCAGATGAATTTCCAAACCCAATGAAATTCCCAGCAGAATTCACTAATATACATACAGTCACTCAGGTAATCCTTTAAAATGGTCATGTACCATCTCAATTACTATCCAGACCACATGATAGGTTATGAATGTACACATCCAACTCCAAAAGAGCCATCCAAAAGCCCAAATTGCTAAAACTCTTAAGACATCCATTTTTTAACTTCCAAATCTTGCCTAAAAATAATTATTTCATATTACAGCCCCACACAGTGGGTGCCAATTGTGTATTGTCCTCGTTTAAGCTTCCCAGAGCCCAAAGCACAGGCTGGATGTTAGGAGGAAGTTCTTGCCAGAGAGAGTGATTTGCCACTGGAATGGGCTGCCCAGGGAGGTGGTGGAGTCACCGTCCCTGGGGGTGTTCAAGGAAAGCCTGGATGAGGCACTTAGTGCCATGGTCTAGTTGACTGGCTAGGGCTGGGTGCTAGGTTGGACTGGATGATCTTGGAGGTCTCTTCCAACCTGGTTGATTCTGTGATTCTATTTTAGGATGCCTCCCCCTCTCCCTTCTCCTCATACAAAAGGCTTTAGTAAGAAAGGGTAGAAAACACCCAAAGAGTAGTCTTGCTCCCATTTGGAAGTTAAAAGGAAAACTTTAACGATAAATAAATGGTATTTAAGGTAAGAGAAGTTACAAAAAAGTATAGGGAAGGAAAAATAGATATAAAATGCATACAAAACCAGATTGATGGCAAGATGGAGGTAGATTAAGGAGGTGGTTGGTCCACCACATGGTTGGCTGACCACATGGCAAAGCAGAAGCAGCTGGAACAAGGGTGCTGGTCAGGCGAAGCAAAGCAGAGAGAGGAAGAAACAGCAGTTCCTCTGCTTTTATAGAATTACAAAACAGGAGGTGGGAGTAGGTTAACCATTGCACCTGGGATCAGGCTCAGACCACCCCCTGGGAGGAGTTAACCCTTAACACTAGGCTTAACTCTGTCCCTGCCCCCTGTGAGGTGGGCCAGTCTGCATAGTGGTCAAAGCAACAGTTATGGAATGGGGTGGGTTGGAAGGCACCTTAAGAGTTGTGTAGATCTAGCCCTGTGCCGTGGGCAAAGACATCATCAGACCAGGCTGCTCAAAGCTGCGTTCCACCTGGCTTTGAATGTGGCCAGGGATGGGGTATCCACAGCTTCTCAACAAGTAGTTTTTGAGTTTTCATTTTTAACATGCTGAGCTGCAACATGAGGACACCTCCTTACTTGCATTTTCTGTGTCTTTGGTAGCAAAACCTCTTGGGGTGAAAAGTGTAACTGCATAGGGTTTAAATTCCTACTGGTGAGAGATGGCTCACAGTAAAGTGACCCTCTCTGGGTACACCAGAGGTGCTTTTCCCCTTGCAGGAGAGCCCTTCACTGCGTCTTCTCTCTCCTGCAGCTCCTTTCTCCTGAAGCTCTTCTGCAGCTCCCTCGCAGCTCTATCCTGCAGTTCCCCTCTCCTGCAACTCCATCCCACAGCTCCCTCATCCCACCTCTCTCCTCCCTGCAGTTCCCAGGTTCTGCCAGGAGATGGCACCGTGCAGTGCGGAGCGGGGCTGTGGAAGCCGCCAGGGAAGCTCTGCACCGGCACCCCCCACTGACACCTCCCCCGGGACTCGCCGGCTCCTGCCCCTGCCCTTGGGGACCCCCTGAACCCTACCTGCGGGCGTTCTGTCCCCGGCCTCAGAAACCTTACGAGGCGCATCAGAGCCATGGGCAGGAGCTTCCCCATCCTTGCCCGAACTGGCGACTCGGTTTGGAAGCGCTGAGAAGGTTGATCTCTGAGCAGATCCACGTTTCCAACAGGACCCGGGGTCAGACAGCAGCTCCTGTGGAGCCGGTCCGGTTTACTGGGGAGACAGCCTGGGGTTGTGTGCAGCAGCTCCAGCCCTGCCCAGCACCCCCGAGAGGCTGCTTTGAGAGGTTTAAAAAAGCTGCCCTTGAGTTTCTATCCCTATCCCATTCCCCACCAGGCCCAGCAGCTAGTGGGCGTCACGTTGGGTTTTAGATGAGTCCCTGTACAGCATCAGGCAGTTCCTGCCCTTCAGCACAGCAGCAGTGCTGGAGTGGCACCTACTGCGGCTTCTTGGGGTTGCAGGGTGCCCTGCATGGCACAGCACCACTGTCCTACGCCATTCGGTGCTCTCCACACCATCACTGGTCTCTATGCTGGCACTGCCCCCGCTCCATCACTGCCTCCCATGCCAGCTGCATCTAGGGGCACAGCTGCAGCAGGGCCAGCAGGGGAACTGCTCCTCTTCACAAAACCACCTCAGTCCCCCAGTAAGACACAACCCCAGGCAGCCAGCACAGGCTGCACTCCAAACAGGGAGCAGCATTTGGGGGAAATGGTGTCCAGTTTGGCATTTCCAGCCTGCAGCTGCAATTTAATTGCTTAATACCCACAGCAAGCAGCTTTCTCGTCAATTAATAACGTGAAATGTATTAAGAAATTAAAAAAGCTTCTCTGGCACTTGTGTTTCGGTGCCTCCTTCCCTTTCTGGTGTATTTTTAGCACAGGAGAGGCTCCTGCTCAGTCTCACAAGGAGGATTTATAGCAGTTAATAATTAGTGCGTTAATGCACCAGGCTGCAGCAGAACCGCCAGGGCTTTGTCTGCTGGGCTGGCTCAGCCCCGTGCTGAGGCAGCAACAACAGCAGCCCCAGAGCGAGGGCCTGGGGAGAGAAACTGAGAGCAGGCCACTTGTGGGGGACACACCGTGAGGGTCACTCCCAGGGATGGTCCAACAGTCCCAGCTGCACAGAGCAGCAGGGCAGTGAGCTGAGGTGGGGCTGAGGGAAAATACTGGACAAGGTTTGACAAACTGTCTTTGAGTAACTCAGATCTGCTGGAGCATGGAAAAGCTTGACTCTTGTGATGCAGTGAGGACCAGGGAAGGTGACATGGCCTCAGTGGAACATCACCACCACCCATCCACACAAGGTGTCTGTCAGGGACACCCAGCCTTCTCCTGTCTGTGTGTCCAGGGGATGCTCTGAGTTACTGCTGGCTCAGCTGGAAAAACAACCGCAGTGATGGATTGTCCTCCACAGCCACCCTTGCTGGGTGGGGCAGGGGTGAGGATAGTCCCAGCTTCCCTATGTGCCCCTCTGGTTTCACCCTGACCTGAGGACCTGCTGGCTCCCTGGCTTCCCCTCCTGCTTTTGGGTCAAGGCCAGAAGCTGCCCTGAGTTCACATCTTTGGTGTTGTTGTTATTTAAAGCGACAGCCCTGAGGACAGGTTGCTGGTCCCTGGACTGGGGCTGAGCCTTCACCATCCTCCCTCCTGCTCCCAGAAATCAGCTGCCTTCTTCAGCATGCTGCTCCTCCCAACATACCCAGTTCTGAGCTCTGGAGGCAGCGTCAGAGCTTTGAATGCTTTATTCCATGCCTGGAGCTTCTCTGATGACCGGCACTTGCCCCATGCTTGGCAGTACATGGCCCCCAGCCTGGAAGGAGGTTGTGCAGCCCAGCCAGAACCAGCCCCCTCTGCTCTCCGCTCTCCCTTCTCCCTCCACCCTCCCCCTTCCGCCCCCCCCCCAGCCCTGCACACAAACCTTTCCAGATGCAATGATTTATTGTCACCCTGGGAGGAGCCACAGCTCCCAGAACTGCTTTTGAGCAGAGAGAAGGTTTCAGACCATCGACCTCTTGCAGTTTGCTGCTGAGGAGCTTTGGCATCAGAGCAGGGTTGCAGCAGCTGCTACAGGGTGCAGCAGAGCCTCAGCCGGCAGGGAACAAACGGGTAGGGAGATCAGAGATGGAATTTAAGCGACTACTGAAGAGTGCCCATGGGAGCTACAATGCTTCTGTGCAGCTTTATGCCCCTTCTCACTCAGCCCTGGAGAAAAGGGGCCCAGGCAGGTCCCATCTGCAACCCCAGTGGGGCCATTTTGGTAGCCAGGCAGCTGAAATGCTCCAGTGTAAGCCCTTAAGGCATCAAATCAAACATGGAGATGATCAGCCTCCTCCTGGCTCTAGCATGCTGAGAGATCCAAAGCAGCCTAACCCCTGCCTGTCCACACCCTGTGAGGCTCCTGAGCAGATTGGAGACTCTAACAATCAGGCTGGATAGAGAACCAGGATGTTTTCCTGCACTGGGAACCTCCTCCTGACCCCTTATTTGATGACAAAGGGCTCCTTCATAGATGCGGCATTTGGCTGTGCCTAAACGGAAGGGACACGTTCTGATGCAGGCTCCCTCCCCAAGGGTGCCCCTTCCTTCACCCCCACAAATAGTGTAGGAATTTAGCAGGACAAGTTCTCCCTGTGTGGATCTTCTCACTGTGATTAAAGTCCTGTGGTGATTGGGCTCCCTCCTTTGTCACGGGGATGTGAATTCAGGTGTCTTCAAAAGACAGATAGCTGCAGAACACAATGGAGAGGCAGGTTCCTCACGCTGCTGGAGGAGCACAGCCTGGCATCAGGCTCTACAGAGTCTAGTAGGTAAAATCATAGAATCATAGAATGGTTTAGGTTGGAAGGGACCTCAAGGATCATCCAGCTCCAACCCCCTGCCATAGGCAGGGACACCTCCCACTAGAGCAGGTTGCTCAAGGCCTCATCCAGCCTGGCCTTAAACGCCTCCAGGGAGGAAGCATCCACAACCTCCCTGGGCAACCTGTGCCAGTGTCTCACCACCCTCACTGTAAAGAACTTCCTCCTAACATCCAGTCTAAATCTCCCCTCTTCCAGCTTAAACCCATTCCCCCTCGTCCTGACATTACCAGACCTTGTCAATAGTCCCTCCCCAGCCTTCCTGTAGGCTCCCTTCAGATACTGGAAAGCCACTCTAAGGTCTCCTCGAAGCCTTCTCTTCTCCAGGCTGCAGAGCCCCAACTCTCTCAGCCTGTCCTCATAGCAGAGCTGCTGCAGCCCTCTGAGCATCTTCGTGGCTCTCCTCTGGACCCGCTCCAGCAGTTCCATGTCCTTCTTGTGCTGGGGGCTCCAGAACTGCACACAGTACTGCAGGTGGGGTCTGAGGAGAGCAGAGTAAAGGGGGAGAATCCCCTCCCTTGCCCTGCTGGCCACACTGCTCTTGCTGCAGCCCAGCACAGGGTTGCTGTCTGGGCTGCATGTGCACACTGCCAGCTCATGTTGAGCTTTTCGTCAACCCAGATCCTTCTCCTCAGGGCTGCTCTCAGCCATTCATCACCCAGCCTGGATCTGTGCCTGGGATTGCGCCGACCCAGATGCAGGACCTTACACTTGGCCTTGTTAAATGTCATGAGGTTGGCTTGGGCCCACCTCTCCAGCCTGTAGCAGCAATAGCAACAGCAGCACAAATTTACTAACAGCTCCCCAGTTGTTGTTTTTTTCGAGGGTTGTTTGATTTGGTTTCGGTTTTGGTGTTTTTTTGGGGGGAGGGTTTCTGTTGTTTTGCTGTCCTCTCCCCAGTGTGTCTCTGTACCTTCATGGGGGCTAAACCAGCCCCCCAGCCGTGGTCAGGGCACAGGTAGGTGCAGTTGGCCGCTGGCCAGAAGAGGAATCGTGCACTCAGACCTCTGCTCTGTGCTTCAGAAAAGTAGCTCTGGAAGCCAGCAGGTATTTCATCCATGGGTGGCCAGCTCACAGCAAAGCAGGCTCATCTCGATGCTCGTGGGAGACAGATTGCTGCTCACCAGGTGGGAGCTGAGCAGGGGACAGCTGGGTCCCACAGACACACAGTCACTTACTGGGAGACTGGCCAGATCTCCTGATCCAGTGCTTTCCAGTCCATCAGCACATGGTTTTTGTCCCTGGCAGGAGGGATGTGCTGACAGCAGCACTTCAACTGCAGCACTGCTGCAACTCCAGCTGCAGGGCTGGGGCAGCTGCTGCATGGAGATGTGTCCCACACAGTGACAGGAACAGGACACTGCTGAGAGACAGGCAGCAGCAGCTGCCCTCCTCTGTCCAGGATAGGGCACAGAGCAGCCTCAGCTCCTTTTATACCATAAACTGTTCTAAAGCTAGCCTGCATCCTGGGCTGGTTGTCCTGGACCACAGAGCCAGTCTGGGGGAGTGCAGCGTGCTTGTCTTAGCTGTCTGGAGCAGCCCCCATGGGGTGAAGCTGCATAGACTTTGCAGTTTGGACTCTGGGTAGACAGGAAGATGAGGGATGAGCCAGGGAGCTGAGCTCATCTGTTCTTGGGGACAGTCATGGCCATACATCAGCAGTGACGCAAGGGTGGCAAGGTGCCCAGGGCAGGCTTTGCAGATCACTGACCTTCTCCAGCAGCTTCTGTTGGAGAATCAACTCTCCAGCCTGGTTCCTCTCTGCAGAGCCTTATGCTGTGCTGGGACCCCAAGGAATCGTGGCTACTCTTGACACCTCCCAGGGCTTGTGTTCTGTGAGGAAGACCCCACAAAGCTATGAATGAGGTACAGCAGGGGCCCAGCTCAACCTCAGAGGAGCTGGCACTGAGCAGCAGCACCAAGAATCTTAACACTGCCTGCTGGAACTTGAAAAAAACCCAGATATTTACTCATTAAATGAAGTCTTCCAGTAGAAAGGCATCAAACTTAGAAACTAAGGCAAACATCACTAGTACAAAAAGCTGCCCAGCACCTGTATAAGAGCCTCCCTCTGTGGCCCCAGCATCCTGCCTCTTTCCTATTTTTAGGAAGTAGCTCCAGTTTGGTTAACTTCTGCTTGGAATCAGTGCAGCCATTCACACTATGGGGCACCAGGTAATAAATAAGCCAGAGAGAGGAGGCCACTAACAAGCTTCTTTGTGTGAGCGATTCATCCCCAGCAGAGCCCACAAGCTAAAGCATCCCATCGCTCATGGAGCACACACACAAACACACTTTAAGCCTGAGCCCTGTTTTAGGAGGTGGCCTCAATCACCAGGTCTCCCCTGAGATGCATCACTGGAAAGCCTTCACCATTCCTGAAGCAGAAAGATGCTGCAGAAGGTCTCCCTTATATCCCCACAGGAGGTACTCAGTTCCATCAAAAGGAGATGTTCTTGATAAGATTTCTGTGATGGTTTGGGTGTCCCCCGCCCCCCCACACTTTTAGAAATCACCCAGACTAGACTCAGCCAGCTCTGGAAATTTGAATGCAGCTTATATTTACAGCTGGCACAATTTACAAGCAGATATTTACAGTATATACAGTTATAGACAGAAATAGACAAGGTAAAAAAGGTAATACAGACACAATTCCCCTCCCAGAAACCTGAGTCCCCAGGAGGGACTCTCAACCACCCCCTCATCTTCCCCTACCCCTCTCAGCCTTACCCCAGTCCTAAGNCAGAAGGTGCAGCTCCTACAGCCGCTTTGTTCAGCTCTGTTGGCTCTGTTGTTACTAGCTCAGCAAGGAGAACCAAGCCCAGTGCCTTCTGCTGCTCAGGTTTCTGGGAGCACTTAGACTGAGATCTGCAGAACTACAGCACATGGACTCAAAGCCCTTTGAACACTGTAGGTCTGATGTGCAGTGACCTATATTTTGGAACCGGTAGCTGCTCTCCCAGCAGCAGAGACCACCTGTCTTCATGCCTATACTAGCACATGCTGCAAGAGCACAGGACAGAACAGCTCGAAAGGTCCAGATGCCAGGTGGGAATGGCCCAACACAGACCACACACTCTGTGGTTCAGCAACACTGTGCTTGACTTACCAAGATGGGAATGAGATGGACACAATTCCTTGCAGAAGGCCCTCCACAGGCAGCAGGTTACCAGGCTGAGTGAGCCACATCTTCATAACCTTTAGGCGCAACTGGAGCCCAGCATCCTGCATCAACCCTGGGCTGGGCTGGGCTGAAAGGGAGTTCTGAGCATGGGTGGAGTCAGAGGGCCAGGTGAGACCGAAAGGGGACATGAGGGCTGATCAGGGTCCTCAGGGGCCTGGCACAACTGTCATGTTTCTAAAGTCAGACATCTTTCATAGACTCACAGAACTGTGTAGGTTGGAAGAGACCTTTAAGATCATGGAGTTCAGCTGTCAACCCAGCACCACCAGTGTTCAAAGCCAGGCTGGATAGGGCCTTGACCAGGCTGATCTGGCAGGAGGTGTCCCCCTTCATGGCAGAGGGTTGGAACTAGATGATGTTTAGGGTCCCTTCCAACACAAACCAGTCTGTGGTTCTGTGTCCTCATTTCATGTGGGAGGGCTAAAACGTAAATGCAGCAAGTTTGGAGAGCTTGGTGGCACAGGATCTGTGTCTTCTGCTTGTAAACATTGCTCATTTCCACACAGCTCACACCTCTGCTTCAGAAAACACAATTCCACCCAATTCTACCCAGTTCTCCCCACACCCCACCTTGCAGCTTTAGCTTCCTGGGCACTATTTTCAGCAGATTTGTCCTTTCCTTTGTGCAGCACTCATTGTCCAGTCTGACAGCTGCTCCTCTGGCTCTGCTGGCTCCTTTTTATCCATAATCTCTTCTCTGATTTCTGGTTGGGTTTGGTTTTTTTTCTGAATGTCAGAGCTTCTTTCTCAAGGCCTGAGCATGCACAAAAGGGTAAGTGATGTGATGAGAACACATGGAGCACCAGGACTGGGAAGTGCCTTCAGCCTGGCCTGCATGGCCCCGCCTGCACAGCCATAGAAACATGGAATCATTACGGTTGGAAAAGGCCTTTAAGATCATTCAGTCCAGCCCTAACCCAGCTACCACAGCCACTATATTATGTCCTGAAGCACCACATAGAAGCACAGAATACATCTTGTTGGAAGAGAACTCGAGGATCATCCAGTCCAACCTTCGACCCAGAACTGAAGGGTCAATACTAAACCATGTCCCTAAGTGCCAGGTCCACACACTGCTTGAACACACCCAGGGAAGGAAGCTCCTGCACTGCCCTGGGCAGACCATTCCTATGTTTGATAAGCCTTTTAGTGAATAAATATTTCCTAGCATCCAGCCTGAATCTTTCCTGATGCAGCCTGAAACCATTTCCTCTAGTCCTGTTGCTTGCCATTGAGGAGAAGTGGCTGCCCCCTCCTCTCTCCAACCTCCCTTGAGGTAGTTGTAGAGAGTGATGAGGTCTGCCCTCAGCCTCCTCTTTTCCAGACTGAGCAATCCCAGCTTCCTCAGACACTCTTCTTAGATCATGTATTGCAGGTCCTTCATGCTTCTGGAACACTTCCAGGGATGGTGGCTCCACCACCTCCCTGAGCAGCCTGTTCCAATCAATGCCTGACCACTCTTGCAGGAAAGAAGAGCTATGTGAGGTTGGTCCTCGCAGAGAGCTGTGTCAGAAGGCTGTGTCCTGGGATGCATCAAAAGAAGTGTGACCAGCAGGATGAGGGAGGTGATTCTGCCCCTCTGCTCTGTTCTCTGCTCTCATGAGACCCCAACTGGAGTATTCTGTCCAGTTCTGGTGCCCCAAACACAAGAAGGACAGGGCACTGTTGTGGATGGATTTGAACTAAGCGATCATTCCAATCCAAACCATTCTGTGACTCTGTGAACATCAAGAGTCTGAGTCAAAACTGCCAAGGGCATTTAAAGTAGAAGTCCCCTTGATGTAATGACCCTCGGCCTGATTTTTCTGGGCTCATGAGTGTGACAGAGCCACCAGCACAAACACAGCCAATGGACTGCCAGGGCTCCACACTGTGGGAAGGACACAGCATAAACATTGGGTCACTTTGGAAGGAGAGAAGCCCCTCAGGAGTTACCCACCTCGCACAGCCACAGTGAATGTTCTACAGGTGTTTGCTGTGGGGATGGTCAGCAGTGAAGTCCTCCCCTCTAGGCTGCAGAAGCAGCAGCCATCCCTGGAGCAAGCCAGGACAATAAAAGCAGACAGAGATGATCTCACATCAGGATGATGGTTTCCACTCTGAGGAGCACTCACTTACCTGTGGCAGCAGCTGGAGGAGAGGCTGGGAGCAGAGTGCTGCTGGCACCAAGCCTCCTGACGTCCTAGACCTGTTGTGCTACCCTGCGATGCCATTAGCCACGTCATGTGTGGCTGGGCCAATGTTGACTCATCGCTGTTCTGCCCATGCCACTGTCTGCTCTGCATGTATGGAGCTGGAGAAGTTGCAGAATCGCAGAATCAGAGCATGGTTCTGGTTGGAAAAGATCTTTAACATCACTGAGTCCAGCCCTTAATCCAGCACTGCCAGGTCACCACTAAACCATGGCCCTCAGCACCACATCTCTTTGCCTTTGAAACTCCTCCAGAGATGGGGACTCCACTTTTCTGGGCAGCCTGGGCCAGGCCTTCACAACATTTTTAGGGAAGAAATTGTTCCTCATGTCCAACCTAAATGTTTCCTGGGGCAACCTGAGCTCACTTCGTCTTGTCCTAGCACTTGATCCTTGGGAGACCAACCCCCACCTGGTTCCAACCTCCTTTGAGGGAGTTGTAGAGAATCAGAAAGTCTCCCCTCAGCTTCCTCTTCTCCAAGATGGACAACCCCAGGTCCCAAAGGTCCTTCCCTCAGAGAAGCATCCAGATACTCAGATATACCCCAGGGCCACTGCTGGTCCCTTCTGGGCAGGCAGATGACTGCTGTCACCTGGCATCATGACACCATGTGGCATTTCTGCCAGCAGGGCCATGGTGCCAGCCATGGCTGCTGGAATCACCAGCTCCTTTTCTTAGACATGAGTCACAGAATCATAGAATGTCAGGGGGTAGAAGGGACCTTGAAGGATCATCTGGTCCAGCCCCCCTGCCAGAGCCTCCACAAATGGCAAGGTTCAGCCAATCCCTGCCACAGCAAGAATGCTACCAGGACCACATCTCTGCCTTGTTCTCCTGTGGACACTGTGCCACTGGTCAGTTCGAGGTCATTGCTGGGCTCTCACCATCCTCAGTGTCAAACATCACTTTCTTCTCTCCAGTCTGAACCTCTCTCTTCGAGTTCAAACCATGATACCTTGTCCTGTCACAACAGGCCCTGCTCAAAAGCCTGTCCCCAGCTTTCTGACCAGCCCCTTTAAGCACTGAAAAGCCACCAGAAGGTCTCCCTTAAGCCTTGTCTTCTCCAGGTTGAACAACCTCGAGTCTCTCAGCCTGGCCTCACAGCAGAGGGCTTCAACCCTCTCAGATTTCCATATTTCATTCCAAAACACCATGTCAGAAGCCATTTCAGGGAATGCTGCACCCTCCTGCTGAGACAACTCCAGGGAGAAACAGTTCCACCAATTCTAACAGAGCAGCTGTGGCCGTTGATAACCCATCTGCCCAGGCACTAGAGGGCTGTTCTGCATCTGAAGAGCAGCTACATTTCATCTCTCTCCCAGAAGGTCTTGCACAGAAGCAGCAAATTCCAGGGAAATCTGGATGGATGCTTTCAGAGAAGCCCATCTGAAATGCAGATGAACGCTCACCACTCGACTGCTTCGCTTTTAATCAGCTCCTATTGCAAACCTAATTGGTATTGACCTGAGCATCTAAAGCTGGAGATTAAGATCAGCCAGGGACTACCAGCTGTGCTGCTGGTGTTTGCAAACAGCTGCTTTTCACCTGCAAATTGGTGGCTTTTCATCTCTCAAGGACAGAAAAACACTTGGGAATTAGGTATTCTGATATACGGACTTTATTGCTGAATGTTCTGGAATAAAACACTGGAGCAAACAGGCTGTACCCTGCTCCTAGCTTGGGTTAGGAAGGTCCAGGAGAGCAAAGGAACAAAGAGTGGGATGGGAGAGCTCTGCCCATCAAATGGGGTTCAAGTGCCTGCAGGGACACCCTCGGATGGAGGGGACATCATGGGTGGAAGGTTCAGCTCAAATGCCCTTCCTGACGTTTTCATCAGCTGTTTATTGCAAGTGCTAAGACTTTTCACCCAAAATGCAGGAGAGTAGTGGGTTTGCCTCAAAACAATGGCACTTTGATCACTAAAGCACCCAGCTCTGCCGGAGGCCAGGATGTGACCCACCCTAGAATGAGGTCCCCACTCCCACTCTGTTCCCTCCCAGCTCAGGTTCAGAGAAGCTCTTGTGCGGTTCCCAGCTTAGGTTCTCTACTTGGTTTTCCTCCCTCTTGCCTGCTGCTCCTGTCCTCCCTGCATCCTTCTTGACTTGTTTTTCTAAGAGTGTGCCAAAAATCACAGTCACAGACTGGTCTCTTTAAAGACACCTCCAAAGCTCATCCAGTTCAGCCGCTTGCAGTCAGCAGAAACATCTGCAGCTGGAGCTCAGAGCTCTGAACAACCTGACCTGCAATCGTTCCAGGGATGGGGAATCCACCACCTCTCTGGGCAACCTGGGACAGGCTTTCACCACCCTCAGTGTCAAACGTTTCTTCCTTCTCTCCAGTCTGAATCTCCCTCTTTGAGTTCATCATCCCTTGTCCTGTCACAACAGGCCCTGCTCAAAAGTCTGTCTCCAGTTTTTTAAAGGGCCCCTTTAAGCACTACAAGGCCACCAGAATGTCTCCCTGGAGCCTTTTCTTCTCCAGGCTGAACAACTCCAAGTCTCTCAGCCTGTCCTCACCACAGAGGGCTTCCAGTCTCCCACCACAGTGGCATTTCCAAGTGTTTTAAGTTAGTGCAGAAGCACAGAAGCCAGAGTTTCCCCACATACATCTTTCTAAGATTCTAGAAAAACTCTGGTGGCAAAACCTCTAGTGGGAGGTGTCCCTGCCTATGGCAGGGGTTTGGAGCTGGATGATCCTTGAGGTCACTTCCAACCTAAACCATTCTATGATTCTATGAACTGCACCTTAGGATCTTCTCTACATCAGCTGGAGAATGTCCAGCAGATAAGCTGCCTTCGTTGCAGGTGTCCCAGATGGCTGCAGGGGGTTGGACTGAATGGCCCTTATAGTTGCCTTCCCACCCAAACCATTCCCTGATTCTATGACTCCATGATTCTCTGATCTAGCACTTGGAGCACACTGGAGCATGCAGGCTGCTGCCACACAGGTTGCTGTGGGGATGTGGGGCACCATGTGGGCTGACCCCTGCCCTGGAAGGCACTGGTGCCCCCCAGGGTGCCCATGCCCTCTGGCAGTGCCACACTGCAGCAAGCTGTGCTTGGGCAAGCAAGGGCTTGGCTCTCCCCACCCAACTGGTTTGCAACCGGTGTGGCAAGTTGCTGAACATCTTCCTCCAAATGAGCTCATCTGGCGTCCCTTGAATAAACACCATCACACAGGCTTGGTGCTTCTCAGATATTCCCCTTGTGCTTTTTATGCTCCAGCCTGGAAGAAAGGAAGGAACATGACAATCAGGGCCAAAAGTCTCTGCAGTCTGCACCGTGCTCAGAGCTGTGATCTGCAGGGGGTATGTCAGGAGAGTGGCCTTTGCCAGACCTCAGTCCTTGGGTGCTGGAACTGAATCGTTTTTCCTGAGCAGAAGTCTTGTCCTTCCAGTCCTGAGCTCACAGCAAGGTTTCTGACCTGGAGTGTGGTGGGCTGGAGAAGGTGGAAAGCCACCTCTGTCGCACTATGGCCATACAGCTTCACACCAAAACAAGCCACCCCAAACTCCTTCTTTTTGGTTTCAGGCACAATCAAGGGGAAGTGTCAGTCCACGGAGTGCAGGAATCATTGCTTTCAGGCAACTGCTCATAAATATTCATGAGAGAATTAAAGAGCTATTAATGAGGGGAGCTGTTGAGGAGCCTTCATTAGCTGTCTTCCACAAGAAAGGAAATTTGCATTTTTTCACTGTGGAAACCCACTCTGCAAAATGGCACCTGGCACGACAGTAAAACCTGGGCTCAACCCCGAGGGGAAGGCAAGGGCACTCATTTCTGGCACAAAGGCTGCTTTGGATGCTGCAGCCCCTCGGTGGAGCTGCCAAAGAGCCACCTATTCTGGCCCCGGCACCCCAACCCCCTGCTCCTCACGCTGCAGCCAGGCAGAAACGCGTCTCTTCATCAACCCTGATTCATCCTGATCTCATCTCATGGTCACTGCCCCCATGCTTCCTCTGGTAACTCTGCAGTTCCACCATTCCAGGTTCACTTCACATTTCCCTCGCATTGGGACTGGGGTGTCAGGGCGGGGACCCAATGAAGCTCAGTGGGTCACCCCTGCCCTGCTGTGGGTCGTGATGAAGAGCTGGGGCATGTCACACAGAGACACAGCTTGGCAATTGGGAGCAAAAGGGAACAGCCTCGTGTTGTGGCAGGGGAGGTTTAGGTTGGATGTGAGGAATAATTTCTTCTCCAAAAGAGCTGTCAAGGCCTGGCCCACACTGCCATGCTGGTTGTATACGTATCTTTGTATGGGCAACAAGGCTGGTGAAGGGCCTGGAACACAAACCCTATG
Organism: Tricholaema leucomelas; assembly: GCA_013400475.1. NCBI lineage: Eukaryota > Metazoa > Chordata > Aves > Piciformes > Lybiidae > Tricholaema lacrymosa > Tricholaema leucomelas. Next base: position 21,772 of record WAAF01014693.1, read on the forward strand.
AGGAGAGGCTGAGGGAGCTGAGGGTGCGCAGCCTGCAGAAGAGGAGGCTCAGGGCAGACCTCACTGCTGTCTACAACTACCTGAAGGGAGATTGTAGCCAGGTGGGGTTGGTCTCTTCTCCCAGGCAACCAGCAACAGGACAAGGGGACACAGTCTCAAGTTGTGCTGGGGGAAGTCTAGGCTGGATGTTAGGAGGAAGTTGTTGGCAGAGAGAGTGATTGGCATTGGAATGGGCTGCCCAGGGAGGTGGTGGAGNATGTGTTTTACCCTTTTCATAGAATCATAGAATCAACCAGGTTGGAAGAGACCTCCACCACCTCCCTGGGCAACCCATTCCAGGATCTCACCACTCTCATGCTCAACAGCTTCCTCCTCACATCCACTTTGTGGTGGAGGACGAACCTACCCATCTCCAGCTTTGTTCCATTCCCCCTAGTCCTGGCACTCCCTGAGAGCCTAAAAAGCCCCTCCCCAGCTTTTTTGTAGGACCCTTTCAGATACTGGAAGGCCACAATAAGGTCACCTGGGAGCCTCCTCTTCTCCAGACTGAACAGCCCCAACTCTTTCAGTCTGTCCTCATAGGAGAGGTGCTCCAGGCCCTGTTGGGAGGCCAGAGGAGGCCACAGCAATGATGGGAGCCCTGGAACATTCCAGGTCAGGTTGTTTGGTACCCTGAGTGACCTGCTCTAGTCACAGCTGTCCTTGTTCACTGCAGTGATGTTGGACTGGGTGAGCTTTAAAAGTCCCTTCCCACCCAAATCAGGCACTGGGGCCGTGGGAAATAAGGCACCATGGGCATTCCTTCTACTCACAGCCAAGTGATGGAGAAGCATCAATACCAACACATTTTGATCCAAGGTGCATCTCCCTGTATTCAGTTTTTTCCAGGACAAGCTTCCAGCCCCGCTACTTCCAGAGAGAACCTCCCTCCTGGTGAGTGAGTCAAAGCCCTCCAACAAAGGCTGGCAGCAAACAGGATGTTCAGAGTTTATCCACAGTCATTAAAGTTATGAAACTTTTTACAACTTTCAGGAATGATTCATGGTTTTTGGGACAGAACTTGTGAGTTAGTCACTGGCAAGGTTTCAGCTGTGGATGAACTTCTCAGAGCCTTTGGTCCCCACTTCTAAATCCTGACTTGGAAATTTCATCCTTGAGTTACACATCTGACCAGCAGAGTTTCTTTTCTTTCTCTCTCTGAAGGTAATGTTAATCTCCATCTGGTTTTAGCCAGCAGAAAAAAAAATGAGTTGGGGTGATATTCTCCTCTGAGGCACCATCCATGGTCCATCTCCAGCTGGGATGTTGCTGGGATGCTCTGGAAGGGCAGGGATGTGGCTCATGCTTCCATCCTTCACCTTCCAACCTTTCCTCCAGGCACTGCTCTCACTTGGCTGTTATTCCGCATGTCAGATCCCTGCAGAACACAAACACAGATGCTGGGGTTAAATTCAGTCAGAGAAAAAGTAACACCTGGCATTAGCTGGATGGAATAGAAGGTGCTCAGGAATGCCATCCACTGCTCCTAGAGCCCACAAGCCCAACCAGGGCTGAAAGGTTCATTTCGGCCCAGCACCTTTCACTCATCACACCCCTGGCACAAAAATCCTGGTGTCTGTTACTCTGCCAACTGGGAGGGCACCTGGGAAATCTGAGTGCAGCAGTTAAATGATTAAAAAAACCTGAAGGTGCCACCAGGCAGTGGGGCTGCTACCCTCTGCCCCTGTGTCATGGTAGGCCTGGTGGGCCAGAAATAGGCTTATACATGTACTGGCTTGCCCAGGTATGTTTTTCTCCTGTGGTAAACAAGGGACACAGGCTTAGCTGGTGCCTGCCTTGTGCAAGGCCTATGCTTTTGCCAAATTTGGGTAAAACAAGCCTGTGTCTTCACCTAATATGGTCAAGCTTGGATAACTGCCATTCTGATTGGCTGTTCTGTGTCCAAAGGGCAATCAATCTCAGCCCACACGGATAAAAAGAGATACGCAGGTAAACACAATATGTGCTCTGCCGTTCTATTCATGCCTGCTGTGGCCTGCTGCCACTGCTTACTGCCTTATTGTTTGCCTGGAAACTCCACTGTCATGAGTTTACCAGGGACAGGCTCTAAATGCCTCCACACGATCGGCCTGCATAGCCAGCGTGACATCACGCTGAGACCGCACATGGCAGACATCCTGCCTGCACCTGAAAGGCTCCTGCCGAGACGAGAAGTCCTGGAGATACACAGATCATCCAGAGGAGCCAGGAGACGAGGTCAGAGATTGTCTGCCTCCTTTCCCCAGAAGCCTGGGAAGAATCAGAAGCCTCAGTGGCTGAAAAGACAGAGTTCCCTGGAAGCGTTTGGGTTCTCTCTGAAGCTGTAGCTAGCCCTGCGAGTCGGGAGGTAATATTTTGTGAGTAAATGCTTCAAGTCTTTGTAAATTCACCATTGCCTTCTGCTATCAGCAGAAAAGAGCTCCTTGAGTCCATCTGGTGAGAATCATAGAATCAACCAGGTTGGAAGAGACCTCCAAGGTCATCCAGTCCAACCTAGCACCCAGCCCTATCCAGTCAACCAGACCATGGCACTAAGTGCCTCATCCAGGCTTTGCTTGAACACCTTCAGGGATGCTGACTCCACCACCTCCCTGGGCAGCCCATTCCAATGCCAATCACTCTCTCTGCCAACAACTTCCTCCTAACATCCATAGCTGATTTATTTTGCCACACTCAACCCAGTGCTCATTAAACACAGCCAGCAGAGCTCATTAGGGAGCACTTGGGGCTCTGGGTGATGCTGCCTGTCCTGAGACCATAGACTCACACAATTGTTTTGGTTGGAAAAGACTCTTAAGATCACAAAGTCCAAACATTCTCTAGCAGGGCTGGGGCTAAACTGTGTCCCTCAGCACCACATCTCTAGCTCTTTGAAACACCTTCAGGGGTGGGGATTTAACCACCTCTCTGGGCAGCCTGGACCAGTCTTTGAGAACCCTTTCAGTGAAGAAATTTCTTCTATCCTCCCTGGTACAGCTTGAGGCTGTTTTCTCTCATCCTATCACTTGTTCCTTGGGAAAAGAGACAAGCAGTGTATTGACCACGAGTGGTATTTGGCCACAAGAGCTTTCTCTTCCAGTTCATTTAATGTTTTCTCTATTTTGCTGGTTATTACTAGATCTAGTGATTAGCTGTAAAATGTTTCCATGACCCTGCAAGAACCAATTATTATTAAACTTAGTGGTTGGGGGTGGTGAGAGTTCTGAATACAACATTAATAAATTAAACAATATTAACTTTTTTTTCATTAATTCGTTTCCTCTTCCTAACACCATGATGGGGACCAGAGGTCCTTGCAGGCGAGCATCAGCTGGCCTACTGATCTCCCAGAGTTGGTTCTTACAGGCCAGGTACAATTTATGCCACAGAAGGCTGTAATTCTCCTCTCAGGTCATTCAGCTGCATTGATGGTTGATGCTGCAGCCACAGCATGCCCATATGTCATATTCTGCACCTCAGAGGATTCCTAGCCACAGTGACCAAGCTGTGTTAGAGCCTCTAGCAAAGGGTGACAACTCAGCCTGCCTTAGGCCAGAATCCCAGCATGATTAGTCTGGAAAAGACCTCTGGGGATCCAGTCCAACCTTGCTGTTAAAGCAGGGGCACACACAACAGCTTCCCCACAGTCACAATATCTGGTTGAGTTTGGAAGCTCCATAGAGGAGAAGACTCTACAGCCTCTCTGGGCAGCCTGTTCCAGGGCTCCAGCACTCTCACACCAAATAGGTTTCTCCTCCTGTTCAGGTGGAACGTCCTGGGTTCCAGTTTGTGCCTGTTGTCCTGTTACTGGGCACCACTGACAAGAATCTGGCTCCATCCCCTTGCCCCCCACAGGTCCTATAGCTCTTGCTGAGCATTGCTCAGATCCCCTCCCAGGTTGCTCTTCTCCAGGCTTAACAGCCCCAGGGCTCTCAGCCTTTCTTCTCACAGAGGTACTCCAGGTCCCTCAGCACTTTTACGAAGCCTCCCCCAGACTCTCTCCAGCATTTCCCTGTCTCTCCTGAACTGGGCAGCCCAGAACTCCAGATGTGGCCTCTCTTGAACTGGGGAGCCCAGGACTCCAGTTGTGGCCTCACTAGGGCAGAGCAAAGGGCGCTCAGGAAGCATTTCCTGAGTTTTCTCAGACTGGCTACATTTCAATTCTTCATGTCCCCAGATGCCAGATGTTGTGTCCCTGGGCACCTCCCAGCTGCCACTAAGCACCATCTGCCTCTACCTGCAGAACGTGTGCAGGTCCTAGGGCCAAACCAGCCACGTTTTCTGCCAGTGAAAGAGGGAATGGTGACTCAGGCCAGGCATGCCTGGCTCTGTGTGTCACATGAGGCACAGGACTGTAGGAGCTCTGGTTTTTTCTCTTCCTTCTCTGCTGAGTTTGGCCACAGTCACAGAATCACAGAATCGTTTCAGTTGGAAGAGATCTTCAAGTCCAACCATTAACCTATCACCACCAAGGACATTAAACCATGTCCCAGAGTGCCATATCCACCAGGGACAGTGATTCCACTACCTCCCTGGGCAGCCTGTTCCAAAGCCTTACCAAGAAATTGTTCAACATGTCCAATCTAAACATTCCCTGGTACAATTTCAGGCCACTTCCTCTTGTTCTCTCCCGTGTCCCATCACTTGTTCCTTGGGAGAAGACACTGACCCCCACTCGGCTCCAAGCTCCTTTCAGGGAGTTGTAGGGAGCCAGAAGGACTCCCCTCAGCCTCCTTTTCTCCCGAACAACTTCAGGCCCCTCAGCTGCTCCTCACCAGAGCTGTTCTCCAGACCCTTCCCCAGCTCCATCGCCCTTATCCGCGCTCAGCCAAGCACCGAAGGGGCCAGCAGCGGAGCGGTTAAGGCGCTGTGGGGCTGTGACACAGAGGCAGGCAAAGGCAGCTCTCTGTCCAGCTGAGAAGGCAGGGCAAACATAGCAGAGCTGTTTGCACAGTGCAGAGGGAGGGGAATGCCTGCAGTACCAACGGGCAACATCTCCAGACAAAGGAGCCTTTCTGTGCCCAGTAATCCCCGGGTGCCCCCGCCACATGTAATTGGCACTTCTCAATTATCCACCTACAGAAGCAGAAGGTTATTTCTCGTTGGGCTGGTTCTGGAGCCAGGTGCCAGCCTTCCCCATTTTCCATGGCTCCACGCCGTGCCTGTGGCTCATGCCCCAGTAAGGAAGGCCATGGGCTCTGGCTGTGGCACTGAGCCTGCCTGCACTCAGCCCTGCTGCCTGAGCAGTGAAGAAGGCTCCCCAGCTGTGTCCAGGCATCACCTCCCAGGGCAGAAATCATCTTCAGCCTCCCAGATCCCTGATTTTCCATATTGTCCTGGACAGCTCTTGCACAACGTCCGAGGCTGGAGTACCTCCCCTATAGAGACAGGCTGATGGAGTTGGGACTGCTCAGCCTGGAGAAGAGAAGGCTCCAGGGAGGCCTGACAGCAATCTTCCATTACCTGAAGGGGGCCTGAAAGAAGGCCAGGATGGGCCTGTAGTGATAGGATTGAAGCTTGAGAAGGGCAGACTTAGACTGCATATTAGGAAGAAACTGTCTACAGTGAGGGTGGTGAGATACTGGGACAGGTTGCTCAGGTAGGTCATGGATGCCCCCTCCCCAGGGGTGTTCAAGCCCAGGCTCAATGAGGCCTTGAGCAACCTGGGCTAGTGGAAGGTGTCCCTGCCTCTGGCAGGGTGGTTGGAACTGGATGATCTTTAAGGTCGCGTCCAACCCAAACCATTCCATGCATCTTTGTGATGGAGCCAGGTGGGGGTTGGTCTCCTTTTCCTAGTATCAGGTGATAGAATGAGAGGAAATGGAGACATAAAAGCAGGACTTCCAGAGGAGAAGTTCCCAATCAGCAGAGAGAGAAGGAAATCCCTTATTTAGTGGGAAGGATGCAGAGGTAGGAAAGGAAACATTTCCATATTCTATTTATAGCTATGAATAACAACTCCAGATAATGACTCCCCTCTTTTCTCTTTCTATTGGCAAGAAATGGAGCTCTGGGACCCTTCTGTGTAGATGCCTTGTTCTCTGCACCTATAAATGAGAACATCAACGAGATGAGGTAAAGTGGAACATCTCCTTCTGCAAAGCACTTTACATTATTGATTGGAAGAGGAGGAAAGAAGCCAGGAAGAAGCAAAGTGCTTGTGCAGAGTGCCAAGCAGATTATTTGGGCAATTTAATCAGATTAAATCTCCTGAGCACAGGGTCACTCCTGCAGTTTCCCTGTGGCCCGTGAACACTGTTTGGACTCCCTAACTCCAAAGAAACTGAAGTTGGGACCACAGGATCCCATCATTCTACACAAAACTCAACCGGCGCACAGTAGAGTGCTGTCCAGAGAAGCCTGCAGTGGAAACCACAACTGAGTTCTATCAGCAATGGCACAAAGGTGGCTAAGTGGATCTGCATGAGTACCTCTCCCTGCTAGCAAACATCTGCCTCCAGCTATGGGCACAACAGGCCAGGTGCTGGTTTTTGGACTCCAGGGTCTGCCAGCAGATTTCAGATCAGGCCCAAAAACTAAAGCTCTCATGACAGGAGAAACAACCCCCATCCTTGGGACCTCACCGAGGCCAGAAGCGAGCCCAGGGGACTCATCCCTGGATGGGCTCTGCACAGAAGCCACGAGGCAGTGCCCAGCCCTAGCACACAGCAGCCAAAGCCATGCAGCCTAGGTCCATTTCTGGGGGGTCAGAGCCTCCTTTCCACAGATTTCTGCAGTGGTTTACACCCTCAGATCTTGTCCAACTCATTCTAAAAGCTACTGCTGCTTCAAAAGATGGCTGCTGACAAGGCAGCTCTGGTGTTGTAGGCCACGGCCAGGCACAAGGTTGTGTCCCCCTGCCCAGCCCTATGCTGCCACTGGGCAGACTCTGTGGGGAAAATCCATGGCACCAACATTTCATCAGCTGGTGAAGAAGGCACCCTTTGTGCCAGGTGGCAAGCTCCAACCCTGCCATCAGCTGCAGCTTTTCCCTGGGTGTGTATTTTGGCAAGTGATCAATGACTCCTGGGCACTGCAGGGTGGCTATAGTTGAACAAACCCATACCAGCACCCCAGTGTCCCCCATGCCACTGCTCTCAGCACCCAGAGACCAGCCCTGAGCCCAGGGAGATGGTGCTGATGCCTGCACAGCCTCCCCTGCCCCAGCACTGGGTGTTTGGCTGTTCAGATGTAGCTGGCAGGAGCCTACATAGACACAGATGTTAAAAATGGACACCAGATGGTCCAGCCAAAGCTTTTCTCTCTGTTCCAGCCACCCTCATTGCTTGGATCTTCCACAGAAGTGAATTTCAGAGAGAGGCAATACTCTGCAAGGAGGACCTTGCTTCTGGTGGTTCTAAAATGTACCAACTTCTCCATCTGCATGTGGCCTCCTGGAACATGCTGCAATTAATGATCTGAATTTTAACCATGAAACTGAGCTGAGAAAGAGGAGGACTGCAAAACCTTGGGGTACAACCCTTAACCCAGCACTGCCTCTTCGAAACACCTCCAGGGATGGTCACTCTACCACTGCCCTGGGCAACCTGGGCCAGGCCTTGACAATCCTCAAAGGGAAGAAATTGTTCCTCATGTCCAATCTAAACCTCCCTTGGGGCAACTTAAGGCCATTTCCTCTTCTCCTATCACTTGTTTCTCAGGTGAAGAGATCGACCTCCACTCATTTGAGGGAGCTGTAGAGAGCCAGAAGGTCTCCCCCTCAGCTTCCTCTTCTTCAGACTGAACAAAACCGGTTCCCTCAGCTGCATCTAACCAGACCTGCTCTCCAGACACTTTTTTGCCTTTCTCTGGACCTGCTCCATCCCCTCAATGTACTTCTTGGAGTGAGGGACCCAAAACTGAACCCAAGATTTAAGGAGCAGCTTCACCCCTGCCCAGTACAGGCAGATGATCCCACAGCATGCTGATCCAAGTCAGTGTTTGACAGCACAATTACTTTAGGTGTCACTAAAAACCAACCAACCAAGCCCCACCAAAGTGTCCTCAAATCACACTGACTATCACCACAAGTGAGAGCAGCAGAAAGAAAAAGCCCCAAAAGGAATGACCTGAGGTAGGTGCAGCAATGAGGAAGGTTCTTGATGAGCATTTGGGCAGATCACCATCAGATTCTACTCACCTGCATCAGGGCAGTGTTGGGGGAAGACTGGACCAGGCTGAGGGCTCAGGACCATCCTTCAGCCCCAGAGTGCCAGCTTTCCATTGGTTTGGGATTATTCTTACACTCCCTGTGGGTTCCAAACTTGGCATGAGAGGCTTCCATGCTGAGTGTGCACACACACATATGCCCCATGGACCACAGGCAACTATTGCGTGCATGTGGAGCGTGTGGGGGACCTTTGCTGTCCACACACATTATCAGTTTAGAAAATGAAGGGCAAGGAGAGCAAACTCTGCAGGCTCACCTTCCCTGGACTGCTGAACATGAGGGTTCCTCTGGCTCTCATTGCTAGAAAAGTCCCTCTTGTGATGTGACAGATTCATGGACTCTAATTGAATCACGTTGGAAGGGACCTTCAAAGGTTATCTCGTTCAACTCCCTTGCAATTAGCAGGGACACACCTCCAAGTGGAGCAGGCTGCCCAGGGCCACATCAAGTCTGATCTTGAATGCCTCCATGGACAGGGCACCACCATAGAATCACAGACTGTCAGGGGCTGGAAGGGACCTCAAAAGCTCATCCAGTCCAGATGCAGCTCAGCCTGCCAGAGCAGGATCACCTATACCAGACCACAGAGGAACGTTCCCGGGCAGGGTTTAAATATTTCCAGAAAGGGAGACTCCACAACCCTCATGGGCAGCCTGTTCCAGTGTTTTATCACTCTCTCAGTGAAAACATTTTCCCTCATGTTTCCATGGAACTTCCTCTGCCTTCCTACGCACCCCTTCTGTGGCCAACTTATTCCAGTGTCTCACCACTCTCATTGCGCAGAGCTTCCTCCTAATGTCCAACCTACATCTCCCCTGCTCCAGTTTCAAACCCTTGGCCCTCATAGAATAGAATCAACCAGGTTGGAAGAGACCTCCAAGATCATCCAGTCCAACCTAGCACCCAGCCCTATCCAGTCAACCAGACCATGGCACTAAGTGCCTCAGCCAGGCTTTTCTTGAACACCCCCGTGACGGTGACTCCACCACCTCCCTGGGCAGCCCATTCCAATGCCAATCACTCTCTCTGCCAACAGCTTCCTCCTAACATCCAGCCTAGACCTCCCCTGGCACAACTTGAGGCTGTGTCCCCTTGTTCTGTTGCTGGTTGCCTGGGAGAAGAGACCAACCCCCACCTGGCTACAGCCTCCCTTCAGGTAGTTGTAGACAGCAATGAGGTCCCCCCTGAGCCTCCTCTTCTCCAGGTTAAACACCCCCAGCTCCCTCAGCCTCTCCTCATAGGGTTTGTGTTCCAGGCCCTTCACCAGCCTTGCTGCCCTTCTCTGGACACACTCCAGTATCTCAACATCTCTCTTGAATTGAGGAGCCCAGAACTGGACACAGTAACCAAGGTGTGGCCTGACCAGTGTTGAGCACAGGGGCAGAATAACCTCCCTCATCCTACTGGCCACACTGTTCCTGATCCAGGCCAGGATGCCATTGGCTCTCCTGGCCACCTGGGCACACTGCTGGCTCATCCTATCACCACAGGCCCTTCTGAACAGTTCCTGCTCAGCTTTCCCTCACGAGGTCCTTCAGAAGCACACCCTCTGAACTCCAGTATCCTTGCTAGCTGTGTCAGCAGCCGGCAAAGGCCGGGTTGGATTTCAGGCTGTAAGGGAAACTTTGGCTGCAGATCCATCTGCTCCAGGCAGGAGAGCTTTACTGGGAGCTCTCCAGTAAAACCCAAGACCTGCAGCTTTCCCCCCAAGCTCTCTGCGCTCTCCAACACCTCAGCAGCTGGGCAATATTTAGAAGTGGTTGTTGCTGCTGCTGAAAATAACCCCCAGGGTGTGTGTAGCTGTGGGGCTAAATATAGCCCCCGATGGCCACCGGCACAAACAAGGTGGGCATGGCACGGGCCGGAACCAGGGGCCACACAGGCCGTACCTAGAACCAAACAAACAGGTCCCCAACCACCTAGGGAAGAGGCCGGTGCCCTGCCCCGCTGCCACCACTCTGCACCGCGCTGGCAGCCCAGACACAGACAGGGTTTCTTCGTTGCCGAAGGGTAAAAAGGACCTGCAAAGCTCCTTCTGCCCTCTGGTCCTCAGGAGAAGAGCACTGGGACGGCAGCTTGTCCCCAGCCTTTCCCGGGTGAGCTCGGGCAAGCCTGGAGCGCCAGTCGGTGGGTTCCTGCCGGGGTTGTGCTTTGGAGCCGGCAGAGCTCGCACCGAGCGCCGGCTCCTCCCGAGCGGCAGCAAGGCCGGGCAGAGCAGGAGGCGCTGATGGAAGCACAGCGCTCAGAGACCTGGCCGCAACGCTCCTTTTTTTGGTTGCCCCAGCCTCCAGCCCCCGTTAGACCTGCTGAGAGCTCCTGGACAGACCAAACCTCAACAGCTCCCGGGGAAAAATAAACCAAGCAGGGTAAAAACAAGCAGAGAGAGAGTGGAAAATAAAGAAATCCTTGAATGCTCAAGAGGCCTCAGGCAGGGGCAAGCCGAGCACATTGCCGGCTGCTGTCACCCGGGCAGACCACCCTGCCCTGCCAGCGATCTGCTCCCAGCCAGGCAAGGTCCTCCTCCGGGCTGCTCGCTGGATGGGGGATGTGGTTCCAGCTCCTGCTGTCTCACCTCCCTTAATCCCTTTGTCTATTTAACTGCCACGGTGAGTCAGCCCCGAGCACACACAAGCTGTGGGACAGCCCCGAGAGAGGAGCGACAGCAAATAAAGAAACGCAGGGAGGGCTTTCTGCTCTGGCAGCCTTCTGCGGGGACCTGGCTGCAGAGCAGTGCTGTGGCCTGGGAGGGCAGGGCAGGAGACAGGGGCAGCTGCTGCTGCTGCTTTTAAGCTTATGAAACGTGCAGTCAGCGCTGAAGGGACGACAGTGTCACTGCCTGACACACAGTGCCCATCAGACAGCCTCGGGAGAGAATCAGAGAAGAGAAGCATCCACTCTTTGCTTGGTTGGAAAAGACCTTTAAGATCATTTGGTCCAACCCTTAACACAGCACTGCCAGGTCACCACTAAACCACGTTCCTCAGTACCACATCTCCACAGCTTTGAAACCGCTCCAGGGATGGTCACTGCCCTGGGCAGCCTGGGACAGGCCTTGACAGCCCTTCTGAGGAAGAAATTGCTCCTCGTGTCCAATCTAAACCTTCCCTGGCACAACCTGAAGCCATTTTGTCTTGTCCTGTTGCTTGTTCCTTGGGCAAAAAGACCAATGCCCAGCTGGCTCCAAGCTCCTTTGAGGGAGTTGTAGAGAGCCAGAAGGTCTCCTCAGCCTCTTCTTCTCCAGGCTGTACAATCCCAGCTCCCCGTCACCAGACCTGTTCCCCAGACCCTTCACCAGCTTTGTTGCCCTTCCCTGGACCTCCTCCAGCACCTCTCCAGGACTATATGTGGTCCTTAACCTTATGTAATTCTCCTCTGTTGACTCAAAGAGTGTAACTGTCCACCTTGGGAACATCCCAGCAAAGATGTCCAGCTTTCCAGCATCAAATTCAAAGCAGAAGCACAGACCTGGGTAGATGAGGACTTCCTGACTGCTGGTCCTAGGAAAGTGTTTCATGTGGTTGTCTCATCGAGAAGGGACATTGAGATACTTGAGCGTGTCCAGAGAAGGGCGACGAGGCTGGTGTGAGGCCTCGAGCACAGCCCTAGGAGGAGAGGCTGAGGGAGCTGGGATTGTTTAACCTGGAGAAGAGGAAGCTCAGGGATGACCTTATTACTGTCTACAACTACCTGAGGGGTGGTTGTAGCCAGGGGGAGGTTGCTCTCTTCTCTCAGGCAGCCAGCACCAGAACAAGAGGACACAGCCTCAGGCTGCTCCAGGGGAAATTTAGGCTCTAGGTGAGGAGAAAGTTCTTCCCTGAGAGAGTCATTGGCTACTGGAATGGGCTGCCCAGGGAGGTGGTGGAGTCACCGTCCCTGGGGCTGTTCAAGGCAGGATTGGACGTGGCACTTGGTGCCATGGTCTAGCCTTGAGCTCTGTGGTGAAGGGTTGGACTTGATGATCTGTGAGGTCTCTTCCAACCTTGGTGATACTGTGACACTGTGATACTGTGATCACTGAACGTCAGGTCACTCTTTGCTAGCCAGCAATAATGATGCATTTTCATACACCTTTCCTTTTCTGGATGTTTCTCTCTTCTGAGTGCCGCCCCTGTCTACAAACAAATCGCCATCAAATGGCCTCAGGCCTGGAGATGATGGCCTGGTTTGGGTGATTGCAGCACAAGGGCTGCAGGCAGACTCAGGCTGTGCCCCCAGGTTCCATGTCAGCTGTGATGCAGAGGAGGACAGGGCTCTGGGCTGGAGAGTGCCTCCTGCACTGCTTACTCCCTTACCCAAATGCCAAACTTTTGTGTGAGGAAACATCTCCCTCCTCCTCTTCACCTCAAGCCGTAAACCTCCCCAGCTTTACTGAGTGAGAAGCTCTGGGATGACATGTGCCAGGGCTTGAGTGGGAAGGGGTTTGACTTGTGTCTGTTCTCCTCTTTACCATTCAGTGTGAATGTCAGCCATGAAGTGATTGGGAAGAGTAGGCTGGGGAAGGAGTTTGGTTTGCCTGGATCTCAGGATATGTTTCTGAAGTCATGAGCTCAGAAGGTTGTCTTCTACTGAGAGTGCCAATGGCCCTTCAAACACAGGCCCTGCAATGAGAGAAATGTTCTTTGTGCCACTTTCTACCTTCCATCTTCATCCTTTCTTTGCACCAGCTGAGCTGATGTCACCTGGAACCAGCACAAGGGGGGTTCACCTCAACAGGCCTCACTGGACAGGCAGGACAGGTTCTCCTGGGTGTCCCTTTGCCTCCCATCACCACATGTGTCAAGCTGCTACACAAACCAAAAGATCATGTCTGAACATACCTTGGGTAAATTCCTCCTTGGGAAAAGAGACCAACGCACACCCGACTCCAACCTCCTTTCAAGGCATTGTAGACAGAAAGTCTCTCCTCAGCCTCCTTTTCTCCAGGCTGAACAACCACAGTTCACTCAGCTGCTCCTCACCAAACTTGTTCTCCAGACCCTTCACCAGCAACTCTGGTGGGTCTCAGGGGAGCCTCTGGGAGCTTGCCAAGCCAGATTACACCACAGCAAGAGGATTTCCAGTCAAGGCACATCATGAGGGACATCCTGCCAGCAGCTTATGTGCCTCTAATCTGCCTAGCTCGTCAGCAAGCTCCATCTACTTATGATCAGGGCAGTCCTGAGGCAGGCAGGAGCTGAAAGAGGACATTTTCTGTGTAAATACACCACCTTTGCACTAACCTGCACCACTTGCAGCTGCTGAGTCCATCACAGAGCGTGAGGGAGCTTAGGTACCTTGGGGTGTTTCAGCTCAAGACACAACACACTGCTCACTCTGTGACAGCCACCCCGTGGCACTCTCGGAGCCAGAATGCAGAGTATAGAAGACAACTTGCTTGTAGAACCATGGGATGGGCTTTGAGATCATCAAGTCCAGTGCTTAACCCAGCACTGCCAGGTCACCACAAATCATGTCTCTCAGCACCACCTCCCTATGGCTCTGAAAACTCCTCCAGGGATGGGGACTCCACCCCAGCCCTGGGCAGCCTGGGTCAGGCCTTGACAACCCTCAAGGGGAAGAAATTGTTCTTCACATCAACCCAAAGCTTCCCCAGTGCAACTTGAGGCCATTTCCTCTCATCCTGTCAGTCGTTACTTCAGAGAAGAGCCCAATCTCCAGCTGTCTCCAAGCTCCTTTCAGGGAGTTGTAGAGAGCCAGAAGGTCTCCCTTCAGCCTCCTTTCCTCCTGACTTAACCACACCAGGTCCCTCAGCTGCTCCTCACTAGATCTGTTCTCCAGACACTTCGCCAGCTCTGTTGCCCTTCTCTGGGCCTGTTCCAACACACAGAATCATAGAATCAGTCAGGGTTGGAAGGGACCACAAGAATCATCTAGTTCCAACCTCCCTGCCATGGGTATGGACACCCTACCCTAGATCATCTTGAGTGCTGTGTCCAGTTCTGGGCTCCTCAATTCAAGAGAGATGTTGAGGTGCTGGAAGGTGTCCAGAGAAGAGCAGCAAGGATGGGGAGGGGCCTGGAACACAAACCCTATGAGGAGAGGCTGAGGGAGCTGGGGGTGTGCAGCCTGGAGAAGAGGAGGCTCAGGGNAAAAGGGCTTTCAACTTTCTGCCTTTTCAAGCATTTCAGTTATTTCTGCATTAACTTCGCTGTCCTTCTTGGAGTGAGAAGCCCAAACTGAAGGCAGGGTTTGAAAACAGATCTTGTGCGAGTTCCTGTTTGGTTTACAAGCCCATTCCAGCTCAGAGCAGCCTTCCCAGTGAGCAGCAACCTGTGCTCCTCTCCTGGGTGCTCTCAGCCCAGATCTGTGCAGAGTCCACCTGCCCTGCCAGGCCAAACGGCTGGGAGCTACAGCACCCACAGGAGGGGCTGCCACTGACCTTATTCTGCTGGGATGGGGCTTTGGGATGCACTAACCCCCACAGTGTACTGTGCACCCACTGGTGTGCTATGCAGGGAGAGGATGGGGCAGGGAGAACACAAATGGGGCAGAAGAAAGAGAAGCCCAAGAAGGGCAGGGATCATTCTGCTCAAGGCAGCATTTTCTGATTGGGATCTCTGAAAGCTTTGGAACTAAGGCAAAGCTTCTGGCTGGCCTGGTGGGCACAGGGCTGCCACCTCCTCTGTTTCAACAAAGCTGGTGAAGGGTCTGGAGAACAGGTCTGGTGAGGTGCAGCTGAAGGAACTGAGGTTGTTCAGCCTGGAGAAGAGGAGGTTGAGGGGAGACCTTCTGGATTTCTACAACTTCCTGAAAGGAGGTTGGACCCAGGTGGGAGTTGGTCGTTTCTCTCTAGTATCAGGTGATAGAAAAGAAATGGCCTGAAATTGTGCCAGGGGAGGCTTAGGATGGAGACTAGGAACAATTTCTTTGCTGCAAGAGTGGACAGGCATTGGAACAGGCTGCCCAGGGAGGCGGTGGAGTCACTGTCCCTGGAGGCATTCAGGAAATGTCTGGACTCAGCACTCAGGGCCATGGTTTAATGGCCATGGTGGCGTTAGGTCAACAGTTGGACTGGGTGATCTTGGAGGTCTTTTCCAACCCAAACAATTCTGTCTGATTCACCTCCTGGAATTGCAAGGATGTCCATACTGCCCCTGTGTGTTTTCCAGGCTACTGGAAGATCCCCACAGGCACCATGTCAGCCCTCCCTGGCCCATGAATCACACCAATAACCATGTGCGAGGCTGGCATTTGGGACAGCTGGCAGTTGCCCTGCACCAGGGAGATGAAGGCTTCCAGCTCCTTTCTCCTGGTGATTTATTGGAGAGGCTTGCTCTTTCCAGGAACTGTGACTAGCACCTGTGATTGATGGACACCCCACATCTGCTCTTGCTCTCGTCACCCACGGGTGGCCTCCAGCAGGGTTTCCCTGCTGCTGGCTGCCAGCCTGACCCCGGCCCTGCGTGGGAGTCTGCACAGTGCCAGCAGGGAGAGAGCAGGACGGGGGTGGCACGTGGAGCAGCAGCTTCCAGCCATCTATTTACTTGCTGAGCAACAGCATCTAAATTTAGTTCTTCATCTAATGCCTCTCTGCAGGAAGTGTCCCTTTTCCACCAGCCATGAGCTGGATGCTTGGTCAGTGATGGACTACAAGTAACTGACTCCCCAACACCAGCCCCTTGTGTTCCACCTAAAGCCTTCCAGTAAGAAAGTTTGCCTGGTGCAGTTGCTTAGATATTCATGGAAAGGACCTTAAAGATTATTCCATTCCAAACTCCTGGCCTTAGGCAGGGACACCTCCCACTAGACCAGGTCACTCAAGGCCTCATCCAGTCTGGCCTTGAACACCTCTAAGGAGAGGGCATCCACAACCTCCCTGGGCAACCTGTTCCAGTGTCTCACCACCCTCACTGTAAAGGATTTCTTCCTATCTGCAGTCTGTATCTGTCTTCTTCAAGTATCATCAGAAAGTCAGAGGAGTAGTGAGAAGCTACCTCAGCACTCTGAGGAGTACCTTCTGAACAAACAGAGCAGCTTCAACAGCAGAATGCAGAAAGGGATTTTTGCAGCTTATTACTCCTCTACTGAGGGTGCTGCTGGGGGAGTTTCTGCCCTGCTCACCCTTCAAAACGTGGTCAGGGGAAGATGTGTTGCTGCCGCTCGTAATTTCAGCATCTCACCCCTCCCAGTACCCCCAGCAAAACCATCTTGTGAAACTGTCTGCCCTAGAAAGAGATGTTAGCTTCTAATCTGCCTGAGGATAAGCAAAAGAAGAGTCAAAGCCACCAAAAAGAATCAAAAAGGTCCATAAGAGCCAAAAGGACATTACTTAGTCAATGAATCCTACAATCTCCTGGGTTTAGGCTCACCTTAGCACAGCTGAGGATGGCCATATCCAAGCAGCAAGGATGCAGCTCCAGAGAATGCTGGGCACCTCCATAGTAGATCAGCCAGGCTGGCCTCACCTTGACATCCTGCTGCTGCTGTGAAAGGACATTTCATGAGGAGGTGGGACCAAGCTGGTGCCAGCCACACTGTCCCCTGAAGCAGGGATGTGACTTCAGCCCATTAGAACAGGCAGTGTACCAGTGGAGGGTCACAGAATCATGGAATAGTTGAAGGGAACCTTGAAGATCATCTAGTTCCAACTCCCCTGCCATGGCTCCATCCAACCTGTCTTTGAACACTTCCAGGTTTGAAGCCTCCACAGCCTCACTGGGCAACCTGTTCCAGCATCTTGCCACCCTCATGGGAAAGAATTTCTCCCTCATATCTCATGTTAATCCAGTTTCTTCTACTTTGAAGCCATCACCCCTCATCTTGTTGTTCTATGTGTTTGTCAAAAGTCTCTCTCCAGCTCTCCTGTACCCACCTTCAGATATTGGAAGGCAGCTCTGAGGTATCCCTGGTGCTTTCTCTTATTCAGGATGGACAACCCCAAGTTTCTCAGCCTGTCTCTACAGCAAGGGGGTTCCAGCCCATCATTGCTGTGTTGCTCCACATGGCACAGGAACACTGTGAGGCTTCACCGATTTCAGCACAGCTTGGCCATCTTTGACAGAAGGGCTGGGGAAGGAGCTCTCAGGGGCACAAAAAGTGTTTCACAGCCTTGCTCCCACTGAGGACTTCCAAAGCAGAAGTGCCTTGACTCACATCCAGGGAGGCAGTGGGAAGGGAAGTGCCGTGCAAGCCTCTCCTATCACCAGCATTCATGGCACTTACAAAGCCACTCAGCTTCCATTCCTGGGGACCTCCCAGAAATCCTGATGGGAATCTCCAACCACACCTGGGCAGCACTGCCTCAGAGCTGGAGGACACCACCAAGGCTTCACCACCATGATTGCTGAGTGGCACCATGAAAACAGGAACCACCAGGTAGGAGTGCTTGTGAAGAGCCTGAGGCAGGAATGAGAGCAGAAGGCACTTTTCTGTGGTGGCTTTGAGAACTCTCAGTTTCTCAGTGCCTTCCCCAGAGAAGCACAGACTCTTTCCCTCACCCCCTCAGCCCCTCCCTTCACCTACTGGCATCTCCTTTTGGGATGCTCAGATGCACCAAGCAAACCCACCAGTCACACAGCTAGACTGAGGAAGACTTTGTGGCTGTGCTCTTCCCTGCAGAGGTGCTCGGGGACACAGGTCTGATCTGCCTCTCCATTCCCTCCCACATTCCACTGCCACCAGGCTTCTGCTGCTGAGGCTTTAAGCAACAAATGAGCCGAGTCAGAAACTCCCACCTGGAAAGCTCTGCCTGAGCTAATTGGAAATCACAGCCATGAAGTTACTGCAATTAAGTTAGCAGAGCCTAATGAACACAATTAGTGAGCCAGACCCAAATGCTGGAAACCTCACATGCCCAGCAGAGAAGAGAATCCGGGTGGGGGTTGGGCTTTTCTCTCTAGCATCAGGTGATAGGACAAAAGGAAACGGTCTGAAATTGTGCCAGGAGAGGTTTAGGTTGGACATGAAGAAATGATTTCCTGGAAGAGTGGCCAGGCATTGGAACAGGCTGCCCAGGGAGGTGGTGGAGTCACCACCCCTGGAGGCGTTCAAGAAATGTGTGGACATGGTACCTGGGGACGTGGTTTGATGGCTGTGGTGGTGTTGGGTCAGTGCTTGGACCAGATGATCTTAGGAGTGCTTTTCTAGCCCACATGATTCTATGACTCTATGATTTATCCCCTTCAAGCAGAAGATCTGAACTGCTGTGCTGACAGCCCTCTGTGCTCATCTGAAGATCAGCTGCAAAAAGATGCCTGCTGATCTAAGTGGCCCTTCCTTGTCCTTTAGGCACTCCTGCAGTAGCGATTGGTCGCTCGGGGCTGTATCTGAGGCCAGCAGTGAGGCGCTGCAGCAGGCACCCTCAGCTGCAAGGCTGCTTTCAAACCTTGCTGGACAAGTAATGCACAAGGAGATTCCCACAGGGGTCGGTGGTGCTCTGCAGGGATGTGAGCAGAATGCAGCCCCACCAAGGCTGCTCTGGACCCTCCTGGAGCAGGAGCAAAGGAGGAGCTGAGTTCCCCTGCACAGTGCTACGGCACTGTGCCAGCATGGGCACGGCAGGGATGGCCAAGACCTTCACTGGCACAAAGACAACTCTGCTTCCAGCCTCACCAGTGGGTGTGAGCGTCAGGGACATATTTTCTAGACAGGAAAGCAAGACAATTGGCCAGGAATGTGTTTCTTATTTTGCTCCTGCTGCATGACCTCACTGCTTTTTAATTTCAGTTTCTCCAGACCACTCTGCACTGTTGGTCACTGTAGCCCTACAGCTACAGGCAGCTGCTTCACCTCCCAGGCCCTGCCTTGGCCCCGCAAAGCTGTGTCCTCTCCTCCACCCTGCAGCCAGTAGGGTTTTTCCCACCATGCTGAACAGTGGGTGAAGAGTTTGGCTTGGAAGTGATCTTTAAAGGTCCAGCCCTTGGCTCTCTGAGGCAGAGAAGAGGGATGTGGTCACACACTGACTGCCCCAGCAAGCCTTTGGCCAAGTAGCACCTTCTAGGCTCTACACCAGCTGAGATCATCAGGACCAGAAGTCTGGGTGAAACACATCTGGATTCTTCTCCTGCAGCAGATGCAAAGTACCTCTGAAGTAAATTACTGTTGTGCCCAGAAATTCCAAAAGGATGGAAGTCCTGACTTTTGGCCACAGCCACTTGTTCCCTCGTGTAGAGGATCAGAGGCCCCATTTTGCAGCACCAGATGCTAGATACAGGCAGCACTGGTAAACAACAGGTCTGTTTGCTGACTTGTGGGGAAGGGGAAAGCCCAAAGCCCTGCACAAAAAATGCTTTTCTCAACAGAAAACTTCTCCAGGCTTTCCAGTGCTCATGAACCACATGGAAAAGACCTTAAGGTCATAGAATGGCTTAGATTGGAAAGGACCTCAGAGATCATCCACTCCAAGGTTCCAGCCATGGGCAGGGACACCTCTTAATTAGATTCGGATGCTCAAGGCCTCATCCAACCTGGCCTCAACCCTCTCCAGGGAGAAGGCATCCAAAACCTCCCTGGGCAACCCACTCCAGAGTCTCACTGAAGAACTTCTTCCCAAGATCCAGTCTAAACCTCCTCTACCTCAGCTTCAAACTATTCCCTTTTGTCCTGTCTCTAAACACCCTTATGGTATTGGAAGACAGCTATGAGGTCCCCCCAGAGTCTTCTCTTCTCAGCCTGTCCTCATAGTAGAGATGTTCCAGCTCTTAGATCATACTTGTGGCCCTCCTCTGGACTCTTTCTAACAGCTGTGTCCTTCTTATGATGTGTCCTCTTATTTAAGGTGGAGTTTCACCAGAGCAAAGGGGAAGAATCCTCTCTATCATCCTGTTGGTCACACTCCTCTTGATGCAGCCCAGGACACCATTTGCCTTCTGGGTTGCATGAGCACACTGCTGGTTCGTGTTAAGCTTCTCATCAAGCAACACCCTCAAGTGTTCAGAGCTACTCTCAACCCACTCTCCACCCAGCCTGCATTTGTGCCTGGGATTGGCCTGACCCAGATGCAGAACCTTGCACTTGAGGTCACTGAGTTCAACCAAGGGGAACGTTTGTGACACTACCCAAAACAGAGAATCCATCGCCGCTGTGCAAGCACCACCATAACTAATGCCCAATGGCTGCAATGGGAGGGGAAAACCCCATTAATCACAGCTGATAATCAACATCTGTGATGGGAAACACACTTCGACCTTGAAACAAAAATTAATTCAATTTAGGCACAAAGCCAGCCCCAGTGAGAGCAGCAGCAGCAGCAGCAGCAGCAGCAGCAGCAGCAGCAGCAGCAGCAGCAGCAGCAGCCGCTGCCGCTGCCGCCTATCACAGACCCTTCCAGGATGGTGGGGTTGGGACCAGGCAGCAAACAGCAAAGACAGCAACAGCCCTGGGCAGGTTTCATCAGCCTACATGAGCTGTTCTCCAAAAAGGAGGGGAAAGAAACCCCCCCAAAAGCTTTCTTCCCATGCAAAGGAGGAGATACCAGCTCACAGATTCACAGAACAGTTTGGGTGGGAAGGGACCTTAAAGATCAATTTGTGTCTCACCAAGCTGCTGCTACTGCTGATATTCTCTGTTTACATGTCCAGCATCACCAAGCATCCCTGCAAGGCTTCAAAACACATGTAGAGGTAGAGAGGGCATTTTGGGATCTGATGGGTTGATGGTTGGGCTTTTCCAGCCTTAATGATACTGTGATTCTAGGATTCCACTGGTGCCAGCCTTCATATGCCAGGATGGTTGGCCACCTGTAGGGTCCAGGGTCACAGAGGGGTTCCCATGTCTCACCAGCCCTCTCTACTGCACCACACACACAACTTTAGCCCCTGTGGAAAACTCTGTGCCTGCCGTGCCTGGCAGAGCAGCGTGCTGCAGAGCTAGCTGAGGCCACAGGCACAGCAGAGCAGAGCTGAGGCAGGGCTGGCCTCACTCCCATGGCAAGTGGTGTTTCTTAGGGGTCTGGACCTAACAAAGCTTGGCCAGCCTGGCACCAAAGCCAGACTTTGGCTCTCCCCAGTGAGACCACCTTTATTCTGCTCATGGCTCAGGCAGGCTGGAGTTGGCTTGGCATTGCCTTTGTTGGACAGCAGATCTCCCCTGCTTCTCTGGCTGTCAGGACACCAGCACCTTCTCCATGCAGTGCACTGCCCAACAGACTGCCTCTTCTCTCCCCACTCCATGGGCAATGCTGCCCTTTCTTCCACCCTATTCACTTCCAGGGCTGGCCAGTACAACCCACCCATAGCCATGCCATCACAAAATCCTAGCATGGTGGGGTTGGAAGGGACCTCTGGGGATCATTCGACCTTGGGGAGTCTCCTTCTCTGGAGAGATTCTAAACCCACCTGGACCTTGTGATGCTGGGCAAGTGTGCTAGTTTGAGCCTAGCTAGCATGTTTTGGTGAGAAGAACTAGATGATAGGCTGAGAAATGAAAACAATGGTGAGGTCTACTTCCCTCACAGTCTTGCTGGGATGTGTAAAGAAGAAAGGCAAAACAAAGATTAGGTCACTTGCTTCTTCTCTTCGCTGGGGAGCTTTGCCTGCTGGGGAGAAGCTGAGGCTGCTGGCTGGACTCCATCNTGGGGTTGAACTGGATGCTCTCCAGAGGTCCCTTCCAACCTTTACCATTTCGTATGATTCTGTGATTCTATTGAGGAGCTGAGATTAGAAACCTGCCAAGAGACAAGAAGGAAAGAAAATACGAACTGACCTGTGCCAGTGCAGAAAAAGGTTACTAGTGGAAGTTCAATCCTTAGCTAAACACTGAAATCAGAATAAGCAAAGCCAATAAAAGACCCCTCAGGCAGGTTGAGTGCCACAGAGCTCCCCATCATGAGAAGTTCTGCTGAAAAGTCAGCTCTCAGAAACCAGAGCAAACATTCCCACGGCTAAAACCAGCAACCCCTTTTATCAGCTCTTGTGCTGCAAGCTGCACATCAGCTGTGCAGTGGTGTTTGGGCAACCTCCCTGCCAGCCAGGTCACTCTAGAACACTTCTAAGGAGCATTTTCTGCTTCTCCTTCAGAAGCAGGTGAATGCTTAGCCATGAACTCTCCAGGCAATACAGGATGAGTATTAGGACCATGGTCCCAGGCATGGCGACTCCATCAGTGCCCTGGGCAGGCCATTCCAATGTTTGATGATCCTTTCAGTGAAGAAGTATTTCCTAATACCCAGCCTAAACATTCCCTGGCACATGTGGACATGGCATTTGGGCACAAGGTTTAATAGAGTAGAATAGAATCAACCATGTTGGAAGAGACCTCCAAGATCATCCAGTCCAACCTAGCACCCAGCCCTATCCAGTCAACCAGACCATGGCACTATGTGCCTCATCCAGTCTTTTCTTGAACACCTCCAGGGACAGTGACTCCACCACCTCCCTGGTCATGGTGGTGTTGGGTTGGTGGTTAGACTGGATGATCTTAAGAGGGCTTTTCTAACCCAAACTATTCTGTGAATTTAAAATCATCTGCACATAACTGACATTCGCAGGCAGATTCAGCTGGAGAGAGCAGCACAGGCTCTACACTTTGCCTTCATGCTTTAGGATGTACTAGAGACAGCAGCAGGAACCTAGGCAGGCAGCTCTGCACCCCCACACACTTGCACCCTCCCCTGCCAGGGGAGAGACCCAAATTACCCACTGAAAAGCAGCGTTTCCTCAGCCCACAGCAGGCAGTGAGTAACTCCCAGCAGATCTCAGATCAGGGAGGGAAGCGCCGTGACTCAGCCGCCAGCCTCCGTGCTCCCCACGGGGAAAGTCACTTTTCTTCAGCAGCAGGGCTTGGGGCTGGGGAAGTCAGAAAGAGGGGTTTGGAGAGGCCATGGGGACACCAGGGCTCTGATTTAAACTTACAGATGTAGATACCTGTGCCCATGGGCGAACTGCATCACTGCTCACCATCCCTGGCCGCTTGCAGTGCCAGGGAAGCCGCAGCGGCAGGTGGGAGAGGGTCTGGCCCAGCAGGAGCGTGCGGTGACAAGGCACCAGCCAGCACAGCCTGATCTCAAACCGCTCATTACCTCTCGCTCAGGAGCAAATTAATGCCAGGCAGAGTTGTCACAGGCTTCAGCAAACAACCTTCTTGAGCAAATTGATGGGGTAGAGGGAAGCCATAAACAGATTCAAAACGACCCAGTGCCAGTGGAGCCAAGCAGGGTGTGGGGCTGCCCTGGGTAAGGGGGGCAGCCCTTGGGCATCTCCTCCACTAAGTGGATGGCAAAAGGATGCAGGAAAGATGTTGCATTTCAAGGGATTTGGCCCCAGACAGTTCCACAAAATCTCCAAATCCCAGCACAGTGGGACTTGGAAGGGACCTCTGGAGATTGGGAGCACCCACAGCAGCTTGTGCAGGACCACAATGGTGGGTGCAGAATCACAATGGGTGTGCAGTGGGTTTGAAAGCTCTCCAGAGGAGACTCCACAAGCTCTCTAGGCAGCCTGCTCCAGGGCTCCAGCACCCTCACACCAAACAAGGTTCTGCTCCCGTTCATGTGGAACCTCCTGGGTTCCAAATTGTAGCCATTGCCCCCTGTCCTGTCACTAGGCACCAGTGAGAAGGATCTGGCCCCATCCTCTTGCTCCACACAGGTGCTTTTGCTCTTGCTGAGCATTGATCAGATCTCCTCTCAGTCTGCCCTTTCTCTAGGCTCAACATCCCCAGGTCTCTCAGCCTTTCCTCCTCACAGAGATGCTCCAGGCCCATCAGCACCTTTGGGAGCCTCCTTTGGACTCTCTCCAGTAGTTCCCTGTCTCTCTTGAACTGAGGACTCTAGAACTGGACACAAGACGGCAGCTATGACCTCATGAGGGCAGAGCAGAGGAAAAGGTGAACCTCTCTTGACCTACTGACCACAGTCTTCATGCAACTCAGGATATTCACCACCAGACTTGGCAGTGGGAGACCTGCAGTCCAGCATGGGGTATCAGCACTTCAGTCTCACACACCTCGACTGTGACCCCACTAGCACCAGGGATTTTCAGCTGAGAGAACCACAGAGCCCATTCCCTGTCTCACACCTGCTGCCAGGGGTTGCTCCACATCCAGCTCAGCTGTCTTCCATTTCCAGCCACATTATCAAACCCAAATGCTCCAGGTTTTGGTGTCTGATAGAAACCAGCTTCCCATTTATGTGCTTTTCCTGAGAAATTAGCTTTGAAAACAACTTGCCCAACTCAGTGTTTTGTAATCTGCACTAGAAAAAAAACAACTTGAAGGCTGAGTTTAGGGCAGAGAGGGGAGATTTAGAGAGGAGATTAGGAAGAATCTTTAGAGTGAAGGTGAGGAGACACTGGAACAGGTTACCCAGGGAGGTTGTGGATGCTCCTTTACTAGTGCTCATCAAGGCCAGACTCTTGTCATTGGTGCCAAATGGATGAGGGGCAAGGGGCACAAACTGGAACCCTGGAGATTCCATCTGTCAGGGTGCTGGAGCTCTGGAGCAGGCTGCCCAAAGAGGTTGTGGAGTCTCCTCCTCTGGAGAGATTTCAGACCCAGCTGGCCATTGTGATCCTGGGCAAGCTGCTGTGGGTGACCTGGCCCCTAACCCAACCACCATGTTCAACACCACAGATGGCTTCCCAGCTGGGCATTGTAGGGCAGCCACCAGCCCTCACCAGCATCTCCTCTGAGCCAGCCCACAGCTCCTGAAGCAACAGAAGGGCTTGAGGCCCCTACACAGCATGCATCACCAAACACAACTACAGAACAATGGTTTGGAATTAGAGAAGAGCAGATTTAGATTGGATGTTAGGAACAAGATCTTTACAATGAGGGTGGTGGAACACTGCAACAGATTGCCCAGGGAGGTAGTTGAGGCTCCCATCCCTGGAGATATTCAAGGTCAGGCTTGACAAGGCTCTGAGCAGCCTGATCTAGTGGACAACATCCCTGCCGGGGGGTTGGACTAGATGATGTTTGGAGGTCCCCTCCAACCCAAACCATTCTAAGATTCTATGGATTCAGCACATCAGCAGAATGCCTTACTGCAGATCTCCTGACAGGTGTGGTGTTGGTGTGAATAACATCACAATAAAACACCAAGTCACTCCCCCCCAGACCACACTGGGCTCCTGCAGGGCTTAGTCTCAGGAAACCTCCAAACCCACAGTGTGGAGCAGCTGAAGCTGTAAGAAGCCTTCAGCATAGAAAGAACTGAACTGGTCTGAAAAAGACCCATCATGCCCAAAGCCATGCACAGGTTTTACAGGTATAAGGAAGGGAAATCTTCAAGATGAAACCAAAAGTGAAGTTTCACAGCACACAGGAACCTGCTAATGATGTTCCACAGGCAGCACAGAACCTGTTACAGAGAACACTTGAGGCCTTGAGCAACCTGGTCTAATGTGAGGTGACCCTGCCCATGGCAAGGGGTTGGAAGTAGATGTTCTTCAAGGTCCCTTCCAACCCAAACCATTCTGTGAATCTATGAACTCTAAAGAACACCTTCTACTCCTCAACACTGCAGTTTAGGCTTTAACCCAACAGAGCTTTTCCTCTGGCAAAACAAAAGAGCCAAGGCAGCCACTCACCGTCACAGAACTAAAAATGGCATTTAGAAACTTCTGCATGAGCTTTCTAACATCACCTCAGGGAGTTGCCTTCACTGTGCCCTTGGTTTTGACTCTGCATTTGCTGAGGAATTGCTGCCATTGCCCTGCACGATGCTGAGACAAAGCAGCCACAGAACCACTGAATGGCTTGGGTTGGAAGGGACCTTAAAGATCTTCTAGTTCAAATCTCCCTGCCAGGGGACACTTTTCATTAGACCAGGCTGCTCAAGGCCTCATTCCGAGGATCCAAAAGCCCAGGAGCCAAGGAGCCATCACTCCACCGAGAGAGGGCAGTCAGCTTCCTCAGCTCTCACCTGCAGACTCAGCTGTGCTTTGGCTGGGGTGGTGCTCGGGCATGGTATCTAACCCAACCTCTGGCACAGAGCCACTGACTCCAAGGAGGACCCAGGTCCCTGCCATGCCTTCCAAGCACCTGAAACTGAAACTCTCTGCAGGTTCTTAGTAAAGTGGCAAAACTCCAATGACTCACCTGCTGGAATTCCAGTCTGCTCCATCCTGTGAGCTGGTGCTGACACAGACACATGGGTCAGGACACCTGGCACCACAGGAGCACAAGACAAACACAGCAGTCCCAGCACATGCAACCTTCTGGTCCTCTTTGGAGGAGGGTTCCTCCCAGCAGAAAGTGGCAGCAAACCAGTTCTTCCAACCTTCTCACTGTTGACAGGACCTGGAGGACATAAGACTGAAGTTTTTCCCTTGACCTCAGCACCGGCCAGGAGCCTGCTGCAGTACAAGCCCATTGTTTGCTTTGTAAGGGCCCAGCAATGCCAGGAATGTCACACATCCAGGTGGAAGGACAACAGGAGCTGGTGCAAGGAGAGCAGGAGGTGGCCAGGGACAGGAGCCTAGCAGGACACATCAACTTGCAAAGGAAGGCCGGGAAGGTTCCTCCAGCTACTCCTCCATCAGCACTGAGGTGCACAACCACTGCTCTGGGAGCATAGGGTGACAACACCAGGCAAAGCAGAAGACAAAGGCAGGTGGGTTTCCATCTGGCAAATGTTTACTGCAGAGCCAGATCATCATAGGGAAATGTTTCTTGGACACCCCCTCTTAAACACCATCCTGGGGACCACATCCAGTGTTAGAGGACATAGGATGCAAGTTACCTCCTCCATCTGCTTCACATCTCAAGCCTCAGGTATCAGAACTCCCCCTCACACCCAGCAGAGTGTGGACACCTGGCCTTGGGGACGGTTCTGCTTGTCCACGGTCCTTGTGTGACATCTGCTAGCCTTCTCAGGAGAGCATGCCTGCTGGCTTTGGCATCTCCTCTGAGCAGGAAGTAGGGGCCTGGTGATTTCTGTTCTGCCTTTTTTGTCTGATTGATTTTTCAGGCAAACAGAAGCTGTTTGTAAACCCCTTCAGCTGACTGCTGGAAGGCCAGGGCCAAAAGGCTCAGCCATGCTTTCGACACACAGAAGCAGCAGCTCACAGAGCCATCAGCAAAGCCCAGGCCTAGCTTGAGAAGATGCTGGAAAACAAACTCACAAATAAACTGATGAAGACAGCTGGCCAGGGGTGAAGAAAGGTGGAACTGTTTTCTCCGTCAGCAGGCACCTCAGGGCACCTCTGCTCTGCAGATGGGCAGTGCGGGTGCCCAGGTAAACAAGCAGCTCACAAAGGCCTCACAGATGGTGCAGGACACACGTCCTCACCAGATACTGCTGCCCTTTGACAATTATTTTTGGCAAGCAGGAAGCAATTTGGTTTGTTTGGAGAAGTGGCCAGAACGGGCCCCGAGAGGCAGCTGTCCTGCTCCAGCTTTGCCTTTCAGACTGGGTCCTATGCCACAGGCTCCCAACTGCTCGAGGGGACACAGATTGGACTCGCTCTGTCTTCTCATCCAGTCTCAGTAGAAGGGGGCTTGGTGCTGAACTGATCTTGTTAGACTTGGCTGTGTTAGAGGGAAAAAGGGAAGCTCTGACCTCTTCTGCTGACACTCAGAAGACCACAGCATGACCCAGGAAAACACCAACTTCTACATTTTCTGACCTGCTCATCCTTCTAACTCAGCAACAGCTCCCCACAGCCTCCACTGCACGGATCCAGAGCAAAGAGAAAACAGATCCTGCAGCCTCAAGCTATCTTCTTATCTCCTGTGCAACTATCCTGCAGCTCCAAGCTATCTTCTACACAGAGACACCACTTTACCTAGCAGGAATAGATCTGGCACCAGAACCAAGAGACTGGCATAAATTAACATTTCTGGAATGAGGGAATCCAGACTAATGCAAACCCCAAAATATTAACCCATACAGTTCCAGGAGTCTGTCCATAGGTCACTTGAGTTTGTCAGCCACTGGTACCCTACATTTGGTACTAAAGCTGGAGGCTCTTTGCTTTCTGTTCTTTAAAGAGCACTCCTCATTCCTGGTCACCTGGAAGGCTGAAGACTGTTTCTACCCAACAACATGTACTCAAGGGCCTTCGATGACACTCAGGTGTGTCACACAGGTGTGAACACCTAAGTCAGGTCAAAACCTTCCTTCACTCTCTAGCTGGAGCCATTAGGCTAACAACCCACCTCCATGCAGCATAAGCAAGCCAAGGCTGGGCTGTTCCATGTGACTGGAAGCACACACTCGGACATACACCCATCCCAGCTACCAGGAGCCTGCTTGTTCACCTACCTGGCAGCAGGAATTCTCTCGGCTCTGCAGCAAAGGACACGAGAAGTGTCAGAGATGCAATGACAGCCACATGGGTAGAGGTTGCACATTTTCCAAGTTTTAATAGACACCAAAGTGAGTCCATTGTACTTAAGACACTACAATGATTTCATCCTATTGCATGTCCTGCTCCATTACATTTCTCAGAGCACAGAATTGAGCAAAGGTCTGGCAGCTTTAGAGTTAACAAGTGTGTGAAATCTGTAAGGAAAAGAAGCAGCAGCAATAATCTGGGGGGGTTTGGTTTGGGTG
Source organism: Tricholaema leucomelas (assembly GCA_013400475.1). Classification (NCBI taxonomy): domain Eukaryota; kingdom Metazoa; phylum Chordata; class Aves; order Piciformes; family Lybiidae; genus Tricholaema lacrymosa; species Tricholaema leucomelas. The sequence continues at coordinate 50,394 of WAAF01014693.1, forward strand.
GTTTTTATCAAGAATAGCTAACTTTTGAGTAATAAATACATTCCGAGTTGTGGGCTTTGCTGTTCTCCTAGTTCACTCCCACGTCACTTGTCAGATTCTCATCCTAGGGTGAGATATCCTGAAGACTTTCCCAGCAGCCTCACACCAGAAGAGCCTCCTCTGACTGCAGGTCCCGGCGCCCATCCCCTGTCGTGGACGAAGAGCAGCGCAATCTGACAAGGGAAGGCATCCTCCTGCCACGCGCACGGCAGCCTCCAGCTTCTCCTAGGGAGCGTGTCAGGGTGCTGACAGCCTTGGTGACCCTCTAGGAGAACAGCTGTGCTCTTATCTTCTGTTACCTTGAAGAAAGTGAAAGAGGGAGAGGTCACTGCAGGTGGCTGGGCACAGCCCGGTGTTAGCAGACAGGCACACGCTGCAGGGGCCCTCTATATATAGACAGGAATTCTGCTGCTCCTGGCCAGCCTGGCAGGCAGAGCCAGCACCAGCTACAGCTCTGGAAGGAACCCATCAAGTTAACAAACCCATAGCAGGAGCAGTTTTCTCCCACTGCAGTGAGGAGCACAAATCCCTGCTCTCTGGCCTAAAGACCAGCAGGTCCCTGGACGGGTGGGTTACTGGAGGTTAATCTGCCACGAGTTCCTGCAGAGCGTGCCACGTGAAGAACATCTGCCTCCACTTTCCAAACACAGGCCAGAAAATAGGATTAATTTCCCCTGGAGAGCAAGCTGAGCAGAAGCTTTTCTAAGTACCTGCAACTGCTGAAGACGTCAGCTGCTGCCCAAGCAGTCACAGGTGCTTAGAGAAGTCACACGCTGATGAAGAAGCATGGCAGCCATGACACCTTCTCATGTTGCCTCCTTCCCCTTGGGCCCCTCACCCACCACAGCCTGCCCTTCCCAGCCCAGCCCATGGCTCATTTCAGGCTGCAGAAGCAAGTGTGTGCCACGGCAGCACTGTGGAGCCCCTGGGATGGCCGGCATCTCTCAAAGGACCATGCCCTGCCTCCCTCCCACATAGCCCTCTGAAGATCAGAGAGTCACAGAACATTAGAGGCTGGAAGGGACCTCCAGAGATCATGGAGTCCAACCCCCTCACCAAAGCAGGATCACCTAGGGCAGGCCACACAGGAACTCTTCCCAGGCGGGTTTAGAAAGCCTCCAGGGAAGGAGACTCCAACCTCTCTGAGCAGCCTGCTGCAGTGCTCTGTCACCCTCACCATAAAGAAATGTCTCCTCATGTTGTGGTGGAACCTCCTGTGTTCTAGCTTTTACCCACTGTTCCTTGTTCTAATCACTGGGTGCCAACAAGAAGAGTCTGACATCTTCATATTGACATCCACTAAGATGCCCTCTCAGCCTTCTCAAGACTAAACAGCCCCAGGTGTCTCAGTCTTTCCTCACAGAAGAGATGTTCAAGTCCCCAGATCATCCTCATAGGCTCCGTTGGACTTTCCCATGCGCCACGACTGAGCAGTGTCTGGGCAGTACAGGCACTCAAGATGCTCATTCTGAATTCAGAAGCCAAAGCCACCCACTCCAGATCACCAGAGGGTGATGGAGCTGCTTGTGCCTGATGTGTTACATCACTGCCATTTGGCCTCCTCACCAGCCAATCTGAGAGCAGATTGCAGGCTTGAGTGATGCATCTGCTGGAGAGGGATATGACCATCAAAGCAAAACATGCAGAGAGAGAAGCCCTCACCTGTACCCCTGCATGGAAGAGGTACTTGAACTAGTCCTGCAAGTCAGGCTGCAGTGTAGAAGCATTGGGAGAGTTCACAGGGAGGATCCATTTGCCTTCAAGATCAAGTGAAACAATCAGGAGACATGGGAAACACCTCAGTGACACGGGAATGAAAAACCCAGAATGGAGACCTAGACTTCAGCTTTCCAGCTGCAAAAGCATCACAGTACCACACCTCAGACCCAGTTCATTTTGAGTCAATCCCAAAGCCTGACCAGCCCTCAGACACATCCATGCCAGATCCGCCAATGTGACCGAGTCAGAGCCACGGGACACACTGGCTCAGAACCGTGTCCCAAACAAACAGGGTTAATGATGAGAGGCAAAAGATCAAAGACCTTTAAAAGCCCCTGGCAGCTGAGGTTTGGGTCTTACAAACACAGAGCACAATCAGCCAAGCACACCGACAGCAAACACAGGAAGATGACCACATTTCCAGCAGCTCTGCTGTGGGCACAGGACCAAACGCGACACTGATCTGCTCTGGCACAGCCCCCACAGTGACCTTCAGCACTGCCCAAACAATGGAGACTTCAAAGAGCTGATTCAGTGCACCCTGAACATCTGCCCTGAAAACTCCACTCCAGAGGACTGCTGCAATTGGGCTCCACCAGCTCCTACAGCACTGAGCAGAACCATCCCACTGCTCAGAAACTAGGCTGGCTCACAACAAGGCTCTGTCACCCACAGTCCTCACTCAGCCTTGCAGAAGAACCTCTCTGTGTGCTTGTGAGATCTTCCAGGGCACACAGCAAGCTCCCCTGCAGGCTTATCACCTCACTTCTACCCACAACCTCAGTGAGGTCTCTGGACTGGGCACAACACGCCTCAGATGGTTTTTGTCCAAAGCCAACCCTTCAGAGACAAATGAGACACCAAGAATTGTTTGGTCTAAACAGGAAAAATGCACTTCCTTGTTGGGGAGGCAGCAACAAGCCCTGGGGCCAGTCTTTGTGATTTTCAAACTTGGAGGAAGGAAGCACCACAACAGAAGAATGACACCAAACAGCCTCCCAGTGAAGGCTTCTCCCTGTGCAAGGGCAGACCCTGGGACCAACTGCAGCTGCTCGCTGAGATCCTTACCTGGGAGCAAAGATCAGGGATTCTCTCCTCTGGAAGCTGAACATCAAACTGCTTTAGAGCAGCTGAGGCTTTGCATCTTGTGACAGCCAAGCCTCGGCACCCTGCTCAGCTCTGCATGGATGGAAGGTTGATTGTCCCCAGCACGCACACACCACACTCTGACGGGCCCAGGCTGAGGAAGGGGCAGGGGCCACCACTGCCAGATCTCAAGGGTCTGTTCTGAGAAACCCAGAAGTTCTCACCATGGGTTCAAGAGAAGAAACACAGTGGCAGTCCCTCATATGTTCTCACTTCATGGTTGCAAAACTTCAGAGATAAACTCCCTGGGAGAATCATTGCCTAGGTGAGAAACACAGGCTAGGTGGAAAAGGACTTCACAAAGTTCCAGTTCATTGGATAAGGAGAAGGTGCAGGTGATGACAGACAGTGTAAGATACTTCTGCATGGAATGGGTCAACACCTCCTTCCTCCTGACCACTGTCTGTGCACTGCAGCTCAGCAGACAGCACCACACCCTCTCCAGTGAGCTCTCAGAGGCTGCTGTCCTCCTCCTAGCAAAGCTGGGCCTAAAACTGCAGGAGAGAGCATGTTCTGTAGGACACTGCATCTGCACCAGGAACCAGCTGCAGAGATCATCTGGCTCTCATTCCATGTTCAGCAGAGCACAAATCCACATCTCCCACCTCCCAGAAACACTTTGAGGGGCAGGTGCAGAACGTCTCCATTCTGTAATGGGGCAGAGGGCAAGCCCTTGGGGTATGCTTCAAATTACATTCTTTTCCTTGATTGAGTCCGTTTGACTTTTCCTTTATACTGTCAGCTACTGCTGCTCTTCTACACAGCTAGAGTTAGCAGAACGCAAACATCACCCCTGCAGAGATAACCAGCACAAAGCCCTCTCTACTGGGACCTCGAACCCTCTGTCAGCATCTTACATCAGAGAAATTCACAGTGATGGAAGAGAGCAGCAGCAGATCCTGGGCAAGCTGACGGGGGTGTCCCTGCTTTAACAGGGGGCTTGGACTGGATGATCTCCAGGGGTCACTTCCAGCCCCACCACACTGGGATTCTGTTTAAAGAAACCCAAACATCTTCGAGAAGGAGCAGCAGGTGGAACATTCTGGACACTGATGTAGCCCTGACATACGTACAAGCAATGAATACAGAACAGAGCTGCTGTCTCAGGACCCTGTGTGCTGAGCTTTGTGTCAAAAGGAAAGCCAAGAAAGGCCTTCTGAAGCTAAGTGCTCCATCACAGTCAAACCCATCAAGTTTTGGGCCAAACAAAGCCACTCACAAAGTCAGACCTGAGCTCTGCATCAGAGTGCAGAAAGCTGATTTGCAATGCCCGAGCATGCAGATGGTGAGGACTCTGCTCACATCACCTCTGCCCTCACCAGGGGAGCTCACACCTTGACCCTTGAGGTACCACAAGCACAGGACATCCCTGGCAGCCCATCCACTCCCCTGCTGGGCCTTTTGCCTTTGCGACAGTACCGTGTGCCCTGACGAAAGGGTTGCTACATGTGGTGCTGGGCTGGAGCACCAGCAAGCAGAGATGGGCTCCAGGTGAAGCTCAGGAGTCACACACGTGTGCCCGGGGTGAAGTCTGGAACTCATCTCCTACAGATGGGTTCTCTGGAAAGCCCTGGAGTGCTGCAGCACTGAAACCCTCCACGTCACAACAGCCCCAGCTCTGTTAGCCTGCATGTCCTGGCAGGCTGGGAAGTGACGGCAGCAAGAAGCCTGCTCGTTTTCTCCACTCAAGCAGCCAACTTGGAGGAGTATTTTCTAATCATAATTCAATTAACAGCAGGCTAACTGAGCACCACCAAATCAGCCTTCCTCCAGGCATCCCATCCTGGGGGGAAGGCAGTGAGCTAGCCCTACCTCAAGCTCAGGAAGATGGCACAATCCCAGCATGGTGGGGTTAAAAGGGATCTCTTGGTGAGGTTAAAAGGGACCTCTAAGGATCATCCAGTTCAACCCTCCCACTAAACCAGGGGCAGCCACAGCAGCTTGCCCAAGATCACAAGGCCCAGGTGGGTTTGGAATCTCTCCAGAGGAGATGACTCCACAACCTCTCTATGGAGCTGGCTCCAGCACCCTCACACCAAACAAGTTTCTCCTCATGGAGAAAACAATCGAGAAGTCATATCCTCCTGCAGCCCTGAGGAGGAGGGACAGGAGTCATGGCATCTAGAGGACATTCGACAGGCAGCCAAGTGCCTCCTGCAGGGCTTTGATTCTAAAGATGGTAGCTGCTTACCAGCTCCAGTCATGGAGGGAAGGGCAAAGAGAGGGCTGGCAGCGCTCTGGGACAGTCCCTCCTTCCTGTGCCTTCCAACCTCAGCAGGAGGGCTGAGGGTCACTGGATTGCAGTCAAGACCCTATCGTCAGCCTGCCAGATGGGACGTTGGAACCACCTCAGCTCCCAAGGCACCAGTATCCATCTGACTGGCAGAGGCTGGGGCTGTGCTCTCCAGTATCAATCAGAACCAGGTAAGTGCAGAACAGAGAGCAGCACCAGCTCCTCCTCACACAGCTGGCAGGAGCACAGGCAGGCAGCGACACAGAATCGCAGCATGGTGGGGATTGCAAGAGACCTCTGGAGATCATTGAGTCCAACCCCACTGCCAGAGCAGGATCACCTAAAGCAGATCACACAGAAACACACCCAGGCAGGCCTTGAAAGATTCCAGAGAAGGAGACTCCACTACCTTTCCGGGCAGCCTGCTTCAGAGCTCTGCCACCCTTCAAGTAAAGAAGCTCCTTCTCATGTTTAAATGGAACTTCCTATGTTGAGGTTTATGCCCAGTCAAGGCCTTCCTGAAGCCCTTCCTCAGCAGAAGTCAGTCTGTCACTCAGCCCACACTCTCCTCCCACCCTGGTCATACTGGGAAAACAACCCCTGAATAAAGGCTGGAAAACCACACTGCAGGTCTGTCACCTGCTGAGAGCTTCCTGACAGCTCTTGGGTTCCAGGGCCTACCTTTCACACTCCAGCATCAGAATGGGAAACTTTAATGTGTCACATAATCATAGAACGGTCTGGGTCGGAAGGGACCTCCACAGGCGATGCAGTCCCCACACTGTGTTGGCAGGTCTCAGGAGTCAAGTGCTACCTGTGCATGCCCAAGGTATGGCTACTCCACAGCAGCCTGGGCCAGGCCTTGGCAGCCTTTCGGCAAACAAACTGTTCCTTGTGTCCAACCCAAACCTCCTCTGGGGTAACTTGAGGCCATTTCCTCTTCTCCTATCATTGTTTCCTGAGAGACTGACATCCACCCTGCTCCCATCTCCTTTGAGGGAATTCTAGAGAGCCAGAAGGTCCCTTTTCTTCAGGCTAAACAACCCCGGCTCCCTCAGCTGCTCTTCACCAGACCTGTTCTCCAGACCCTTCACTAGCTTCATTGCCCTTCTCTGGACCTGCTCCAGCATCTCAATGTCCTTCTTGTAGTGAGGGACCCAATCCTGAAACCAGGAGTCAAGGTGTGGCCTCACCAATGCCCAGTACAAGGGGGACAATCCCTGCCCTGATCCTACTGGCCACACCATTGCTCCAGGATGCTGGTGGCCACCTTGGCTACCTGTGCACACACTGGCTCATCTTCAGCCACTATTGACCAACACTGAGAAACGTGGGGCTTTTTAGTCTGGAGGAGAGAAGACAGACAGGAGATCTGATCAAGGTCTATAAATATGTGAGGGATGGGTATCAAGTGGACAGGACCAATCTCTTTTTGGTGGTGCACAGCAGTAAGACAAGGAGCAATGTATACAAACTGGAACATAGAAAGCTTCACCTCAACATGAGGTGAAACTTCTTTATAGTGAGGGTGATGGAGCTGCCCAGAGAGGTTGTGGAGTCTTCCTCTCTGAAGACTTTCCAAACCTGCCTGGATGCATTCCTGTGTGAACTACCCTAGGGGATCCTGCCTTGGCAGGGGGGTTGGACTCAATCTTTGGAGGTCCTTTCCAGCCTCTAAAGTTCTGTGATTCTGTGAATACCTCCAGGTCCTTTTCCCCTGGGCAGTTTCCAGCCACTCTGCCCCAAGCCTGGAGTGTCCATGGGGTTGTTTGTGACCCAAGTGCAGAACCCAGCACTTGGCCTTGTTGAACTTTATATGTCAACAGAAGCTACAGAAACTTCCTTTTTACATCACTTGTATAAGTTTTCCAAGAACACAAGTGTCCAGGCTCTGCTTTTTGTTCACCACACAGAGACAGCCTGCCTCTCTCAGTCTTGGAAGCCATACTGGGGGCAGAGCTGCTCTGCAGAGGCTGGTCTTCTACACACCCCACAAAAAGCAGTCATCACCTTAGTCCCCCCACCACAGACCCTGCTCCTATACAAATCTGGCCAGCACAGAGCCTGCAGCAACACAGCCGTACCTCAGAGAGGGGCTCTGCTCACCATAGGCATGCTCAACTAGCAGAACTAAAGCTCCAGATGGAGCTTGAAGACCACAACCTGCAGATGCCCAGTGCTCCAGATGGGGCTTGGAGACCCTTAGCCAAGGGAGCAGCTTGCTGTGCTTCCAAGGGAGCTGCTAAGCCTTTTGGTTGACACAAATCTCCTCTGGCAGCTGAAGTTCCAGCTCACGTAAGCAGATCGTGTTCCTGGGCATCTGCAGAGCCTGTGTGCAGTCAGAAATAGCACAATGCATGGCCCCTGGCATGACCAATCCTACACCCAGGAGGGGAGGGAAGGGAAGAGGGGCAGCACATGGCACAGAGAGGGAGAAGCAGTACAGATGTCCCCCAGCAGTGTCAGAGCCCAGTGTGAGGGCTTTGGGAAGCATGGGAATCTGCAGGGTACCACCAGTCCCTGCTGCAGACACCCAGTGCCAGGGCACACAAACACGGTTTTGGACTTGTTCTCCTGCTTTGTGTCAGCATGCAGAGAGACGCTGGCTCCAAGCTGCTGGGAGGAAGACTGAGAACCAGTAATTAAGCTAGAAGCTTGGCTTTAGTTGACTGCACCATCCTGAAACCATGCCAAGAAAGATCTCAAGCGTTCCTCTTCTGGGCTGAAATGTTCCTTGTAACCAGGCAGGTGTTTCTGAACCTTCAACTTCCACAGCCACCACAGCTTTAAATGAAGTGGGCAGCCTTTCTGTGCCACTGGCAGAGCAGAGGAGAAGAGGTAAAGGCAAAAAGCAGAGTGATTGATGCTGCTTCATAACCTGCTGGCAAGAGGCACATGCAGAACCCTGAGCCTCTCTGGAGGTGAAGTCATCACCCAAGGTCCCAACCCTTATGTTGGAGTGGCTATATATAGCAGTGTATCATCAGCTGGGGCTCTGCTGCACAGGGCATGGCTGCTGACTCCGAGGGGCTGCTCAGCCAAGGGCAGCCAAATTAGGACCTTCAGAAGCTGGTCTGTTCTACTTCAGTGGTTCCATAGCTTGGGGATAGGGGAACAAAGAGAAGGAAGAAGACTAAAGGATTCTCCAGAGTGCAGAAGCAAATGAATATGGACACCGCTTCATGCGGTTTTGGTCCCTGCTGCACAAGAAAGGCTGGGAAGTGTCCTGAGAAGGGCCAGGAGAATGATCAGAGGACTGGAAGAACTGCCATGGAGGACACACTGACAGCCGTGAGAAGGCTTAGGGGACACCTTATTACCACAGACCAGGACATAAAGGGTGGCTATCAGAAGGATGGAGACTGCCTTTGTACAAGGAGTCCCATGGAAAAGGCAAGGGGCAATGGGGACAAGTCACTGCTAGGGAGATTCCTTTGGACTCCAGAAGAAAATGTTTGCTCTTGAGAGCAGCTGGACACTGCAATCACCTTCCAAGGGAAGTGGTTTAATACCCTGCATTGGGCAGTTTGACGACTCAGCTTGTGAGGGTGCTGGGCCAGCTCATTTCAACTCTACTGCTACCTGGAAAGGTTGGACCAGATGATCCTCGGGGTCCCTTCCAACCTGGCCTCCAGTGACCTGTGACTGTAGACCCATGTGCTGCAGAGGTGTGTATGAAAACCCACCAGCAGCTTCACTGCCTGAAAGGGCTGTGGTCAGGGAGGCAGGATCTATCTTGAGCTGCTGCTCAGGAGAACCACGGAGCAAAATGAGCTCCCCAGCCTCGTGGCACTGCTGGATGTGCTCACCTTGCAGAAGCAACATTGAGTAAGGGGTTGGAGCAGCAGGAGGTTCAGGCTGGATATTAGGAATATTTTTTCCTGCAAGAGGCATTGGGAAACAGGCTGCCTAGGGAGGTGATGGAGTCATCATCCCTAGAGGTGTTCAAGAAATGTGTGGACATGGCACTTTAGGACATGTTTTAGTGGCCATGGTGAGCTGAGGTTGATGGTTGGACTTGATCTTGCAAGCCCTTTCCAACCCAAATAATTCTATACCTATATTCCACTTGAGAAGCCCCTGACTTTTCCATGTGATGTGTTCTGGAACAAAGAAGCAAACTAGACAGATGTAAACTGGAATATAGGTGGTTTCACCTCAACATGAGGAGAAACTTCTTTACAATTAGTGATAGAGCACTGGAACAGGCTGCCTAGGGGTGGTGGAGTCTCCTTCTCTGGAGACTTTCAAAACTTGCCTGGATGCATTCATGTGCAAACTACTCCAGGGGATCCTGCTTTGGCAGGGGGGCTGGACTCTGATTTCTGGAGGTCCATTGCAACCTCTAATATTCTATGATTCTGTGATTCCCTGGAGCAGGGACAGGGTGGCCATAGGAAACATGGGTCTCCTTTAGAGCTGAATCTGCAGCTCCATCCACTGCTCATTCCCAACACCATGTGTGCAAAGTGACACCAGCCCTGAAGGGTCCACCCCTGGCCCTAGGTCCTGCTCCAGACTGGGAGCGTGCCAGCACACCACATCACACACCCATCCATCACATCCTTCTGGCAGCTGAGCACAACACCTCAGGTGGGAGAAAACCTCCTACTGTAACATCAGATGTGAGTCGGGGTGCACACCATTGTGGAAGATGTTTGGTTCAAAGAACTTGAAGCTTACAAAGCTCCAATTTTGAACAGGAAGTTATCCTGGAAGTGAACACAAAACAATATGTGAAAGCACAAGAGATTCACCTGTGATATCCTCCACTCCACATGGACTGATTGGCGTGGCCAATCTGACTGCCCTGAAGCATCTGGGTGTGAAGAGGAGGAGTCCAAGCTCTTTTCAACTGTACCCAGTGATAGAAGAAGGGGCAATGGTCACAAACTAGAACACAGACTTCCACCTCAAGATGAGGGGAAACTTTGCCATGAAGGTGCTGGAGCCTTGCAGCAGGCTACCCAGAGAGGTTGTGGAGTTTGCTTTGCTGGAGTTCACACTCTTTCAAGACCCATCTGAATGTGATCCTCTTTAGGTGATCCTGCTCTGGCAGACAGGTTGGATGAGATCATCTTCAGAGGTCTCTTGCATCCCCTACTATTCTATGATTAGCTGCTGCTTCCCTGTTGAGAAGCCACCAGATATGGGCCACTAGCAAAGCCAGCTGTCCAGAACGTCTGTGACAACATCTGTTCTGCTCAAGCTCTCTCAAATAGCACAGCAAAGACTTCATGACGAACACTGCTGCTCCTTGAAGTGGAGCCCTGCTCCTGCAGGAGCAATGGATGCTGACCAGGATGGTCACAGAGAGGACAGCACAGTCTATAGGCAGCAGTCTTGTTTATACTTCAGCTCTGGCTAACAGAACGTGGGCCCAACCCAAATGCTCTCCATATGATGAAGTCTTGAGCCAGTGCTAAGAGGCAGCTAAAGGGGTGAGATCAAGAATGAAGCTCCAATGCTGCTGCTGCATTGCACATTTTCACTTGCTCCAGTGTCCACTCATCCTGACACCTTCAGCACACAGGATGAAGATTCAGAGATTCATAGAATGGTTTGGGTAGGAAAGGATCTTAAAGATCATCCAGCTCCAACCCTCTGCCGTGGACAGGAACACCTCCCACTAGACCAAGTTGCTCAAGGCCTCATCCAACCTGGCCTTGAACACCTTCAGTGAAGGGGCACACACTGATTATTTACTCCAGCCAGGCTTGCTGAGACAGAGTAGTAACTCAAGCAATCAACTCCTTCATCACAGTCAAGGGGTGCAGTGCCATGACAGAGGGTACAAAAAACCCATATCCTTCTTGGCCCCTCAGCTGACACGAGCAGTGGCCATCACAGCCCTACTGCTCTACAGCAGCAGTAGAACCAGTGTGTGAACACACACTCCTTCCAGCATAGAATCATGGAACCAGACTGCCTTTAAAGGTCATCTACTCCAACCCCTCTGCAACCAGCCAGGACATCTGCAAATAGAGCAGGTTGCTCACAGCCGCAAACAGCCTGACCTGCAATGGTGCCAGGGATGGGGCACCTACCAGCTCTCTGGGCAGCCTGGGACAGGCTCTCAGCATCAAACATTTTTTTCCACCTCTCCAGTATGAATCTCCCTTTTTGAGTTCCAACCATCACCGCTTGTCCTGTCACAACAGGCCCTGCTCAAATGTCTGCCCCCAGCTTTTTTCTCGTCCTATTTAAGCACTGCAAGGCCGCCAGAAGGTGTCCCTGAAGCCTTCTCTTCTCCAGGCTGAACAATTGCAACTCTCACAGCCTGTCCCAATAGCAGAGGTGCTCCAGGAGGTTCTCATGGAGAACCACCACCAACTAACATCCAAGCACTGGATGTTCAGCACCTGTCAGCCAGAGCTTTTACGGGAACACAAATGTAGAGGAGCAGTGGAATGCAGATTAAGGCCCACAAGGCAGCTGCCCTTGGGAAGCATCAGCCTAGCAAGCACTCACCTGATAGTGGAGGCCAAGTTATGTCTCAAACTGCGTTAAGAGATCTCTTATTTCTGGAGTCAGGTGTTCTACGGCCTTGGCGGCTTCCGTGATGGCTTTGCGATACATCCCCTTCTTCTTGCGGTTAAACCTCAGCTTGAAAAACTCAGAGAAGGGAGAGAGTTTTGAAACTGACAAGAAGGAGGTGGTTGGAGAACCGAACCATGATACTTTAGCTTCTCGCCACGAAGGCTCCCCATTCTCCTTCTGGCTAAGGTTTATGTCAAGCACACGCGCCGGCCACCACGGAAACCCGTGGATTTTACCCCAAACAATGTCCCCCACTGCCACAGTCCTGCCATCTTCCGTGACGCATTTGGCCACGCTCTGGGTGTGCAGCCTGACAGTGAGCGGTGGCACTATTTTACGCTCATCTTTTGAAGATGAAGAGACGGAAGCCTCATCGCCAGGCAAAAAGTCACACAGCTCTGGTGACGTCACCTCTGAGCTGGAGGACTTGGATTCGTCTAGGCTGTCGTTACTACAGACGGACAAACTAGAGGAGTCTGCTTTCCTCTTGCGGTAGTTCATCAGGAAGGCCAAGTTCTCATGTCCGTCTTTACCCTGGGGAAATCTTTTGAAGTCGTCGTCTTCACCTGAGCTCCCTGAAGAGATCTCAGCTAAGCTTCTCTCTGCAGACTCGTCGTTGTAGAAGGCAGCAGGGTTGGCGTCCCGGCTGCTCTGGAGGACGTTGATCTCGTCAATGAGCTCCGCCTTGTAGATGGAAACGCTCTGCCCATCGCTGATGCGATGGGGCTTCAGCCGGATCTTTGGGGGCGGCACGTCGGCGCTGGAGTGCACCGGCCGCGTCAGCTTCAGCTTGGGAATGGAAGCAAGCTGGCCGCCTGCTGCCTTGTCCAGGCAGCATTTACTTTCTCGACACCGCTCCGAGTCTCTGCTCTCCTCTTGGTCCTCCCCTCCATTCTGCAGCATTCGCTCTGGGCAGAAGGGTTTGACGGAGCCATGAACCCGGGAAGGGATCTTGACCACCTCTCCCTTCCCCTGCGGAGTGCTGTAGGAGATTTTGATCACTGGTGTGCGATGCACGAGCTCCCCGGAGAACCTCTCCTCCTCCCTCTTCTCCCTCTTATTCCTCTTCTCCAGGTACTCAGAGTCACTGTGCTTCTTCTGCTCCTTGTCCTGAATGCTCAGCCTCCTCCTGGTCTTGGCGCTCTGCCGGGTGGTGCCGGCATCCTCAGGGTTTAGGGTGTTCTTGCACTTCTCACAGAGCACCTGCCGGGGCCGCAGCCTGATGGTGCTCATGATCAGCCTGCCCGGGTCGCGGTTCCGTGACAGGCGCCGCCGCGTCCTCTTGATGGTCCGTGGTGGCGGCTGAGGAACCCACTGCTGGTAGGTGTGCCGCAGCCAGAGTGGCCGGGGGAAGGGGGCTCCCTCAAAGTAGGGCGGGTAGGGGGGCAGGCTGCCCGCTGGTGGGGCAGGCAGCAGAGGGGGCACCTGCTCATCTTCCCTGCCCTTGGGAGGCTGCTGGCCGGCAGGGTGTGGCTCTGTCGCGCTCTGTGCAGCGTCCCCACTGTCGGCGATTCCATTGATGTGAGGATCCTCAGGCTTGGGGAGAGAGGATGGGAGGCAAAACAGCCCAGACCTAGATGGGATGAGAAGGACAGGGAGAGACATAATCAGGATGTTTGAAACCCCTTGAGAGGAGATCTTATGAACATTTACCAATACCTGAAGGGTGGTGGGCAAGGAGGGCACAGGCTCTTTTCAGTGGTGTCCTGTGATAGGACAAGGGGCAACGGATACAAACTGGAAGGAGGTTCCACCTGAACAGGAGGAGAAACTCATCTGGTGTGAGGGTGCTGGAGCCCTGGAATAAGCTGCCCAGATTGGTTGTGGAGTCTTCTCAAGACCCATCTGGACATGTTCCTGTGTGACCTGCCTAGGTGATCTTGCTTTGGTATTGGGGGTTGGAGTGGATGATCTTCAGAGGCCCCTCCAAACCCTACCATTCTAAGAAAGATGCTTCTCTAGGAAGACAGCACACAGCAAACATACCCCTTTGTTATGGTCTTTTTTTTTAAACCCTAAACCAACACAAACAAACAAAAAGCCTGCCACAGCCTCAGCAGCCTAAGAACACAGCCTTGTCCTTCCGTGCTCAAGAGAAGGTAGATAGGTCTGCTGCTGAAAAGAGCAAAAGCATTGCACAGCTTAGGAAAGGCATTCTACAGCTCTGACAGAAAAAACACAGAGCAAAATCTGGGGACAAGTTACTTCTGAGGAGATTCCCATTGGACTCCAGAAGAAAATGTTTCCCTATGAGAACAGCTGAACTTTGGAATCATCTCCGAAGGGAAGCAGTGGAGTCCCCTAAATTGGGCAGTTTGAGAGGGTGCTGGGCCAGCTCGCTTCAACTCTACTGTTACCTAGAAAGGTTGCACCAGATGATCCTCGGGGTGCCTTCCAACTTGGCATTCTGGGATTCTACTTCCATGAACTCTGCACACAGTTCTGCTCCAAGAAGCTCCAAGTTTTACCCCACAGAGCAGTTTGTCAGCAGACAGAAAAAGCCCCAGGGAGGACTGTGAGATTACCGAAGTCCTCTGGGATCTCTTTAACCTCCTCTCTTCACACTGCAGGGCTGATTTTTTAGCTTCTCACTAACAATCTGAACATCTTGACTTAGATAAATTATCTAACAGGCACTTTCCAGCCAAGGTCCACCAGCACACAGCTCTGATCCTCTGCCCCCAGGCTCTCCATACATCACTAGATTCGTTAAAATGAGGAACACTCCATCCACTGCAGAGCGGCAGGATTAATGACAATGGTGTAGGACTGATGATGCCTGTCCCATTTCAGACTACCAAAGCCTGAATCTGCACAGACACTGGCAATAGCAACTCCTCTGAAGCACCAAAACTCACAACCACAAGTCACATCTTGGGGTTTCTGCACCAGAATTCATGCCCTTGGCCTGACATTAGAAATATGATGCTAACAAAGCACTTGCACAAATATTTACCCTGGAACACTGACTGGGAATGGGCCACACTCATTGTCTTGGCTTTCCAGAGATCCTTCTGGAGAGAGAACACCACTAGCAAAGTGCTTCAGCTTTTATAATGATGACAAAACGCTGTGGAGAGGAGCATGGAGAACAGAGATAGAAAACAGCTGGCAACTAAACACCAGCTTTAGTTCAGGATGCTGCATCTTCCTCCTCCCAGACACTAGCCACAGACTGCTTTCAGTGCAAAGGACCTTTCAAGCTCATCTAGTCAAAAACCCCTCCTACAGCCAGTAGGCCACATGCAACTACAGCAGGTTGCTCAGAGCCCCAGACAACCTGACCTGAAATGGTTCCAGGAATGAAGCATCTCCTACCAATCAGGGCAACCTGGGTCAGGCTCTTACCACCCTCAGAGTCAAACATTTCTTCCTTCTCTCCACTCTGAATCTCCCTCTTTTGAGTTTAAAAGAGATCATTGTTGTGACTTCTCCCAGACCTGTTTCTTGGTGGTGTTACAGAAAGAAGGACTTTGGCAACCATCACACAGAAGGGCACCAATGAGAAGCTGAAGGCACCCACTCAGCCATATAGTCCCTTATCAAAAGGACCACAAAGCCACCAGCATGGGCTTGCTGATGGCTTGCTCACTGCAGCAGGGTTAGACTAGACAACCTGTGGAGGTCCCTTCCAACCCAAACCATTCTATGATTCTACAGAGAGAAGCCTTCCTCCTCCACACAAGCACCCACGCTATTCACACCTACCTCACTGCCTTCAGGCCACATGGCTTTGCTGTGGCAAAGACCCTGAAAACACCAGCTCCCCTCACCAGGAGCAGGGGAGAAGGTGTCTCCTTCCCAGGAACACCTGCAGAAACCAGCATCACCAAAGCTGACAAGCCATGCGAGATCAGAGACAAGAGCAGGGCTTGTTAAACAGATCACAGCAGTCTGGCACTAGTACCAAGCTCCTGCTCTGGAACAAAAGCAACCACCGAGTTACCTGGACTCTGAAAACTCCTTTCTCATTATCAGAGGGCAAGACAGCAAAGGCTTGCCGGTAAGATGACAAGTGAGATGAATTGGGAAGCTCTCAGTTTGAATCCTAGTGAGCCAAGAGGTGCCATTTAAAGTGCCCAATTTAGAACAAAGCGGTTTTGTTCCAAGAGGTTTTATAAGTAGAGACAATTGGGATGGTTAAGCGTCCTTCAAACAACATCCAATGAAGCAGGCACAGTCTGTGCAGCCAGGGATGTCAGCACCATCCATAAAACAACTGGAAGCAGCCTCACTTCCAAAACTCCCACTATAAATCCAAGTTCTTCTGCGCAATGAAACTGCGTGTTTTGGTCACACCAGAAACCCTACCAGTCTTCTGCTCCTCACATGGGCACCAGCCCAGCTCCCTCTGCTCCTGCAAACAAAGACAGGTTATAGAATCACAGAATGGCTGGGAAAGGACCTCCAAAGGTCATCTAGTCTAATTCCCCTGCATTCAGCAGGGACATCCTCCGCTAGGTCAGGTTGCTCACAGCCTTGTCAAGCTTGACCTTTCACATCTCCAGGGAAGGGGCCTCAACTACCTCCCTGGGCAACCTGTTCCAGTGTTTCACCACTCTCATAGCTAAGAACTTGTTTCTAACATCCAATCTAATCCTGCTCTTCTCTAATTTCAAACCATTGCTCCTTGCCCTGTCACTGCAGGCCTCTGTAAACAGTCCCTTTGCAGCCTTCTTGTTGGCCTCCTTTGGGTACTGGAAAGCTGCTGTTATGTCTCCTTGGAGCCTTCTCTTCTCCAGGCTGAACAACCTCAGCTCCCTCAGCCTGTCCTCAGAGCAGAGGTGTTCCAGTCCTCTGATCATTTTTGTGGTCCTCTTCTGGACTTGCTCCATCAGGTCCTTTCTGTGCTGAGGGCTCCAGAGCTGGACACACTACTCTGGGTGAGGTCTCACCAGAGCAGAGTAGAGTGGCAGAATCACCTCTCTCAGCCTGCTGGCCATGATGCTTTCGATGTAGGAAGCAACTTGCCTTCTGGGCTGCAAGTGCTCATTGCTGGCTCATGTCCAGCTTCTCACACACCAACACCCCCAGCCTGGCTCCAAGCAGACAGGTTCATCAACTCCATCCCTTCCCAAGGATCTGACATAGCATGGAGCTTCTTCCTTGGCAGAAACAAAGCACTGAAAGGTTAACTACACAGGATGAGTTACATCAGTAAAGGTGACAGGACCTCATAACCTAGTGAGGTTTGAGATGTTCCACTTCACCACAACAACGTGCTCCTGCAGACCCTGGCCTTGTGGAAATGTGGGTCAATACCATCCCAAGCAAGCACACTGAAGTAAGGAGGGAGCCTCTATTCAGGTACCTACCATCACATGGCCCCAGGCTAAAGCTCACTTGAACCTCCTGACGGCCACCTAGAAGTGCAGTGGCTGTGAAGCCTCTCAGGTTGGGATCTTGCATTTTCAGACTTGAGACAAACTTCCAGAGAAAAAAAGGCCCAGACAATGAGGAAGAACCCCACAGAACAGGGACTCCCCACTCAGACCAAAGCATCACCCTGTGCTGGGGCTGCTGGGGCAACAGCTCAGCAGTTCTTCAGCCTAAAGATGCAGCAGGGACCAATGGTCCAAGAGCAGTGCAGAGGAAGCCACAAAAATTATCCAAAGGCTGGAAGCCCTCTGCTGTGAGGCTGGGCTAGGAGACTTGAGGTTGGCACACTTGGAGAAGACAAAGCTCCAGGGAGAACTTCTGGTGGCCTTGTAGTGCTTAAAGGGGACCAAAAAAAGCTGGGGACAGGCTTCTGAACAGGGCCTGTTGTGACAGGACAAGGAGTGATGGTTTGAGCTCAAAAAGGGAGATTCAGACTGGAGAGAAGGAAGAAACGTTTGACAGTGAGGGTGGTGAAAGCCTGTCCCAGGTTGCCCTGAGGTGGGAGATGTCCCATTCCTAGAACCACTGCAGGTCAGGCTGTTTGGGGCTGTAAGCAACCTGCTCTAGTTGCAGATGTCCCTGCTGACTGCAGAGGGGTTGGACTAGATGACCTTTATAGGTCCTTTCCACCTCAAACCATTCTGTGATGCTATAAAAAACACCACCTGCCCTGTCTGAGGGATTATGCCATGGCCAGGCTGAAGAACAAAGCAGCTTAAGGCTCATTTTCTATGGCAGCAGCTTCCACGCAGCCAGGTAGAGACTTTGTCAGAGGGCCATGGCCATACAGGGACAGGTAAGCTCTGCAAGTCCTGCTGTGGCACAACTAAGATGTTCCTACACTGATGCTGGAGGTTCAACACTGCATCCTTAATCCCACCAAGGCACTCAGCAGCACCAGGCAGAGCTATGCTCCACAGCTTGGGGTGCTACAGGAGACACAGCTCAGTGTGTGCTCCATGAAAGGAGGCTGGAGAAAGGTGGAAGTTGGTCTGTTCTCCCTAGGAACAAGAAACAGAACAAGAGGAAACAGCTTCAATTTGCCCCAAGGGAGGTTCGGGTTGGACATGAGGAACAATTTCTTCCCTGCAAGGGTTGTCAAGGCCTGGCTCAGGCTGCCCAGAGGAGTGGGGGAGTCTCCATCCCTGGAAGAGTTTCAATGCCATGGAGATGTGATGCTGAAAGCCATGGTTTAGCGGTGACCTGGCAGTGCTGGGGTAATGGCTGGACTGGATGATCATCAAAGTCTTTCTCAGCCTAAACAAGTTTTTGATTCTATGACTGTGTGTCTGAGACCCTCCTGCCTGGTTCTGGGCTTGGGACCCCATGGTGCAGGGGCTCACAGCATCCCTGCCTCACAGCAGAGTCAGGTGATGGACACACTTGCTGTTAAGGGACCTCTAGTTCTACTCCTTTGCTCTGGAAGCATCTCCTCAGGCCAAGAAGAGGAGATACTGAGGAGATTTTGCTGAGGATTCATCCCTTCTCCAGTCTGGTTAGAGGTAAGAGGAATTCTGAGGCTCTGCCCACCTCCCCATATGACTCTGCACCTTGGTCCTATTTGTCAGGTAGAGGGGGAAGGAAAGCAGCTCCTGAGAAGCCATACACCAATCTCCCTTAACACCCACGGCTGCCTTTGGCTTCTCTGTCCCTCCACACTGCACATTCCTGGCAGGACTGTACCAACAGACCAAGCTCCTTCAGGCTCCTCCTGCCCTGGTTCCCATCACAGCTGAAGGACTACCCACCATCAACTAGGAGAGATGAAGTCCTACCTTTGGAAAGCATGAGCCAGCAGCCACCCCCTCAGCAGCCTGCAGCTGCTTTCCACGTGGGCACGGCTCCTCCTAAGAGGATTCTGCTCCAGTGCCTTTCCACCCACTGCAGCACAGGACATGTTCCGTCAGGCACACCTCGCTTTCCAGGAGAAGCTCTTTCACCACAAGCAGAAATACCCATCTCAGGAGTCTTCCCTGTGCTGGCACACATCTGGATGTAGTTGATTTATTTCTAATACCTACCCACTTGACCCTGCACCTCCAAAACCATCCAGCCAAGCCGGAGGGGCCTGAGGTTGTGAGTTCAGTATGCTAGCACATGTGCAAGAACCACAAGCATCAGGAGATACTGCAGGATGTGATCTCATCCTGTTTGCAATCCCAGAATCCCAGCATGGTGGGGTTGGAAGGGACCTCCGGAGATCATCCAGTCTGATTCCTCGTGCTAAAGCAGGGGAGCCCACAGCAGCCTACCCAGGATCACAATGGCCAGGTAGGTTTGAAATCTCTCCAGAGACAGAGACTCCACAACCTCTCTGGGCAGCCTGCTCCAGCACCCTCCCACCAAAAAGTTTCTCCTGTTGAAGTGGAACCTCCTGGGTTCCAGCTTGTGCTCACTGCCCCTTGTCCTTTTGCTGGGCACCAGCGAGAAGGGTCTGGCCCCATCCTCTTGCCCCCCACCCTTTAGGTATTACAGACTCATCCTCCATGCCAGGCCAACCCCAGTTTGAAACAGAAGAAAGCTACCAGAGAGGCTTTCCCTCTTTTGGGGCTCTCGTCTCTTTTTGCACAGGTAAAACAACCCACTCCAGTTGCTCTTCTCTTGTCAGACCTGCCCCTCTCCAGTGGGGTGGCATCACGCACATGGCACTGCCAACTGCCCAGGAGGTACTGGCAGAGCAAGCAGGAACAGGGCACAGGCCAGCAAGACCTTGCTTCATCGGTGCGGCAGCAGGGAGGAACAGGGAAAACACCTCTGCCTTGTCTCTGTTAGGGAGCCTTGGAAGTTCAGCAGCAAGCTGACAAATTCCTGCTGCCTCTGAGGGACATCTTGACCTTCATCTTCCAATGACAAGCAGACTGACCCCTGGGCTTTGCTGTTACACTGAAGACCAAGATGCCTTCTTCCCACCACATCCCAAACATGCAGTGCTGGAGGTGCTTTCAGCCTGTTCCCCACGATCATCTGAAGTCACCAAGGTTCAACAGGAGCCAGATGCTCACTTCATGTGGTAGCCAGCCAGCAGAAGGGAAGTGTTGTACATGTCACAAGCTTGGTCACCTCCTTCTCTGGAGAGCTTTCAAGCCCACCTGGACCTTGTGCTCCTGGGCAAGCTGCTGTGGGTGGCCCTGCTTTAGCAGAGGTGTTGGAGGGGATGAGCTCCAGAGGTCGCTCCCAACCCCCACCATGCCAGAATTCTGTGATGACAGGCCAGTCAACACTCAGGAACCACCACGCATGGGATATGGCCCCTGCAGTGGATGCCATAACATCTACCCAGGACCGCTGGAGAGAGAACTGGGATGTGCTCCTGCTCCAGCATGGCCCCGAAGCTGTGACAAAAATGCAGCGCCAGGTGGTGCCCAGGACCGCTTTTCCTCCCACGTGTACCTGCAGCAGTGCTCCCATACTAGTGGGTGTGGAACTGACATGCTCACAGGCTTTAGTTTCTTCGAAGGCAACTGAAGGAATCAGCAAAAACCCCTTCCCTCTGTAACCCTGGGGACAGGTAAGCCCATCTGAAGGTCACCTTTCACCTCAGACGAGTCTGATCATTAGAGATGATGACTGCAGGGCTGGTGACAAGAGATGGGGAAGCTGTCCCAGACATCAGCAAACTCCCTTCCTTCTGCCCTCCCTACTCCAGGTCAGAAAGGAGGATGCTGCTCCAATATCCCCACCACAGGTGCAGGCAGCACCCTGGCAACCCACAAGTCCCCTAGTTTATGGGACAGCAGCAGAACAAGCATCAGTGCTCACAGACAACTCCATTGCTGGTGCCCACAGGCTGCCTGCTGCCCTCCCACCTCAGCAGAGATCAAGTCACAAGACCTATGACTGGGACAGCACCAGAAGCACCTTAAAGCCTGGGAGGAAACACCTGTCTGGTTCTTTTTGGTTCCATTGAGAGGTGGCAAAAAGAAGGAAAAAAATCATAGAGAAAAGTTATGGAAAGAAAAAAAAACACAAGGTTAAAAAAGTGCACATCACTGCAGAGAAGATAACTGAAGTGTGCAGCCAGCAGGAGATAAGCTCCCCACTTCTCATTGCTTTGGCTGGGACCAGACACCAGGCAGGGTTTACAGGCTCCCAACGGAGTTAGATGCCTGAATGCTGCTGCAAATCTGTCTGCAGTTTCCTGGGATAGCTACATCAAACTAAACAAACTGCAGGAATTAAGCTCAGGAGTCTTGCTTCATAGGTCTGCTAGGAACTGCTGATGTGATGCTGGCTGTGTCCCCCCAGCACTGCCCTGAGCAGAGAGAAGCTTTCCCCTCTTCTCCTCAACCTGGTACCCACAGGCAGGGCAGCTGCGAGGTGCCAGTCCAGGAGAGCTCTGCTCCCACCAGGGCGTTTAAAAGGGTTTGAAAAGTTCGTGTTGTTTTCAAACAAGGCATCTGCTGAGTGTTTCCCCGGCCTTCAGCCCAGGCCCTCCGTGCACTGCACTAGGAAAAGGCCCCTCTGAACCTCAGAGGAGACCGTGACCTCTCCGCAGCAGGGTGACACCGCACAGGGCCAGGACCAAGGCCTCTGCGGCTGCCACAGAAAACTCCTGAACTAGGCAGCAGATCCTCCAAGATCCTCTGGAAACCACGGCCCGAAGAGACAGAGCCTGGGCTACAGAGTCTGGGCTGCACGGCCGGGACAGGGGGTCACAAGGTGATGGGGACCTCTGGGTGGATCCGAGGTGGGACGGACGCTTCAGCGAGGAAAGAGAAAGGAAAGGGCAAGGCCGGGCTGAAGCCTGCTCCCCAGGGCGGCTGCGGCAGCGCAAGGTCGGCAGAGGGGAGCGGGCAACCCCGGCACTCGGCCGGGCTGCGGCGCTGCGGGGCCAGGAGCGGGGCGCAGGCGGGGGAGGGGGGGAGCGAGGGGCAGGGACACGCTCACCCCGTGCCGGCTGTAAGGGCAGAGGCCCGGCTCCACCGCCTGCCCTCGGAGAGCCGATGGGGCACAGCACAGCTTCACCGGTCATCACGGACGGGCCCACGGGGCTCGGGCGTAACCGTGGGTCCCGACGGAAGCGGGACGGTACCGGTACCGCCACCCCCCACGCCGGGCCAGGCCCCGCTCCCTGGAGCTGCTTTGTTCCCTTAGGGCCATGCCAGGCGAACAAAGGGGCGGGCAGCGGGGGTACCGCGGAGCCTCCCCCCCATCCCAAACCCCCCGGTTCCGGTTGCCCCCCTGCACTCCCTCCCTCCCTCCCTCGCCGTACTTCTTGGTGCAGTCCAGCAGGACGCCGGTAAAGCGACGTTCCCCGCAGCTCAGCGTCACCACCAGCGTGTCGTTCACCATCTGCTCCACCAGCACCGGCAACCACGCTCCCACCCGTGGCGACGGATCCTCCACCTCTTCCGCCATGCTGCTGCTGCTGCTACTGCTGCCGCTGCTGCTACTGCTGCCGCTGCTGCCCGCCGCGGCCGCTGGGGCCGGGCCGGAGCCGGGGCCGCGCTGTGCGATGACCTCACGCTGCGGGCGCTCCCGTCGCTGACGTGCGACGTGACGTCACAGCGCCGCACGGGGGCTGCCGCGCACGTGCGACGGGGAGGAGCCAGAAGGGGAAGGGGTGGGGCCATGGGGCGGGGTAGTCACACGCCCCGCCCTTGCCGGTGGCCCCTCCCCTTCCCCTCCTGGCCCCGCACACCGCCTGGTGGCCACGATTGTCTCTGCACCTCAGCGGAGCGGAGACCTCATCTTCGTGTGGGACGTCCTGGGTTCCCGTTTGTGTCCATTGCCCCTTGTCCTGTCACCGGACACCGCTGACAAAAGTCTGGCCCCATCCTCTTGCCTCCCACCCTTTAGCTCTTACTGAGAAGATCCCCTCTCAGGCTGCTCTTCTCCAGGCTCAACAGCCCCAGGGCTCTCAGCCTTTCCTCCTCACAGAGATGCTGCAGGCCCCAGAGTATTTTGTAACCTCCACTGGACTCTCTCCAGTAGTTCCCTGTCTATCTGGAACTGCGGAGCCCAGGACTGGACCTAGGACTTCAGCTACAGCTTCACTAGGGCAGAGTAAAGGGAGAGCAGAAGCTCTTTTGACCTGCTGGACACACTCTTCTTCATGCACCAAAATGTTCATATGTGGTTGTACCTCTAACCAGCGATGAGCACCACCAGCAAAGTCAGGGCCACAGTGTCCAGGTGGGTCTGGAATCTCTCTAGAGAAGGAGACTCCACAGCCAAGTAATTTTCTTCTGATCATAGACGAGGTCCCTCCTGCAGCCCTGAGAAGGAGGGACAGGAGCCATGGCACCTAGAAGACCTCTGACAGGCAGCCAAGTGGCTCCTGTAGGGCTTTATTTCTAGAGATGGTGTTTGCTTAACAGCTCTGGTCATGGAAGGAAGGGCAGAGAGGCCACTGCTGGCAGTGCTCTGGGGCAGTCCCTCCTTCCCATGCCCTCCAACTGTAGCAGGAGGGCTGCAGTGTGTAAGAGTCACCAGATTGCAGTCATGGAAACTTATTAAATCCAGACTCTGAATGTAGCTTGGGCCAGGTACAGACACACTCAGAACACATCCATCAAACAATGCAGAGTTAACAGCACGCAGAGCGGGCAGGCTGCACCAACGCACGTGTTCTGGAACCTCATCGCAAGTGGATGGAGGTCAGGTCACTCTACAGGACCCACTCAGAAGTGCAGCAGACCCAAGGCAGGTGCTCTGAATCTCCTGTCAGTGTGGCAGCAGGACTGGCTGTGTGGCCTGTGTTAGTGAGCCTGGAGAGATGAGAAGAGTAAAGATGTGTAATTGTGGGTGACAGAGCCATTGAGGTGGGCAAGGAGCCCTGGGGCTGCCCTCTGTCAGCCAGCCCAGCAAGCTCTAACACATCTCATCAATGACGCATCTGGTGGGCTACCAAACTCCCGAGGGCACTGATTAAGGAAGGAGATCTCCTGAGTAGCACCAAGACTCTCTACTTCAATTGGGAAACCAAAGAGCAGACTGCTGAAGAAAACAGCCAAGGCGACCAAGGCCATGCTGAGCAGCAGCCATGTGCCACCTCATGAGAGCTCCTCCTGGAGCACCAGGAGCCCACGGCATGGGACGTGGAGTCCACTCCTAAATGCCAAGATGCTTCTGTCATCCATGACTCCTACTCTCCCTGGGGAGTGAGCTCCATGCTGGGAGCATGCAGCTGGCACTGAGCCGTATGTGGACATGCTGGAGCGGGAGGGAGGCAGGTGATTGTAGAACAGTGTCACCATTTCCTGGCACAAGGACAGAGGCTCTGCCCTCTGTGTGACTCAACTGCCCTGCTGGGTGTGGCAGAGAGGCTGTGCTCTCACCAGGTCACTAAGGGTTTGAGGCCAGAAGATGATTCAGATAAAATGAGGACTTTTTTTTTTTCCCAAAAGTAAGTGAAGAGTGGAATGAAGAAGTTAAAAGGGAGAGGTTTATGGTCAAGAGAAGCTGCATAGAATCATGGAATGGCTTGGGTTGGAAAGGACCTTAAAGAACATCTAGTACAACCCCTCTGCCATGAGAAGGGACACCTCCTACCAGACCAGGTTGCCTCATCCACTTTGAACACTTCCAGGCTTGGAGCCTCCCAAGCTTCTCTGGGAAGGCCTTGTGGTTCCAAGAGAGGAAAACACAGATGGGGAATTTGGCACCAGCAGTAGATGACAATGGTTGAAAAGCTGCAAAAGGCACATTAACAGAATGAGAACGTGAAGGGCAACAGAGCTGTGCCCAGTGCACATGGCCAGGCCACAGCACATGCAAGCACCTCTACCACTGTCTTGATTGACAGTTTGAAGTAGTATTGGGCAGCAGATCAAAGAGTATGACAGAACAGCCCTTCCCAGTGCACCACAGGTATCACAGAATGGTTGGGGTTGGAAAGGACCTCTGGAGATCATCCAATCCAACCTCCCTGCCAAGCCAAGTTCACCTAAAGAAGCTCACATAGGAACATGTCCAGGCAGGTATGGAACCTCTCCAGGGATAGAGACTCTACCAACTCTCTGGACAGCCTGCTCCAGGGCTCCATCACCCTTACATTGAAAAAGTTCCTCTTCATGTTTTGATGGAACTGCTTATGTTCAAGTTTGTGCCCATTATCTCTTGTCTGGTCACCAGGCACCAAGGAAAAAAGCCTGGTCCTCCACCCTTCCAGCATCGATCATCATTGATGAGTTCCCATCTCAGCTTCCTCTTTGCCAGACTAAAAAGCTCAAATTCTCTCAACCTTTCCTCATCATAGAGCCCTCATCTCTGTAGCCCTTTGCTCTACCCTCCACAGCAGTTCCCTGCCTCTCTTGAACTTGGGAGCCCAGAACTGGACCAAGGATTCCAGATGTGGCCTTACCAGAGCAGAGTAGCAAGGGAGGATATTCACACAGGTCTGAAAGTCAATCCAAGACCAGGACTGGCAGATCAATGGCTGCTAAATAAAAGTATTGGGTGCACTTTGCTTTCTGTGCTTCTTATTCCTGCCTGGCCATAGCTCTGGTGTCTGTGGCCACCTCTCTCTCCTGTTCTGGCCTTAAAGCTGATTTCCTTTGTTTTCAGGTGTGTATTCAGGAACCCTGCCCTGAGCTCAGCAGCTAGAACATGGTTGTGCAGTTAGTCACAGCCTCACCTGAGGGCTCACCATGCAAAGTGGAGCAAACCAATCTTGTGACCAGAGACACAAAGAGAGCATTCCAGCCTTCCCCCATAGGTGTTGAAACCAAACAGAAAACCAAACCCTGAAACTTCATTTGAATGCCTTCTAAAAATAGCATCAAACATTTCCCAGGTTCTTCAAAGTTTGGGATATGTTTATGCTTCTCCCTTCTCTTCCTTTGTTAAGCTCTTCTTTATGAAGAAGGATTTCAAGCCTGGCTGGCAGACAGCCACCAAGACAAGCACTCACATGTGTCCCTCATAATGAGGCTGTCCCGGTGAGGCTGTTAATCAGCTGGGACTTTAGTTCATCTTATCACAAAATCACAGCGTGGTTTGGGTGGGAATTGACCTTAAGGATCTTCTAGTTCCAACCCCCTGCCAGGGGCAGGGACATCTTCCACTAAACCAGCCCCTTTCTCAAGGCCATGCAGATAGGACCAGAGATGACAGATTTCCCCTCAGCCCTTTGGCTCATGCCAGATGCAGAGATGCTATAAAAGGTGTAGACACTATAAAACAATTGGGTGATTATTAAAGTGAATGACTCTCATTAAATAAGAGCAGCTTCGAGAGCCTGCTTCTTGTCTTGGCCTTGCATTGCAGCAGCAGAGGCACACAGCTCAGGTCCATGTGATGATCTCTTGAAATGCTTTGGTTTTATTTAAAGTAAGCTTGGAATTACCTCGATTCTAAAATTTCTTTTCAAGTCACAGTGTTCATTAGGGTGCAGGGGGTTTGCTTTACAGGAGAGCAAGAGAGAACTGAGTGCTGACAGAATGAAACGGAAGTCATCACCAGCATTAGGTCAGGATAATTCTCAACATTGCCTTTATAGATTCACAGATCCACAGAACGGTTTGGGTTGGCAGAGGCCTTAGAGATCATCTCCTCAGGGACACCTCTCAGCTAGACTCGGATGCTCAAGGCTTCATCCAGCCTGGCCTCAAACACCTGCAGGGAGAAGGCATCCACAACTTCCCAGTGCAGCCTATTCATGGAATCATAGAATCAAACAGGTTGGAAGAGACCTCCAAGATCATCCAGTCCAACCTAGCACCCAGCCCTAGCCAGTCAACCAGACCATGGCACTAAGTGCCTCAGCCAGGCTTTTCTTGAACACCTCCAGGGACAGTGACTCCACCACCTCCCTGGGCAGCCCATTCCAATGCCAATCACTCTCTCTGACAACAACTTCCTCCTAACATACAGCCTAGACCTCCACCAGCACAACTTAAGACTGTGTCCCCTTGTCCTGTTGCTGGTCGTCTGGGAGACCAACCCCCACCTGGCTACAACCATCCTTCAGGTAGTTGTAGACAGCAATGAGGTCTGCCCTGAGCCTCCTCTTCTCCAGGCTAAACACCCCCNCCCTGCACTTGGCCTTGTTCAGTCTCATCCCATTGGCCTCTGCCCACCCATCCAGCCTGTCTAGGTCCCTCTGCAGGGCTCTCCTACCTTCCAGCAGACCCACACCTGCTCCTAGCTTGGTGCCATCTGCAAACTCACTGATGCTGGACTCAATCCCCTGGTCCAGATCATCAATAGCAATGTTGAACAGGACTGGGCCCAGCACTGATCCTTGGGGAACACCACTAGTGACTGGCTGCCAACTATTCCAGAGTCTCACTGAAGAACTTCTTCCTAAGACCCAGCCTAAACCTACTCTCCCTCAGCTTAAAACCATTCCCCCTTGTCCTGTCGCTAGGCACCATTATGAAAAGTCTCTCTCCAATCTTTTCAGCACCCACCTCATAGCTCCATCTGTTCCTTTCAGCATCCTTTCTTCCATGATTCCAGGGCTACAGCCCTGCTTCTCTGCCCCCTCTCTCAAGGTGCAGTCACTGTTGGTATCAGGAGCACATGGTGCGTTCTGTGCTACCTACATCGAAACGCGAGGCTAACACATTGCATGGAAATGCCAGCAACAAAAAACGATTCCTGTTGAAACAAAACCATGCTGTAAAGGCTGCAGTTCTGGGAGGTCCTGGTTAGCCATCAGTGTTTGCTGGGGCAACACTGGTATTTGATTCCTGACCCCCACCAGCTCAGTGCTGGGGTCTGGGGCAGGAGTGACATCACAGTGATACTGTGGGACTTCTGGAGGACACATTTGTAGGAAGACACTTTCTGTGTGTATTCCTTTCTGTCACACAGCATAAAGAAGCTCCCATTTCTGCAGAATCATACAGTCATTTTGGTTGGAAAAAACCTTTAAAACTACGGAGTCCAACCATTCTCTAGCTCTGCCATGGCTGGTACTAAACCCTGTTCCTTAGCACCACATCTCTGCCTCTTTTGAACACCTCCAGGGATGGGGATTCAATCACCTCCCTGGGCTGCCTGGGTCAGTGTTTGAAAAGCCTTGCAGGGAAGGTTCTTCTCATGTCCAACCTAAACTTCTGGTATAATTTGAGGCCATTTCCTCTCATCCTGTCACCTGTTACCAGGGAGAAGAGACCAACCCTCACAGCACTCCAACCTCCTTTCAAGAGAGCCAGAAGTCTCCCTTCAGCCTTCTTTTCTCCTGCCTGAATAACCTCAGGTTGCTCAGTCGCTCCTCACCAGACATATAAAAGGGCTTAATACAGAGGTCAGCAAACAAGACTCAAAGAGGCTAAGAGAGAAGGCTGGATTTGAACACCCTTCATTGCACAGTAAAATGCTGCTGATCCTGTGGAGGCCACGGGAGCTGCAGAAAAACACTGCCCAGTCCTGCTACAACTGCAGTGCTGGAGGCAGAGCCCTAAGGGTAACCGAATCCTTTAGCTCAGTCTGTTGTGCTTTGATTGTCTTCCATCAAGCTGTGACATTCCCAGCTGAAATGTGGTATTGTGCTAGTTTGAGCCTAGCTAGCATGTTTTGGTGAGAAGAACTAGATGATAGGCTGTAAAATGAAAACAATGGTGAGGTCTACTTCCCTCACAGTCTTGCTGGGATGTGTAAAGAAGAAAGGCAAAACAAAGATTAGGTCACTTGCTTCTTCTCTTCGCTGGGGAGCTTTGCCTGCTGGGGAGAAGCTGAGGCTGCTGGCTGGACTCCATCTTGCTTTCTAACCTCAGCCTCCTTTGCTTGGCTGCTTCACCTTGCTTTTTAACCCTCTTGGCCGAACCTCCAT